>LUCM01001756.1:163062-192734 GCA_008360955.1 Fasciolopsis buskii
TCCACTGAAACTGGGCATGGAAAATGGATGTTGAAGTAACTGATACTGCTGTAAATGCTGGACAGAGAATCTCGCAATAGTTATCTGATGCCTGTTAATTAGCAAGATCCGGACTATGTTTAATTCTCTGAAAGATAATTTCATTGCATCAAAGCGAGTCTATAGCTTTTCCGCTCGTTGATGCTGCACAATTTGCTAGCATCTTATTAATTTTGCTGATGAAAAATCGTTTTCAAAGATGAATTCAACGAACTGCAATCTTTTGTTTCCAGGGTGTGAAATCAATGAAGGCGGGAGGAAACCAGAAATGAATAACACAACCAAAGAGCTAAAGGAATACACTAGAGTCATGAAATCGTGGCTGCAAGAAGCACTTTTGTACATGTCTTAAGTGCATTTTTATGTAAAATGTATTGTTTGTCAAATAATACTTGCGTTGTTTCCTCTGAACTATGTAAGGTAGTGCAGTGGTTAGATGCGAAATGCTGGCGTAAGTAGCAATTGGGGGTCTCATCTGGGACCGCAAGGGGTTTGCTGCTTGGGTCTTTACGTTGTTTATTTATGCGCAAGTAGACAACTGGTACAAGGACATTGGCGCTTTTTTAGTGTTAAGGCACTTTCTTTCTCCTTCATTGTGTTTTTTATCAAACCGCTTATTTCATCAAAATAAAAAGTGATATTTGCTTGCATTTGTCCCAAGTATTCATGGCACGTTTTGTTTGTACGAGCTGAAAATTCATTCATATCAGGGTGTAAAAATGCACTATTTGATTTAACGTGAAGAGTTTCGTTGCCTCGTTTCCGTAGTAAGTGTGGATATATTTTACGGCGCAATTTGAAGAACCACCGTTACCATGGAGAGTGGTGTGAACAGCGTGCTAAGGTTATTCTATTTAACCATTTTTCGAAATTGTCTTACGCGGGCTTTTCTGTTTGCTATAGGCCGGTGAATAAGTCTTGCTGTGACGTATGTTGAGTTGTATTCATTATTTAACTTAAACTACTGTGGGATCTCATTGTCATATGTTTTTTTACTTTTGACGTCTAGTGGACTTCAGTGGAATCAAATTCCGTCTTTCTTTACCACGTAATGTCCATGTGAACCATCTGTGAGCATTTTGGATGAGCTGTTTTCCGTTTTGGACAATGACGTCTATGGAATGTTAAAGCATAAGCGTAAGCTATGCGGATACCATATGGTATTAGTTATATACATGTGTGTATAGAGTTATGTCCAATCAGCTGGGGAATTAGAAATGGTGTCGGCCTACACCCTCTCGGCAGCCGATGAGCGAAAAATGCTGCGCAGCAGCTACATCGCTACATGTGTAAATCCCTTCCATTGGATCAGGTATGTATGAATGCTGTTTTTGATGATGTCAGAATTCGCAATGACATTTCCGTAGATGCGAACTTCCGTTCATCATCAAAAAATGGTGCCAGTAGATACTTCCTGGTCCGATGTGGTCGAAGAAAAGTCAACTTGCATACTGGGCAGAAGACTCGACTTGAGTCTTCTAAGAAGTCCCCGAAATTCCTCGGTGTAATATTCACCTCCTGTGTTGTCCCACCTAGGTAATTTTATGAAAATTTGTCTCGCTGCTTATTTAGAGCACCTCCAACACCAGTGTTATTTATCAGTTAGTGCCGGGTAACACCGGATGCCGTGTCAGGTTCCAAGCAAGTTCCCTCTTGCCATTACTCAACTTCCATGCTGTTTTTCTTTTGGCATCGGATATTGGTGTACGCTTATTGCAACATACTATGTTTTTCACTTCAACCAATCATATAACTGAGTGTGTCGCTGTTCGCGTTAAGTCATCTCTTTGCCCAATATCTTCTAAAGCTCCGAGCCTTTGTTAGTTTTATGGCTTACATAACTCGACCAAAGATACAGTATATGACCTATTAAATGGTTCCATATAATCCATGACCACTTGGAATGAGGCAACCTGTGAAAACAGTGCATATACTAGTTGTTCCAACTGAAGGTGTTTCCCTTCATTGCTTTTCAGGTCTGGTAGACTAAACATACGAATATGCATAATACACACGGAACGAGATGTGACTTTCATTAAGTGAGAATTTAATCATTGTTAATAAAACACTTTTTCTACGCTTGTTTCGTGTTTTGTCTTCTTTTCAATGGAGCCGCACTCAAATTCAATCTGCTCCAGTTGTTCCAGTTGCGGTTATGTGAACCCTTACCATTTTGGTAGTTTGTACTTACGCAGCTAGTTTGTCAAACTGCACGGTATTTCGAATAATTTCTCGTGGTTGGTCATTTGTACCTACTTCCTATTAGGTATACCGCTGTAAATCGCTGCGTAGGAATCTGTCGCATTAGGGAGTGTCACAGAAAAATGTGACTAGGATGCGTGATTCGTGCTTAAGGATGTGAAGTCATTTACTGGAAGCGATGCTACAGTATCCGTGTAACCATTATGAGCGTTGAAAATCGTCGACGGGGTGTCATACTATCTAGAAGTTGAACGCCTTCTTATCGCAAGTAGTGAGAACTGCTGCCGTAATACGGGGAATTCGTTGACACAAACTGTATCCAGTAACCTAATGACCATGCATGAATCGATTATACTGTCCTCAGGGAACAGATCATCGAACCATCCGATTCCTCTCGGCCGGCCTATGTCTCAGTTACAACAGTTGAACACCACTTCAACGCGTCCAAATAAAAATGCTACCACATGCCTATTAACATTGGCAGCTCTCATGCGCCGTTCACTTGTCGACTAAATCATTTAACACAGACGATAGCCGTAAATGTAAGCAAGTTGGGACAATGAGTTTGGACGCCGAGATATGAGGTTATATTCTACAAATAAACGGTGCATCGGAATCAAAATTGATCGGGGAATGTGGCAGCATTATGCGAGGCACTGTGTATTAAAAGGAACATCTGACGGACTGCAAAGTCACATATTACAGTAATGTACGTCGTATTCTAAATTGCTAAACGACGGCCCTGTCTTGTAAAATGGGAATATTGTTGAAGTATATGAAATACTAAATCGGTAAACGTCCCCACTGGCCTATTGTCCTCCTGTGTCAATTGCAGACGGTATTATCCGTGAATTTATACATTTTCTGCCTATTTCCATGACGACCTCCACTAACTACATGTACGAACAATGCTTTATTGTTAGCATAGATACACCTTGGATAATATAGCCTGCCATGGATAAATACCACTGTAACTCGTTAGAAACATCACTGTCGTCAGGATCCTGACGCTTCATATAATAGTCGTCTGTTATTGGTATCGTCACCCAAACAATCCACTCTGACGTGGCCAACTCCCAATGAATGTTCTACGGACGTGATGCGAAACTGTACATATTATAGTTACAACCATCCTTGCAATCGAACAGGCAACATCCTAGACTATTTCTATTGATGCCAATTTTCCTAGGGACACGAACGACATCCTTGTCATCGGGACCGAATTTCGGTCCAGATAGGCTTCAATATTGCAAACGCACGCAATCCGAGATACGCCAGTCACAATGCATTTACAATCACATCAACGAACGCCTTATTACACAGGAATCTGCTTTGCAACAGGTCTTTCTTCGGCACCCACAGTTAATGGTCGAAACGAGGGCAAACAAATGATGAAAAATTTTATTTTAGAAAACATTATAGATCAATAACATTTAATTACTTTCCACGTCGTTGCGAATAGGTGGCGTCGGTACTTCCAGCTTCTTTTTTCACGTTTCCGGTTTGAACACCTTCGCAGTTTGTGTGCGATACCCCTTAAAGCAACGAGCTGTTGATTTCAGTCTGAAGCCTCTCTTTCATATCAATGTCACGTTCGAGTAACACACTTTTGCCGACTACCTAATACAGAGTTAACCGTAGTTACCTTATGGACGACGCCTTTTTCTAGGGTATTCGTAACTGCTACTAGGAACAAAGTCGTCCTTGGGAGTTGCTCGTGTTTTGCTTGTAGGCATCCAGTAGATGTCTGCATCCGCTTCAGACGTCACCAGTGACAATACATCGGGTACTTTGTAGAGCCTTTTTGCCTTCGGAACCATACCTAATGCAAGGAGATGTGGCCGAAGTTGGTGGTACCAATACCTATTGTCATCAGCCCCAAGCATTGTTAACGCTACTATTGTATCTTGGCCTATATCTTCATAACTAAATAACCGACCACTTTTGCAAGTGATTCGTTCACCAGGTGGGTACACGATCGATAACGATGATGCAAGGGAATTCAATCATTTCATGACTTTCTTAAATAACGCGTATGCTGTGGAACGGCTTGTCAATCACTTGTTAGGGTATCTATTTTCGATCATATCTAGAGCAGTATGCAGAAAGAGCAACATGCATCTGGCAAAGTAACCTCCGAAGGGAATTGGCCATGAACATAGTTTACCTTACCTTACCTTATCCAAACCACCCGTGGTTGCGCAATCAGAGTGCCACTTGCGGTTAGACAAACAATCAGGACTACGCAAACGCCGACGGAAGTGCCGTTCCGTATAACCACTTATCTCAGCTGTATTGTTGAATGTATTCATTAAGAGTCATACATTTTGTCCTCCAAAGTACAACGCCGAGTAATAACACAGAGGGCTTTCCTAGTCAGATAAAAGTCGTGAGAGTGCTTCAGTGAAACTCGGTCAACCCGATATACTGTTTCAACCAAATGGGGAGAGCTGAACGCAACACATCCGCAAATGGGGTACCTAAAACGCATGGAGCAATCATCATTCAAATGAGTTATACTTTGCTGAGCCATATCCCCTTCGTCTACTCTAGACGAAACAAAATTTGACGCATTTAAACGGCAAAGCGACGGGTCAAAGAGAGCCTCACTTCCGGGGTTCGTCGACAGTGACAGAATTTTAATTATAAAATGCCGTATATGTGGCCTACTATCATTAGTTGCAATAATAGGGAAACTTTACCTTCTGGGAATCACTTCTGAACATTTCCTATCTGAAATACATTGGGTGGATCATGCGTCGAAACACAACCGCTCTATCTGTAGGATCAACAGCTTGAACTGACTACTAGCAAGCGAAGCGAGCAAGCAAAGCAAGCAAGCGAAGCTGGACGGCATAGTTCAGAGCCTACATATGTACCAACCATCAACGAGATCCGAAAGATCTAACCAATAAAAACTGAGGACGCCAACGTTAACCAGCTCTTCATAGGACGAAACAAATAACCCACTTCCAGGAAATTACCATTGAGTTACTTGTTGCTTGCACTCAATCTTAGTTAATTCCCATATGTAGAAATATTGCCTCAAGAGATATTATTTGCACGACGACAACAATACGTCCGCGAATGCAACACACCAACACGCAGCGACCTGACCACCAGTTCCCACTTCCGCAGTAGACCGTCCACTTATGCTTGCAATCGAAACAATGCATTTGAAACCAGTTATTCACCCGAAATGAAGAATTTCATGCGAATGATAGACCAGTTGCGTTGTTCATGTCTTTTTCCGTCATTGAAGTTATTAAAACATTTGCAGTTCATCTCGGATAACGAATGTATTCGAAATGTCTGGTACAAATTTGTGATTGTAATAAGTTACAAGAATGCAATGGATTAAATTGTTAAAATAACCAAATAACTCGTTAAGTATAGCATTCAAACTGCCCGCGGGCATTATTCTCCACCGACCACCTAGTACTCACGGTGAGAATCAAGCCAATTTCCGAATCGTTAGGGATTGGACTGACCACATCTTCACTTTGCGAGAAATCCTGGAACGATCTCGGTCTTTCTTGATCTGAAACCAGCGTTCCACTCAGTCAATCGTGAATCAGTATGGCGCTGCCTCTCAGTGATGGGTGTGCCAGAGAAATTAATTTCACTTATCACCATTCTGTATGGGAACAGCCGAAGCCGAATTCGTATTCATGGTGATATTCCACCCTACTTCACAATAAGATGTTCTTCAGGGTTGTTTCCCAATATATTATTGGGATGGTTTTGGTAATAGCCCTAATCCTCCTGTGGCATTAACATTTGTGCATACAAGAAACTGCCTGAATTAAAGTAAGTGAAACACGTTCTACTACTATTTGAAAACCACTTGCGAATTCTTCTCGATCGTCTGAACCATCGGGTTGATATGTTTGGGATGTGTTTTGAACCTTCGCAATGACAAATGCTGTTGCGAGTTTGGATTGGTTTGAAGCTGAACGTTGTTCTAGCAGGAAAATAATTGAGTGTGATGGGTAGATTTAGTAACTTGTGCAGTTGTGCCTCACCTGACCCTCGAATTTCAGATGAGAGGTCTTCTTGAAGACAGAAGGTTTGATTTGCATTCAACAATTTAAGGCATCTGTGGATTTGGCATGACATATGGTTATCGGACAACAGTCGGTACACACAGTGGCAGTGAGTTAGCTACTGCTTTGCGCCTCCGAAACATGGCTGTTGAGGGCCGGCTTGCGAGTACTTTCGATGTTTAAAAACCGTTGTTTTAGTAGTGTTGGCGGAATATGGTGGGAGAATCTTGTGCGTAACTTAGAAAATAGGCTTAAGGTTCCGGGCTCTAGGGTGCAGTCTTGTGAATGGGTTCGGAATCAATATAGGTTAGGGTACTTTCTGCTTCCTCACAGGATGAGTGCCTTGATGTCCGCTTTTCTTCGAGGCGAGTAGTGGATGAAAATGGGTCGAAATGGCCAGTTGATGATCTGGAGAAAAGGTATGAAAGTTGTAATCAGTGGACTGGCTGGTGCAAGTGCAAGTAGACAGGCTGGGGTTCATGGGATCTCCCCAAGTGGTGAATAGAGACAACGGGTGATATGGTTCAGTGTAGCAGTCATTGGCGTTCTTGCATTCGAAGCCTCTCTTCTTTTACGCATTCACTCAGCATACTAATACGCAGTTGTTCTCCCAGTATTCGTCGCTCCTTTTCCTTTTTGAGTGGCAAATCCGCTTGAATCCAATTGCAAGACCGAGGTTTAGTCCTCAGCTTAGAGCGATTCCGTCAACCAAAGAGGAAACTATATAGATTCCCGTTAATGAACTCAGCAAAACAATCTCGTGCTTAGTCTGGATGCATGACCTGCCTTTCGGTTTTAAAAATTGCCTTGTTTGACTCTGTACAGGCCTTCTGACATTTTATCAAGTAATCCTGGAAAACACTGTGTTTATTTGATTCCCAGGTAGATCTCAATCTTACAGGTGCTGCCATAAAATGATACTACTATCCCACTATTGCTTGGTTCCAGCTGTGCGTACTGAATGCGTTTTTAATTTCATGTACGGTTTTATACCCACGTTCTACGTTATACGAAAAACGCGATTCTGTTGTCATCTGGTGCCTGTAGCTTTTGTGTAGCATCCTTTGGACAAGCATGCGACAATATCCGTTTCCTCATTGTTATTCTTTCTCATCTTTACTCACAAACTCGTGTTTGCGTTCCCGATCGATATACATATATAATTTCTCCCAGCAAATGAATTTATCCGCCTGTTTGTTTCCTCGTGCTAACGCGACTCTGGCTCTGGTGTTTAGTCTGACCCGCGTCATGCACCGCATATATTTATTATGAATGTTTACCAGACGAGCTGACCACGCCGGTTGATTTCTCTCCTTTGTTCCCTTACTGCTGAGGCATTTTCATTTCATCTCACAATCACTTGTAATTATATGACCATAATTTGTGTCGGATTCGCCGTTAATTCTGACCGGATCCACTTTGTTTCGCAAGCCACTCAAACAGTTCGAAACTGAGACTAAGTATTAGGACTAGGTCACTGTCACTCATCCGCTATGGAGTAACAAAATGTCCAGATTGTATTATCTCCCCCCTAGGGGTTTTCTGTTAGTTTTCCACACATCAACAGCCCCTGTGTTCCTATTTGGACAAGTAACAACAAACCAATCACTGGCTTGACTGAGCATCATCTTGACTACATCTTTCGAACACAAACTTCAAATCATTTAAATAATCTTATACACGAGGAACACCAGAATGGAGGTTCGTTCTCATAAAGGCTCACTGATGGTCCATGCTTGCCATCGCACCTAATGTTTGAACACGAGACTTCCCTTTGAAAGCGTGTGTGTTACAATGGTAAAACTACATCCAGGAAAACGATATATATATAAAGCCTAATTAGTATGTGAATGAGCAGATAAAGTTTCCCTGGAAGTACACGAGCGGTTTCGCGGCTAGTTCCGCTCCTCAGATTTGTGTACCTGGTACTCCCCTGCCAAAATGCTTAAACTTGCACACTTCGAATTTATACGTCGTGGCAAAGCCTAGTTTGTATCGTCACGAGTACACATGGAACCTCTCTGCTGAAGAATCCATAGAAGGTAAGTATTTATTACTTAGAATATTTTGCGTTAACTGGAGTCTAATATTCATTTGATAATGAGTAGGAAAAGTTTCGTTAAAGAGTTATCTTATTTTACATCAGAGCTGACCTTGCGTCAAGGTTTTCTGAGGGCTTTGCTTTAACCGCTTGCGTCGGTAGTGCGGCAATGTAACAGCGAACGAGAAGAAGTGGGATCTTTTGATACTGCAATGTAACGGATAATGAATTAGTTGAAAATCTTAGTTTCACAGCACTTCCAGGAGTGGAAACCAAACAAGGGCACAGTTTTTGTAATACTATATGAATAAACTATGTCACTGGCATGTCTTCCAAGGGGCAAATCCATCACATCCGAAAATGACCTTAAAACTGCTTATAGTCATGTGTAAATTGCACCGCGTGAATTCTATTCTCTGAAGCTGAGGTGGGTTGTAATCTGTGCTTCACGTAACTTTGCAGGGATAAAGTGGAGTAATAATTTAGTGCACCGAGTTCCAAAGGATTTGTAGTATATGATCATCACGTAATGAAATAAGGAATATAATTTTCTCGTTCAAGAGTGGAAAATGCTGAACACCTTAATCTGGTGATTTGTTAGTTTCGTTGATGAATGTACTGAATATGATGACCTGAAAAAATTTTACAAATGGACATTCCTAGAAAGGAATTCTTCAAAGAAGTTGGCCTTCTTTCTATTCCCCTCATAGTTGTTTATTCTTGTACAAATAAAATGAGAAAAGCTTTATAAATGGACCAAAGGAAACTGCACCACAGATGGAGAAAGTCTGTCACTTCAATGACGGCAATATTTCTAAACAGTGGATAATGACTTCGAAACTGGAACACTTTAGAGTCTGAAGTAAAATAATTCCGTATTGAGGTTTCTGGAGGCCACATCAAGGTGATCAAAAGCTTGGTGAAGGATGATGGCCGGCTCATCAATTACCGTAGTCTATTGATTCTGAATCTCTAGCAAAATATGACCCTAATTGTTGTGAATGAATCTCACTTTGCTCCCTCTAACAGGCTCGTAATGCGATGACTATAATGGGGTATGACCTAAATTTCTAACCCATTTAGTCGCCGGACAACACCAAAGCTTGTGATTCATTATCGAAAAGATTTTCCAATTTTCGATGAATAAAAGGGACACATATTCAAGTATTTGTTTCTTTACACTGTTATCTTTTGACACGGAGTGTTCATATGAAGCTTCTTCCATGAGGTTTGGCAACACCTATACATATATATATGCATACATTTAAGTGGACATCACTTTACTTTCAAGCTTTCAAATAGTCGACTCTCACTGAAAATATCTCAAGCACAGATACACGACATAACACAATGGCCACCCGCTTGTTCGTCTCAAGCTTGTTTGACACTGCGGAGTGTGATTATTCGCAAACATAACCTGTATGTTTAGTCGTTTTTTTTTCGCTATTTCAGTTCTTCGATAAGATCTGTTCTCGTTAAGTTGAGCAATGTCTCCAATCATGAAATGCCATTCTTTTTTAAGTCTCCTAAACCGGAACGATACAGTACTGAAGTCTATTGTCGTGAATAATGACCTGAGGTAGGTTTTTCATGCGTACTCCATGATTCGTTTCACAAGCAAATCCATAAAAACAAATGGACTGAAACAACTTGCTTGTGATTAGTTCGTCATGATAATGTTTTATCCACGTTGCTGCCTTGTTTTTCTCCTTACTTTAAAATTTCTTCTTCCTTCTGTTTGATGCTGTCGTCCGTTTCTGGGTAACCTAATATTTTGTTTAATTAAGAAGAATGCTTGAGAATGGAGTTACGGTCCTAATCATATTCTATGCCGAAATAAACAGAGGGAACCGGATCTCTGCGAAATTTGGTTATTAGCACACGGTGTAAGTTAGAATCGATTCTGCACTTCAGAGCAAGGTTGGAATGACTGTCTTTTATTGTTTACTCCTGACAATGGTGACAGTAGTCTGGTTTCTGTGATATTGTGCGTCTATAGAAGCGTTTGTCAAAAATGAGGACTGTACATTAGTCAGCAGATCCGAGGGACTAGAAGCGTTAATCCAGTTATCTACTGTTTGAACCAACCTACATTTATCATTCGACTGGGATCAATAGGTAACGCTAGGAGTCTCATACTCGAGAGCATGACTAATCAAATGGAATAGATCAGAAATAGTTTTTAAACGACGAACCGTTTGGAAGTCAATGAATTGATTGATACACGCAGTTGGTAAGGCGCTGAATGAACCGATTAACAGCACGGCTGTTTCATCAAGTATTTCGGAAAGATCTGTTTGGACTATTGACGAAGAAATTGATGGGCTGTGTATCCAATAATGCTTATAAAATAAAAAAATGGAAATCGGAATTTTGCTCCAGCTGGACCCCAGTTTAAATCAGTGTGCTCACTAGCAGTCTGTTTAAAAAAAAATGTAGAGATTATTAACGACCACTGGTTGTTAAGAGCTGTAGCAATGACTCATTCTGAATGGACAGTCCCGTCATGTTCTGTATCCACAACAAAATTAACTGTTTTGATCACAAAAACGACTGCAAATAAAATGCAGATAGATAAAAAGAATTGCTTGAAAGTCTGCGTCGAGTAAGAACTCGTGATGAGCCGCAACTAAACGCAACAGAAATATCCAAGTAAACAGATGACACGTTCGGGCACGGTAAAGGATGTATTGATTTCATTAACGTCAGCATGATGCGTTTTCAGTAAGAATCCTGCCAGTGTTACCAACACATCTTTTATCTCCGGGGGAATTGGTTGGGTATCTTGAGCACCTGAATGAACTATTTTCGCCATTGTAGTATCAAATATGTACTGTCGGGATTGACCTTGTTGTACGATGTGAACAAGATTTCTTTTAATCCATACCTCAAAGCACATTTCCGGTCCAACCACTTCGAGCTGCGCCAGTGGACATACTGCTTCCTCGTGTGTTTCCGTGAAGCAATGCATCGGATCCATTTTTTAGTGTGCATTTGCTGATTATTGGTGAGAAGTGTTTGAAGGAATAAGCAAGGCGTTAGAGTTGAATCTTATTAGTGTGAGCAAATCGTAACAAAAAAATTGTCCAACGAACATCATTATTTAAATCCACAACAAAAAACAGCAAATGAAACAGGCCAGTGTGAGAAGAACCATAGCAAATATTCTAATTTTACTAAATGCAGACTGATCTGCGGGTCTCAAGACCAAATGATGTAAGGAGTGCATCGAAAAATCGATGCGCCATGTATTGGTTTTTAATTGTGAATGATACAATGTTAATAACACAGCGTTGTTGGTAGATGTAATGCGCCAACGTTTCGAATACCGTGGGTAGTCTTTCTCAAGCATGCATCTGATTGTAAAACTTGTCTTGAGAAAGACTACCCACGGCAGTCGAAACGTTGGCGCATTACATCTACCAACAACGCTGCGTTATTAACATTGTATCATTGACGATCTGCGGGTCTGTTCAGACTCAGTCAGATTATTAATCCCCTAATTAGGTGCACGCAAACCAGATATCGTTGAATCAAGACAAACTGGCAGAATTCTACGGAAAAATCGACTGGAGCAAATCTGAAGACGCTGACTAATTCTTTCGCAACCATACTAAAGCCTGGCTCTTCTTTGACAGATCCATACAATACATTCGGGGAATTTGGTATTATTTATGATTGGTGGAGATCCATGAGTGCACATTATACCAAGTGTTATCAGATGGCTTCAGCACCGGCTCTGTTGAAATTAATTCGGAATGCATTCGTGCAGCGCTTGATTCCTCGAGTTCCTTCTGGTGTCAAATTATAGACTGTCATGATCCACGATCGTTAAAGCCATGCAGTACTTTCTTCAATATTATCAAAACTACTCTTATGAGGTTAGTTCTTAATGTTGAACTAATTTTTTTGGCTCTGCTAAAGTATTCACTTCTCTAAGTTACGGGTACTTTATGATGAACGTTGTACTGATGGCTGGCAGTTACCTACCATAACGAAATATATGTATACCAAAAAGCAGCATAATGTATGGAAGAAAATGTAGCATATATGTGCACATCGAATCACGCCGGTACGCCAACTCACACCTAAGCCGAAGCTTACCTTTTAATATCCATAAGTTCAGTTTTAACCTGACATCTGCGCCGCTTCGTCCAGCTTTGCTTAACATGTGCAAAAAGAATGCTGAAAGGTAACCGGTGAGAGTCGTATACAAATCTTTCCACGCCACGAAAGCTAATGTAGAGCCATTACCTCAGTCAGAGGACGATTATCAGGACTTTACGCATGATGACACACCTCATCACTGCTCGATTGATGTGCCCAACAATCTCTAGCAATCTTTTGGATATATCGGTGGTTCAAAGTAAAAAGCCATCAACCATATTCAGCCTGAAAGTACCAGGACTCATAATCGGAAGAAGAACACGAGCTGGCACTGTACTCCCGTCCCTTGAGGGAAATCCGGATGCCATAGCAACAGCACAAGTGCCCCAGTTTAGCCAAGGTTGCCTTATGACTGACTGGTCACGGCAGCACTCACAGCTTTATTCAAATGCCCGTGATACTCAAATTTATCAATTGCTTCTGAATAGTAGCCACAAACGGTGAATGTAGTTATTAGGCTCCTGCCAGTCTTGCAGAAAAACCTCACACTTTGAGGATGTGAATCACGTACCGTATCAGGATCACTCAATCGTCAGGAGATTCAAAACGTGTTGAATTTTCCGTGTATTGTTGGTGAGCAAGGCACTATCATCAGCATAATCCGCTTTCGACTCCGCTGTCTGATGGGCCAGATAAATTGTTCTGTGGAGCACCATCTACGGCAACTTTGAGGAGAAGCCAGAGCATGGGACAGTCTTGCAGTACTCAAATGGAAGCGGCCTAGGATGACGAAAGCTGGCCATCAGCACTGACCTGGTCTGAAGTTTGGTGGTATAACTCTTCGAGTACCGGCAATCACTTATAAAATATTCTGTCCCTCAACAAACAACAGCTCAGCACAAGAATGCCGATTGAACAGAAGATTCTTCGGACGTCTAAGAACACAGTGATCGTTGGTTTTTGAAATGCACAGCAGTGCTTTAACAGCTGTCCAGGGAGAAAATTTGGTCGACGCATTCGCGATCCGTAAGGAACTCAGTCAGGTCCCTTTAAGCACTTTATTAATTGCATATGATGAAACTAGCTGACAAATTAGAGGCAATCGGCTTAGGTTTATCTTCTACTTAGCGCAATCACTAAATCAACCCTTCTTCAAGATTCATTTCCCTATCTCCCACCAAAAAAGAAGCAAACTTGCTCAAATTACTACGCTTTAGAGGACAGAATCTCAGGTATCCCAACAACTTTTGTCCCATCATTTTAAATAGACTTGATTAGAAGGCGTCGGATACCGACGTTTTTGTCTAATCTGGGGCTTGGATGCCCTTGCAAATCTCGGCCTCAGGCAGTGGATCTGCCGAAGTGTATGCATGATCATATGTGAGGGGGTTAGCGCCGGAGGCCGCCTAAGCTGTTGTTCAGACTGCTCCATTCAACATGCGAGTAACCGTTGTTGATTGTAAACCGTTAACATCACTGGCTATTCGGTCAAAACTGTAGGTAGTCACGGGACCGGAGCTCCTAATAGGACTATTTTTGGCTAATGCTGCAAATCCCGTGGTGAGGAAAAACAAACGTGTGCACTGAACAGCCGGCGTGTAGGAAAGCTTGTCGCTGTGTCCACTTTCACATTGTGACTCTCGTAAACACGCCAGGTTTGCCGAAATGGGTGCCGCGTATCTCGATAACCCATGGAATTGCGCATCGGTACGCAGATTTGTCAACGAGCCAGAAATCCAGGTAGGGTGACCAGTGTGCATTATCCTTCTCTTGAATACGCCAAAGGAAAAAGGACCAAAAGGACGGCTAGCTGCTCACGCTGGAATAACAAATTGATCTCGTTTGTTCGCACTTGAAATGCGGATGGAATTTTGCAGAAATCTGTAGGTTTAATGGCTTCTATGACGGTGTCTGATGATAGCAAACCCTACCATCTCTTAATCAAGAGGTTTGGGAGGACAGGTGGTATAGAGGACGAACATCGGGGTGGAAAACCCCGGAATGTAACCAGCGGATAGGGGGTGGACAAAATAGAGACCGTGGAGCATCCGAAAAATGCCACAGCATAACCGGCTGAAGACTGCGCAGTGAGTCATTTCAGTCAATCACATTTTGAAGAAATGCAGGATTAGGCAGTTTTCCGATTTCCAGACTCAGGAACTGAGGTCCAGAGATAACATCACGAGAGAACCATTTTACTCATTGTTTCTAACTGAGAGACACATTTTGGCATGTGCTCAATGAAGATGCGATTTTTAATTTTCATAGACCCAGTAGATGACGCTTTCCTGGGTCTGAAGTCAGTCACAGAATACACACTCAACTGACCAATGCTTTAAGTCCAAAAACTAGTCAGATGAACCGGGATCTTAAATACTCGAACTGTTGGACCGGTTTTCTTTCAGAAGTACATCCCAAATAATTAATATCATGCACCTTCGCAGTAAGTTTTGGGAGACTGTCGTACAAGTAACCTCTACAAGAAATTCTCCCGTTGTTGGACTCATGGGGAGTGAGTGAAAGGATTTGATCTCAATAGGTCGTTACTTCACTGCGTAATGCAAGAATGGTGTGATGACAACTAGATGAGGCATATTTCGGGTAACAGATCAGCCGTGGAGGGACACGCAAATTGCGGTCATAACCGCTACATATTATCCCATAAGTACATTAATCAGGGTGCGAGAATCATGGCTGAAACAAATGTCCTTGTTAGAACAGAATTTCCGGCAACATCTTGACCATTTACTGCAATCTGCAAATTTTTGTGCACAAAAATAATCGTGAACATCGATGGTTGATTTGTTGTAAAACGAAAAATTGTGGAAGGCGTGCGCCTATCCGTGGTCCCGTAAAACCCGTCGGTTAATTTCAACTCCAATCGGGCAGAGCCAAGATTTTCTGCACTAATCAAAACGGTAAAGTAACCCATCTTAATCGAAACGTTCGGTTACTATGAACTTCTCCGACGGTGCTGTTTGAAATATTATAAGCTGGAGTCAATAAATAAATTACACAGTGGTTATAGTTTTGCATGAAAAAGTTTACACATTAATTTTCGCGATAATTTAACACTAGAGCTGAGTTTGGGAAATCATTCGCACTTAGGATAAACTCAGGAAATTTATTTCAGATTAGTAACTTTCCCCGGACTCTCCGTGGAAATCTTAACGCTTTTAGATTCCATGTAACATTTGGCTATATTTCGGTTCGCTACTTTATTTCCGTGCCTAAGTAGACTATTGTTGCAATTTCATAGAGTAATGATTATAAAATGTGAAGTCACCAGATAATTACTTACAAAATCCGTTTAATCTACGTCGCATTTTCTGTTAACCACTGTTATTTGATATCGCTGAATCACAGTTCTAGGTTGGACGCAATGATTGCACAGGTTTCATGACAGTAAATTAGGCCAGCTTTTCTTCCGTCCAGCGTCCTGTTTGCCGCAGCCTCGTTGTTAAACTCCGCTGACTGACCGAAATTGTCTGTCTCTGGTGCTGCTAATTTTTGGTCCTAACAGCTATTCGCTGAATGGGGTGGTGCGCAGTCGTTACAGGCGAGATCCAAGCGACTCGCGTATCGGGTTGACTCCTGAGCTAACCATACGCTTTGGTTAGCCCGCGTTTGCACGACAATCCCATTGCAAAGGTGGACAACTCGACGAGCCCATACAGTAAGCTCCATCGGGGTAGCCTTAACCACCAGCTCTTCGGGGTACACGTTTTCCCCCTTCAGCTAAAAACGTTCCTATCAGGATGGCTGCTTTTGTCACACTTCCTAGATGATCCGCACAAGAGCTCAACCACTTGTAGTGTTCCTTTCTGAGACCACATGATGCGCCAAAACAAGTGAAACGATCTGAAACTTGGGTCCGTCATCATCTTGGTTTTGGGCACGCTCAACTGATTTTACCTCGTCTGTTTACAACCCGGTTTCCCCGAGGGCCTCCACTTGTGTGCTCGTGAATGGTCACAATGGGCACAGGTCAGCCTGACCAGGCTAAGGTCATCGTGTTTTGAGGCCCTACCAAATCCTAAATCACTCAAATATGGCCTCAGATTCAACTGGCCACGTAATGACAATCTTGACCGGCCTGGGGCTTGTCAAGCCCGTATTCTGCAAGCAAGCAAAACAAGCGTTTGTGCATATTTAGGTTGGGGTGAGACAGGGTAAGGATTTCCATTCCGCGCCAGTTTCAGACCGTTTTACCTGGCACACTCAGTGAGTTAATGGTTTGCCGATTTCTCCCCATATTCACATGCCTATGCTCCCTCTTAACTTTGTCTTGATAGAGTACAGAAATAACACAACTGACAGTGATTTACCGAGTATATTCCAAAAGGCCTAACAACCCCCCGGGTGCTTCAAGATGCGGTCCTTTCGCAAACGGTATTTCGACCTTTATTGCTGACTTTGCTGTTACTTCACTATTCACACTTTAAGGTAATCAAATGGGATCAGTTTGTGGCAATCCATCTTCAGTGCCGCTTAGTTTAGCAGATTTAGGATAAGTCGTTTCAGTTTTAAACTCACTTTCGCTAACTGTGGCCTTACGTTGAACCGGTCTTGACCACTACTTCCGATGGTCAGTTTAACCGTTATTACCGATTCTTCATTAACCCAGCGAATGTAACTGGCCTTTGCGTATTGTCCCGACATTCCCCACTAACAAGCTGAGGTACTTCGAGGTCCCATCACCATTCTTTGATGTGCAGCTCTCTCTGTCGTTGTCACACGTCCCCAGGTTATTTTGCTTCTTAATATTTCAGTCTACTTAAATATTTCCCATGTAATGGTCTTGAGCAAATGCTTTCTGGCCAAAACGTAAAGGATGCGTGTTTCTGAATACGTCCGAATATAACTGGATACAAGTGACAGAATTCCGCTTTTCCCTGATGGAATCCAGAGTCGAGATTGTAAATCCCTGATCCGCATGGAGCTGATGAGTGACAGCTGGTCGTCCAATCACTTAGTTTTGTTTGTGGAGCGTTGTTGCTGGTGTCGTGCATAAATAATGCCCAATAATGTTACGCTACGGTGAAACAGGTTCGCTTGGATTTAAGACCTTCAGTGGACGTTGAAGTGCTGTATTCCCTTCGCCGCTATGCTACTGTTCATCCTTTCATGTGGTCATGTCCTCTTAATCTTCAAAGTGCCCCATGCTCGGCAGTAATTTTACTCATCATTTTTTATCAGTAACTAGAAGCTTCCTAAAGAAAAATGTATATTTGGGACTTATGCACCGACTCAGTTGGATGTTGGTTGATCTCATGGTATATAGACCCAACGATCAGCGCAAGCACATACACGAATAAATACTCGTGTCCGTCGGAATGCGCATGGAGCACAGACCGCATAAACGGAGCGTCTGCATACCGTCGAAGCCATTCACATACAGATTCTGGTGGTCCCAAACTGAAAGACCTGTACGTTCTACCTGTTACATACATACGATCTTGCTACTGACGTCTACGTATACAGGATAGTAAATGTCTGATCACATGTTGCTGGTTTGACTACAAGTGTTAGGCATTCCATCAGTAAGCGGATCACAATACCTCCGGAGAGCGTTGGTTACAAAATGGTCGGAGAAGACAATCCTGCAGATTCCATTGTCTTGAACTACACTGATGTCTGGGTCACACTTACAAATAAGTTATTCTGTGCCATGAATTATCGTCTTTGGCAAAGATTCGTCGCAGTCTTTTCTGACTGATCCATTAGGTAAAAACCTCGTATTCTTCTTTATCTGTCTTCTGGTTGCAGAACCCGCCTCCTTCATTTCCATTCTTGTTATCAGTAATCAGGTACTCGGAGATCTTAGAATTTGACACCGTTAGTAATTTAATTTGCTACTCTCCGATTCTTGTTGCAAGTGTACATCTCCAAACAAACTAAAAACTAGCCACTAGTCTAGTTTGGTCTGAACGCTTACTGACCTCTTATGAGAGAAAAAGCATGAAACGGCATTGGACCCGAGGCATTCTGCCAATACCGGGACGCTAACCCAATGATCAGAGCCTAACTCTTTCCAAAAGTTACGTTATCTGTGTGGCTACGCAATGACTATCGTCTATTTTTCTTGCAATAATGGTTTATCATTTGGTTTTCATTTTATTTAGAGCTATGGGAAGATTAGACAATAATATTCAGAAAAAGACACTACCTAAATTTGAGGGTGATAAGTCGAAATGTCATTTGGAAGAAATCGGTCTATACTTTAAGTAAATGGTTCAATACTACTCACTTTTCACATTGTTCACGTAAATCAAAGCGATTTTCGTTACCTCCACAACCAAAAAACATAAATTCAATACATTCCTTTTTATTTTTGTCGAAATGCCATTTTGTTGAAGCCTTGTTTGAACTGCAGAAGTGGCCCACATCCAATGATTTCCAGCACGGATTCGATTTTCGTTTCGTAGTAGACCTCCCCTGTTCTGCTGATCCATCGAGACCGACAATACATAACTCCTCACAACGGGAGCGTTCAGAGAAAACATTGCGGATGTAACCCATTTCGTGATGCGCCATGAGAGCCTGTAAGTGGCATGACGGAACGTACTTAAACTGCTCGCATCGCTGATTCTGAGGGTTGTAAAAGTATCTGTTGGAAATAGACATGAAAGAATAACAGCAAGAAATAACGTGTCGCACAATCTCAGTAAAACCTGTTTATATTTTACATATCTTCCCTAATGCAAGCCATTTTTCTAGCTAGGGGTCAACGAAGTGATTATGACGGCTAAAATGAGGCCGCCCATTCACGGCGGTTGACAGATTAGGGTAAAAGCAAGTCTTTTTGGCGCACGGAATAACTCGGTGATGGTATCAATAAAATATGTGATGAGAGGCGAACAGTGTCCTTTATTCTCTCAAAATCATGTTTATACAAAATCTTGAGGTAAAATGTTAATATTATCGCCGCCTGACTGGGTTGTAAAACCTTTTTGCCGCCTCAAGATAAATCATTTGGCATCCTGTGGTCCGCGTCGAGTAGTATGTGTTCACCTTCTCACCTAAGCAAATCAGAAAATTTTACCGGAATAACTTTTGCTATGAAAGTGTTGCCCTTGCTAATTTTGGTCACTAAACTTCAAGTTATTCGCATTAGCCACTGTTAAGCTTGCGTCAGCATTACATGTTGTCGTACTTATTTATCATTGTACATGAACGCTGTCCACACGGCGATAGACTGCTACTCAGCTCCGAAATGGAACAAATGCTTCACATCGTGTGTTTTGCTTTAACGGTCTGTAGGTTCGAATTCGCCACTTCTCTGTATGCGCAGTTCAAGATCTAATCAATGAATTATCAATGGCTCAGAGATTAAAAACCCATAATGGGACTACAGGAAACTGCACGGGGACTTGACATCACAAAAAAGTTAGGTATTTGGATTCATTTTGAGGCAAATTATCCCATAGATGACCAGAACTGAAACAGGTATAGACACGTTTTTCCACGGCTCAGTCCTACCGGATGGCACTCTTTCCGGAGTCCAATAAAGTATTCGATTGGGTGTCATGCTTGAGTTTGCAGTACACAGCTGAAAAGGGAACATGGATTCACGGGTATGTTAACACTCGGATTTAAAACTGTGCAGTCTACATAAATGAATAGTTGGCAAACCGGAAAGGAAATTTTTACCGAAAGAGCCGTTTCCAGCTCGGACAGGATCCTGGTTGTTTTGGAAGTCCGATCGAAGGGAGAATATGAAATCACCAGAGCACCCATTGATTCCATTTTTCGTCAGGATTTACAGTCAGCCGCGCAAGAATACTCATTTGAAGTTTCGTAGAAACAACCAGAAAATTTCATACGTGAAAAATATTCACTTACGCGAACTGTGTATGAACAGTGGCACACACTATCTACACACGGATGGCGCAGAAAAAATCGGGAGTGATACGTTCACCGAGACTATGGTGATAACCTTATCACGATTAGTTCTGGTTCACTGCAAAATCGTTGATTTACCACATTAAATTAATATAAACTTTTTATAACTTAATAGCGGGGCAAAGTAAAACAAATTGTTTGAAGTTGGTTGCCTAGTGAAGATGCAATGAAATAAAGCGGTGCGTAAGTGAAGCTCGTTATTATGTTCCGGAAAGGTTAAGTAATAATAAACCCAATTATATCAGTCCATTGGTTACTTGTATGAAAGTTCACCGGTTAGAAAACTGCAGATGAGTTATTTTGAATTATCAGATATCCTGAGATATTAATAAAGTGTAAAAATTGGTAGCGCTTAAAACTTCCCCACACATCGGACGACCTATTTTCTTAGTAAAGAATGTCTCCCTCGGTGCAGTGCAGCAGCTGACAAAAAGTGCCAAACATCAAATTCCCTGCGAAAGTCTTCTAAATAGCGTTGCACGTTTAGTGTATAACACTCACTTGGTACCTCTGTCTCAGTAAGCGTAAATAATAACGCATTGCTGATATACTGGTAGAAAGCTTCAAAAACAGTTGAATGTGACCGTTTGCTGCCGGCAAACTTGTATATCACTTAAAACTTCTTAAGACCAGTATCATTGTTTCTCTACTAAACCGACCATCAAACCGGATTATACTTAGTGATCGGAGCTTGCTTCACGGACAATCTATTCACATCTCCAAAATGCACTAAGAATTGGAGATTGGTCCAACTATAATGATTGTGCGTTAAATTGATTGATATGACGCACGTTTGAAAATTCAGCACTCCACTCCATCCAATGAATGACGGCACGAGTTCAGTTAATGAATTTCGGCAGCAAATTCCCTCTCGGTCAGTTATACCTGCTTGTTTGCCGGAAAGGCTGTGCTCGTATTTACCAACATGGTTCTTTGCTTATTCCACTACAAGATCACGGTGTGTACGCCATTTATAAGATCGGCTACCACTACCTTTGATAAAGATTAAGTACACTGAATTCTTAAATTTGTATTGAAGACAAAGTTAAAATTTTAGCTGCCTGTTCTGCCCAAAAACGTTTTGCAGCTCCATCCATAGTTCACTTAATTTCGATATCACCATTGTTAATTACAGACGCGGTTGACTATCGACTTGTAAACAACAGTCTCACTGACTATCCCACCAAATGGTGCTAAAGTTACCAGGGTTCATTACTCTCGGTAAAATTTGCCAACAGTTTTAATCAAGCAATTGAGCGCACAAATAAAGATACGCTTGTCCAACAGCTATTTTCAATCCATTCTTGCCTGTTAGCGACCAGTGATTGTTAATGGTTCGCTTTCGAATATCACCTGAAGACATTGTACAAAGGCACAAAGATACATACTCACTAACTCCAGATGAACTGCCCTGTAGCCTTTGTAATCGACAAATCTTGTTTTATAGATATTATTAGTAGGAGGTTGCTTTCGTGAAATATTTCACCATGTGATATCAAAGCTGAACTCATTATTAAGATACCATGGCTATTTTATTCTTGTTAGGAATCATCAGCAGTGGATATCCACCGCGCCAGAACTGGGACGCAAACTCTGAACGAATGAGTTCTGAATAAAACGCCTTGACCATTACGCTATCGGGCAGGCTGTCAACGGTTTGTTGAACTTCACCACGTGATTTTTCACCAATCCGTAACTGGTTTGCACGGTCGTAGTATTAGTGGTACCCATACGCAACAAGTTACTAAGGTCTGTAGGTCATTTGCAAAGCCTACATCGTTCTTCGGCTACCGGCAGAGAAGTCATCGATCGGTAGGAGTCGTGACCTTGGAGATCAGTGACAGATGGAAACAAAATCATGCGGTGAAGTTCAACAAACCGTTGAAAGCCAGCCAGATAATGCAATGGCTAAGACGTTCGACTCAAAATTGTTCGTCCCGTGTTCACGTCCCATTTCGGGCATGTTGAGCATGTACTGCTAGCGATTCCTAACAAGGATGAAACAACTGTACAGTGCTTCTTCCGTGGTTCCTTAATAGCGATTTGAGCGTTAGTATCATGTGGTGAATTATTCCATGAAAAACTTTTTGATGTAAGTCTCCTGTGATCTAAATCCGACCTCAAAAATCGGAGGTCATTCAGTTCTTTTTGAAGCACTTTCTATCATCACTTTTTGCATTTCTACAAGTTTGCATTTCTTATTTGGTAGCCTTATGTTGGCCGCCCCTTCCTAAAAATGATATATACGGCTGTTTCATTAATAAGGAAGATAAAATGGTAGGAAAAGATATCCACTGCAGAATTCCAGTAATTAGCAAAACATTGTCAAAAGTTCTTTGCAAATGATGCTTATTTTCGACTGATTGTATGGTAGAAATTCCACAAAGAAGTCAACTACATAGATCACTCTCGAGAATGGGATTTGAACAACTTCCTTTAAATTGTTTAGAAAATGCAACATTTTTTCACATTTTACTGAGTGAGGTGAAAATACAGTTGCAAAATGCATATCCAGTCCAATTTAACCCGTTTGCTTTGTATAAAAGTAACTAAAACTTATTATATGACAGGCCAATTTCAGGAACATCTCAATCACTTCGGTTAATAAAGTCCAGTGCGTCAATCAGGTGATCCGGTTAAAGTGTGCTAAACCGAATTCCCTCATAAACCAACCAGAAAACGGCACTAGTTCCATAAAACAAACTCTCCGCCAACACGTTTCTCTTGCTTTGTAAGCGTTGTCTGCTGGATTGTCAGTTGTTAGATTATTCCCCTTGAATACTAGGTGGTGAGTGTTCCTGTCCGTCAGGTATTCAATTACATTTCGTCATCCGCCTGAACGTCGTGCGAATCTAATTGAGTAATCTGGCCGATATTTTTGTCGCACCCTACATTTTCTCTGACTTTTTCACTGCAAACATGCTTTGATTCCCCTAACTCTACCCTCTTCCTTTTTAGCAGACGACATCCGGCCCATATCAAATAAGATTTCCCCGCTGCTCTGTGTGCTATTAGCTTTTCTTGTCGCACAAGATTTTTTCGTCGGTTCCAGTAGTTGAATTCAGATTTCTACCTGACTTAAATGATTGCAGTAATATATTTCTTCGACTGTAAAATCGCTTTTGCTCCTCCCACACGTTTCTTCAGCTTTTATTTGACTACACAGGCTGACAAGATATCAGAGTCTAACGTCGGTCTTGTTCGTCTTCCAAACAAATGATTTTGACCCTATTCCCAAAGATACGGGAGGTGCATTTCAATTTCCCGTACGAGCAGTGATTGTATCACCATCCTAGTCTTTGCAATTCCTAAATATCTTTGTTTGCTTACTCGTGCTAACTACCTTTGCACTGAGTTGACTACGGTGAGAACTGGTGATTTGACTACTGGAATTTTGTGCGGTGAATCTGCGGTCACTATCGGATACCACCTCGATCGGAATCCCCTGCCAAAATCTGCTGGTGCTTCAGGAAGTCGTGGACCTGCGCAGTAGGTCGATTTCGAAGAAGTCACTCCAGCAATCCGCGGTCACCAGTGCAACTCACCTTCTCGTGGGAACAGATCTAACGCCATTGTCTTCCAAGACTGATCGGATACTGGTCGTGTTCCCATCTACCCCCTTTTGCGGCTGATCTGATTTTCTGCGCGTCACACCGTTTGTAACCATCTATTTGACTTATTCTGTTATATCCGGTCCGTATTAGGCCTCTCTAGTGCTGTCGCTATACTGAACGATACCTGCCTTTACGAAATGCAACAAGCGCAAGCCTCTTTCCGATTTGCCTGTGGAATCATCAAGCACTGACCCATAAAAATCATTTCGTTTTCTGTCTTAGGCTCGTCAGGGAATTCATAGACCTCTTTTGTCCGCTGGACAACCTGAGACAATAACGTCCTTCAGAGATCATAGACAAAGTTCTTCAACCGTGACATTTCGTATATAAATCAAATCGGACTTTGCTATTACAAAAACCAAATTCACAGTCACATCATCAAGCTCAATTTTCGGGAACATTGTCTGTGACAGTGTGCCGACTACTAACGTTTGGTTGCTCTGCTGATAGTGTAGCTTGCTCCTACTTATGCTTGTTCAGACTCATAAGGGCCGACTATAGGCTTTTCGGTGTTCGATGTAATGGCATATCCATGATCAATGGTTTATGCTTCGAGTGTATGTCCGTGTGCCGCCCAAGTGAGCAATCGCTGAAATCTTCAAGGATCTACACAATTGTCAAAATATTCTTCTTAATTGATGTGTTCTTGTGCTCCCAAACCGCCTTATGCCGTGATAATCTATCAAGGAATAATTTCTGAGAGAACAGTCCTTAAACGGCTCAAGCGACTTTCACACTGGGTATATAATAATAAAGAGGACATAATGGGAGAGTACATTGAACTTTAAAAGTTTTTTCTGTGGTTGAAGGCCAAATACTGCTTTCCTTCCCATATCAGTGCTTCCACGATGCGTTGGCTGGTGGATGGTTCTAATCTGCTTCGCAAAATCCGGTAAGAAGGCAGCAAGATAGTAAAACTTTCCGTTTATGCATGAAACACCGTCTGTATTTGTTGGTGTAAGCATATCTACTACGGCACTTATCCTATTCGGACTCGGTTTTGCACCCATAGTAGTGAGTGTGATTATGGGAACTTACTTTTCAATTTCTTTTGGCATTGAGCTCAGTGTCTAGATCGCAAACGCTTCATCGTCAACCGAGGTGGCATCATTAGTGCGTACGAAATGACCCTCTTGATAACTTGAATCAGTAGCACTGTGCCCCGGATTTGATCATGACCTCCAGAGTATGTCAGTCTTGAAAGTTGCCGCAACCTTGAACTAGCAAAGTTACTAATTTTGAGGACCGTATTAACCTTATCAACATTACCAATTTTTGTCATGCGATTTTGAAGTGCCCTCTAGCCAGGAATGGCGCTAGATATCATGATCTTCAAAGGGCTCCGTTTGCTTGACAATAACCTTACCGTCTAAGTCTTGCACTGCACTAGATTATTTAACTGGTCGAGTTCAGCGTGCCTGTTGATGGAATTTGCTGACGAATGCCAAGCTTCCAGAAAGTCTGTTGAATTTCTTATGCTCGCCCGGTCCGCAATGTAAACCGTGTCCAGATTGAATGTATGTCCTTCCTAATTATTTTGATTGGATATTAGTGGAAGAGGGTCATGTCTTCTTGTGACAAGTTTTTCGTGATTTCAATCAGCTAGCTTTTTAGTTTAGCCGATACAACGTTTGTTGGGACCCTCACATTTGATTTTGTAGATAACATTTCTTCTGCCGTCCGCTTTCAGATTTCTTTATACTTCGAAATGAGTCTTTGCAGTTTTAGTGAGTTTATCTGTGACTGTGATCCCTCGTTGCTCGAGAAGTCTTATAATCATTTCGGATACACTTTGATGCATGGGATCGCTATTATTTACTGCATTTTGTTCGTCCACTGGTCTCCTTTTTCTTTCTGTTAAAGGACCTTTTTATGAAGCCTTTTGGCTATTCGTTTTGTTGGACTATCTTGAAGAGGTATTCTTCCACATTTGTCCGGTTCCATTGTGCTCTGTTAAATGGTGTTCGTATGTACGATATTTTATAAACGTTTGAATGGTTGCTATGGTAGCCTATTATCCGTCTGTTGTGTGTAGTTTTGCAGTACGGTGAAGTCTCTAGTGTTTCGTTGGTGATTCTGCTCACTGGTGTATTCAATAAAGGAAATTTCTTGTCATTTTCTGCTTCCATTGTGAACTTGATCTCCTCTAAATTGTTATTGATTAATGTTCGGGCTTTTTCGACTACGGAGCAACTGATAATGACAAATTTGCTATCAGTACTTCTGGTCCAAACCTTTGGTTATATCCTAGGTAATGCAGTGCTTTCAAAGGTATGCGTGACGGCTTCTTCAAGGATTCTGGATATCGGCGACCCCAACGGCGTTCCTTTAATGTGCTGGTCAGTCATCGTCAAATCTGAGGTATGTGCATGCGCATTAATCTCTCGGTTCTCAAATTGTTTCCAAAGGATTGTCACGATGGTTTCTTTGGAGAAGCCTATCTGGCACAACACCAATTGAAGTAAAGGGTCCCCTGAAGTCAGTGGTGAGCTCAACCTCATCGTCAACCTTGATGCCTTTAGGTTTGTCCAACAACTATTGAATATTGTTTGCAGAATGGTTTGGTTCTCCCTTTGGAGGTTTCAGGTGTCTCCATAGTTCTTTGGCTAAATTGCATGGTGAATCTTTTGGCAAGAAACCGACTGGTCTCAGAACTACTCTTCTTTTGCACTTATGGCAGTGCGCAGAACTGTTGAATGTTAGAGGTATCATCTCTAATCCTCCATCTTCTTTCTTTGTTTATCCTTTGCATATCCTATGACTTCTTGAGTGTTCTGTTGATCTTGGTATCTATTTATATTGCCGAATCCACACCCGCTAAAATATAGGTGGCAGTATCGTTTTCCGGGTCGTCGACTTCAACCAGATCGTCGCTTACCGTGTGAATGTTCAACTCTCAACTGTCGTATGAAACAAACTTTGTCGCTGGTAACATGGCCTCTTCAAACTCGTTGATGTTTAGCGTAACCACTTCGGCATATTCTTCTAGCTTATCATCAAAACTAAGGTATACCCTTCACCAAACAAATCATAATGGAACAAACTTAAATTCCAATATTTTACGCACTCAACCAAGAACAGAAACGCGCCCTTGGCAGGTCACCAAGATGTTTCTGGTTGAGGAATAACTCTTCTTGGGACTGGTACCTTGAAACATTGTCTCTCCTCTTACGCAAACTTTGCCGCCGCTCTAAACAATGAGTCTTTTCTCCTTTCGGAAGACCATTTGTAGGTATGATGTTGACTGATGCCCCGTATCCAGCTATAATTTGATTTCTCCATTTAACACTACTGTAGTGAAAACATCCTTTCGCTTTGACGCAATCTGCTGTCCATACACCACGTTTCTATTTTGTAAACGTGAGTTTGTGATTCTCGTTGATCGAAAGAAACATTTTGACACGAAATGATTGTGCGCCTTGCAAATACCACAAATTTTTTCTAAGTTCCACAATCTTTAACTATTATGATGTGGGGTCTACCACAAAATCGACATTTTGCCTTAAATTCCAGGCATTGCTCAGATTCTGTTTTCCAGATGAGGCAAGTATAGTACTACAAGAAAGGAGCTTTTATTGCCGGTTTACCTCATTAACTGTTTTCAACCGTATCTCTTGGAGAAGCTGTTTTAAGTTGGAACAGCCCAGTACACATTACAGTGGTTTAAGAAATTTAAGGACCCTGAAAACCAAGTGACTAGGTAGCATGAGAAACTACATGAATGAGGTTTTATCTGTGAGCATCTCCCCTTACTGCAACACTCCAATGATGATACTTTTTCTCGATTTCATCAAACAGTGAACACTGAGTGGGTTGATGAGCAAGCGACTGATCCGTACATTTCTTGAATCCATAATTGCCAAAAAGGAAATGGGCGTAAACCGTTGGGTTGTGAACTGCCATCCAGTTCAGTGAAGGAAAAATGTGTCACGGTATAGACGGAACGAATTTCAATTGGTAAATGAAGATCCACATATCAACAAGAAAATGGGCTAGAGCTGTGATCCCTAGGCAAAAGACAACACGGATTTGTCACGGTACACAAGAACAAATTGGGCACAGTGGTCAGATGAAAACAGAGGTTGTTATTTCTGAGCTTTAGTGGTGACATCGTACTCACGAAAATGTGGTGACTCCATTTAAGTCATGCCCCATGTGCGCAGCAACTAAGAACTTCACGACCAAGAGGAGAGTACCCATGGAACCAATGACAGTAGACCAGTCAGGTCAGTAGGTCGGCAAAGACAGCATTGGCCCTTTACCGATGGGACGGAATGGGACTCGGTATATTGTTGTCGTAAGTGATTATTCGACGAAGACGAGTGAAGCTATACCCAGTCGGCTCCAAGATGTGGTCACGGTTACAAATGTTTTCATCCTCCAGTGGGTTTGCTGATTTGGAGTCCATTTACGCCTACCCTCAGACCAAACCACGGCATTCGAAAACCAGTTACTGTGCGAGGTGATCAGTATGTTAGAGATACAGAAGACCAAAACGACACCATATTACCCACAGGGGAATGGGCTAGTTGAATACAGCAATGGGACCATCAAAAATATCCTTCAAGGTCTCGTGAAAACTATTAAAACCGACCGTTTGAATGACGTTTTACCGCTGTGTTTATCAGCTTATCGTGTAGCCCTACACACGACGACAGGATACAGCCTCTCATTCACTAACCGGGGCCACGAAGTTCGAGCTACCGGTAAAGCTGACGTCAGTGTCCGCTTCGTTACCAGTAGGAGACCTTGCTATTTACACACAGATAATTCAGAGAAGACTACAGTAAGCCTTTCGTCACGGTCAAAAAGGTGCGGTAAGAATGTAAGCAAACCAAAAGGAAATCTATGACCGTCGGGCCCAAGGACACAGCTATAACGTTGGAGATCACGCATCATCGTCATTATCGTTCAGCGTTAAACAGCAAGCCTCACTGACCGCTGCCTTTCCCCAGAGTTACACGTTTATACAAAAAGAGTGAATATCCAATGGGAACAGGAAGTGGACCTACACAGGCGGGAAAAGATAAGATGCTCCTGCAGCCAACACATGGCACACAGTTTAACTTTACAAACGCACGTGTTTTCAATCATTCTGATTCGATAGAAAATGACAGCACGATCGCCACTGTTCACGGTTCACTGCCATATCCTTAAGTGTCTCCAGCCAGTAAGTCGACGAGTCTTTCGGACCCCGACCACGAAGGCGTGAGACACCTACTCTATCTAAGTTTGCTGTACATTTTCTCATCCCACGTTGCCACGTCATCTGTTGGCCTCCACATGGCTTCTTCCATTCCTTAGGAGGAACACAAAATAAGGCACCGTATGGTAGACGAGTGTTCGTCATACGCAACACGTGACCCAACCAGCGTAGTCTACTAAGTTTCATACGCTGAAACAAGCTATTCTCAGAAGTGGCACCCAATACCAGATTCCTAACCTCGATATTACTCACCCGGTCACTCTATCCAATCCTAGCCATACTGCGTAAACATCGATTGTCGAGAACCTCCAACCGACGAACACCGCCCACACGCATACTTCACGTCTCGCAACGGTAAAACAGAACTGAACGCACTGCAGCACAGTACATATGACCTTTCAACTTCAGTGAAATATCAGGCCGACGCCACAAGTGCTTCAATCCAGCGTAAGCTGCCCGAGCCTTGTTTATACGCATACTTATCTCCAATCCCGAGCTACCATCGTTAGACA
>LUCM01001756.1:195106-300625 GCA_008360955.1 Fasciolopsis buskii
CTACTACACCACTTGACAATAAACCGTTGCGAGAATCGGCATGTTATCAATGGAGATACTATGGTTAGGCAGAAGGGGCAAACAGATTGGGTTGGAGACAGAAGAGACAGGTTGAATAAAATAGGGGGAACTCTAAGCAGTAGCATACTTATCACTACCCACCCCGCTCGATGCAATGGGCAGCGCGATCCTGATTATCCTGCGCGACGACCGATGCAGTATGGAATTATTTGTAGGCGTGTAACTCATGGGGAATAATGGACGGGTACTGCTAGGGAGTCCAGCCGCTAAGCAGAAGAACGATAAGGGTTGTCAACCAAAGTCTTTGGTTCTGACAAGAACCTGACCGCAAGGCAGCGGGGTATGGCTGAGTGGAAGCCCATCTACTTGGAGCAATTATCCTTCCACTCTGTTTTTCGACTGAGCTGCTAATTCATATCAACCCCCAACTTGGAGGACCAGGAGACCACTTCGTCAGGCCTCTACCCATTGACCTTCCAGGCATGATTGGATCTTCGGCTTGAGATAAGCCATCCTGTATAGCTCGTTGAATCATGGAGGCACGCAAGCTGTCACACCACGTCAAGGTGTAGTCTCGTTGTGACAGCGGAAATCACTCGCAGTTATACAAATGGCCGTTACCGCAGGGACTATCTTATAAGTTCCATAGAACTTGGAAGAGTCCGTATAGGATTGCATCTGTAAGGCCATTGATGGTTTACGTGATACGACTAATGGGTAACTGAGAAGGTGAATTACTGACAGTGCGTTACAATCACCTGAAGCCTGTCTACCAGCTACCAGCCATTGATCATGAAGAAGTGAAATTCGTTCCGACGGGAACTCTTCCGGACGTAGAACAAATGGCTGAGGTGCAACCGGAGGATGGTGGGGCGACTAGAGCATCGTAAAATGGCACTAAGGATAGTGCTGATCTTATAGGGTGGGTAGTATAACGAGGCTGAAACTGTATCAGAGAGATTGTTTGGCCTGAATAAGTAAGTCTTCCCTTTCACTCCATAACGGCATCAACCATCGAACACCGTGGAAGAAGGCTGACCGATAAACCCGTTCTTTAACTATTCCCTTCGGACAATCGTTTGAACTGACTGTTGTTGATCTTTGGTCGTTTCCAGTACAATACACATGTACTCTTTCCATAACGCATGTTTTCGATGTCCGAGGACGTTGCGGTTGATACCCGTCAGTTTTTTGTAGGTCACCATGGCCTAACGCTACAGCTGTCGTCGCAGGCTGGATGTGCGCAGAAATATAGTTCAGTACGTATGAAGTACAAGGCAGACGATATTTTGGAGTCGAATACAACCCACTTGTAGCTGGTGCCGTGGAAGCTCCCAATATTTCATCTGAGAAACTACCTCGAGTCTTGGGAGTTCTAGGTCTCCCAATACTTCTCCACTGTGAGCTCTGAAAAATTCGGCCCGTTCATTCTAAGTTTCTTATGAGACGCGGCTAAAACTGTCCGCAATTACGATCTTGATGCAACTACGTCCGCAGACCAAATTCGGTTGACTTTTGCCATCTTTTTGGACCAGAAGAACCACCGGCATACTGGCGGCGAACTCTTACCCATCGCAGTCGCAAGAAGACTGCTACATTGTGGTTTGTGAACTATTCTCCATGGCCCTCGCAGACGAATCCCTGCAGATCATGCTCATGTGCGGGCCACCCAAATCGACGCAAGACACCCTAAAGAAGGCTCGACGGAAATAGGGTATGCCAGTTACTGAATAAGTGTTGCCAACCGATTTTGCAAACCAGCATCTTAACTCAGGTAATCAGGTCGCCGCCCCCCATTCCAGAACTCTGAGTCGCCTAGACTGAGGCGTAAATAAGGCGCGAGATTTGGTCGGAAGGCGCAACACTTTAGATACAAGCCAACACCAGGGCCGGAAATTCGCCAAGATGGGCCAAACGTTTTTGTCTGGCCCTGTTTCTGTCTTCACTAACACTGATTTGAATCTACAGTTGCTGCCCGTAAGTGGTCGTTTAAATGAAATCAGTTTTGTTTTTTAATTGGTTCTTGCTCGTTGGCCAATGATTACCACCTCCTCAGCGATTGTTCAGTCTAAATCGAAATCACAAGTGACTGCAGCGAATGGTACAGAGATAGTTACCCGAAGCAGAGCAAGTTTAAAGGAAGGAACACAAAAGCTAGGTGTAACTCATTCGTTCCTCCTTTACCCCAGGCTTCAGTGGGACGGTCTTAGAAGTAGATTCCCTAAGTACGGGGATATGATTACAATTTCCAGTCGGCCCTTGAGGTTCCTAGCCCCGCACGCACGAAGCGAACTGGGGGGACCTTAGAGAGACCACCTAAAAGTACTCGGGGGTTCAAAAGCCAGATGGCTCGACGACGGTTTCGACGACAAAGGCGCTAGCTGAGTTGAAACGGGCTCATTCTGGTATTTTTGATTGGCAATCGAGTGTGTCGGGACGTATTGCCCTAATCTAGCATGAAACTGGCACTGGCGACATTAAACCAATAAGACAACTTGCACGGTAGCTACCCGTTCTTTTCGCGCCAGAGCTTGATAATGTGGTCCGAGGCATGCTGGAGAAGAACGCTGTTCGTCCGTCATCCTCTTCCTAGTCTTCCCCCATAGTTCTAGTTAAGTATTCGGAAGGTAGACTGTGGCTTTGTGCAGACTATCGGAAGTTGGATGAAACTGCTCAAAAAGGCTCGGAGCCACTCCCAAAGCACCGATGCTACGTTTAATGCCTTAGGTGATGCTAAGTGGTTTTCAACTCTGGACCTAGTAGGTGGATACTGGCAAGTCGAAGTAAAGCCGTCATATCAGGAAAAGAAGACATTCATTGTCCCTTCTGGCACATCCAAGATTTTAAGCCTTTGAACTGTTCCCCTGCATTTTCAAATACCAATGCATTACTAGGATGCTAAACTTGAACTCTTCAACAACCAATTTCCGTATACCTGTCACAATTTAGTCATATGCAAGACTCTTCTCCAGATAATTGCAAAACTTACAGGAAATTGCAAAAGGTTCTATAGACAACTGAAATGAGTCCAATGATTCGTCGGATAGTTGGATCTTTTGATTAAAAATAAAACTTTTCATACTTCTCATTGCACTCACCGAAAAAGCACCGTCCCATTTCCAAAATCACCGTCGTCCATTCACTACTGTCCCTATAAGAGTTAATCAAAAGAACTATTAATACGGAGTGTTGCCTGTCCAACGGTTTGACGGCATTACGCGAGTTTGCTGGCCTTTGGTTCGACGACATTCGCGCATCATCATATCGTATCCGCAGGAACCTCCAGTTACCAGCTATTCTTCTGTTTAAAAGTCATAAATTGATAAACACAAATCTGTCTTCCCAATGATTCTTCTCAGGGCAACACATCAAAATTTTCGGTGGATTTTCTTAATCCCAGTCCACATTGTCAAGAGTGGAGCACAAGGTTGAATTTTGATCTACTGAGCTGTTTTTTGTCCGCTAATCTCCAAGTTTACTAGCCCTGTTTCTCTAATCCCACTTTCTTAGTGACATTAGGACCTTGACAAACTGTTTTGGGGAGCATAGGAAACGTCTGTGCATTTTGATATTGATAGTGATAGTGGAGAGAATTCTCTGTCCTACCCCTTCGCAGCCTTTGGTCTAGACGTGGGAGACGACGCTTAATGATATATCTCGCGTCGCTTTATTGCCCGTATCAATCACATACGCCAGTATTGAACTGAGTATCGTCTTATTGATCTCCCTCAATAACCAAGTATGGCATTGTTTTTGAAATACATCGGATAGATGCCTGATTTTCCTGCCGGCCTAGTACACTCTATTGGAGCAGGAGTACGAATAAACACAAAAAGAACTCCGCAGTTAAGGCAGCCTATCTGAGTTTTGGTTGTAAACAAAGTTGAACGTTAGAATTAGTCGAACTATTTTATGTGCAGAATGATTTACTTACTGCATTTGGTATTTTACGGGTCAGTACTTTCTTCATAGGCCAAGCAATCACAGACGGTCTTTCTTGGACTTTAAGATGTCTTCGTCCGGGCCTGTGTCCATATGGTTTCGGAGGAAGCTCTCTGGGTACCTATTTCCCTCGGGGAAGTTACAAATAATTCTCAACGCTTCTGAAAATTTGTCTTCAGAACGTAATTGGTGCCCTCCGCTTAGTAAACACCGTACTTAGTTTCGTTCTTGTTAAATGGGAATAAAACTTCAAAAGTGAGTGAGCTCTCTCTTGTGGTAGATGCCACTTTCCAGGAATCCGTCTATTCTTCGTTGCAGGAGAACATCGCGAGGCGAAAGGGAGTTGATCTGTTCCACCTCCAGTGTAAAACGTAGGTTCCAGATGTTCGTCATTAAATTTCCATAGTATGACTCGCACATTGCACTTGAATGGAATATAATAAAATGCATCACCCACACATCTTCTGCATAAGGGTTTGTCGTTGATCACTTGATTCATTGTCGTTTGCTATCACATACATGGGAATGTTTGAAATCATAAGGTTTGGTGGACATCTCACTGGTGTTCCGTCTCTGAATCGTTATCTTCGAAGCACTGAGAAGACAGATCTGTGTTCGCCAATTTACGAATTCTAATTGCAAACTATGGAGATATTTCATGAATTTTAGTCTTTCTGTGTCATCCATCAACAATTGCTCTGCCGGGTACATGTGCAGGCGTTCATTTAACATCACCAACGTGGTCAATTTTAGGTCAGTTTCTGCTGCCGCTATGTCAGAACCCGGTTCTTCAGGAAACTCCGTCATTGTGTTGTTATTGCGTGCATCAATGAAGTCCCGATCACCATTGTTCATATGGTGGTGTATGAGCTCCAGTGCACCAATCAAATGTGCCAAACAAAGGTCTATAACGGACCAGTCAGAAGCCGACGATGGTTTAACAGAACAAAATACCATGTAAGTTCCTCTTCTTCGGCTCCATGTAGTTGATATGCGGAAGTCGTCACCACAGTCACTGGCAGAACACCGGTGGTCTTAATTACTAAAAGCAAGCCGTTGAGGACTGAGGCTGTCTCCGGAGTCCGTACAGTACATGGTTTGGGATTCAGTTTATGGATAACAAGCTGGACTCGAATTATACTGAAAAAATGATCTCCATGTGAACCATCACTTGCAAACATTTATTCATTCAAAACAACTTTCTCGGAGAAATTAGTAGTTATTCAACCTTTCGGTTGCGAAAGGGAAAAGACTGTCTTAGGTTGTTTACTGCTCACGAACTAGCCTTGAAATAGGTTGCCTTCGGTAGCCGAAATATCAATTGATTGTTTAACTCGTCAAAACAATTGTTATTGAACATAAGGTACTCACTTATTGTACTCTTATAATAACTAATGTTAACTCAATGTTTGATTTATTCGCCCTCTTGAAATTGCAATCTAATGAGATTATTCAAATGAATGGCGATTGCTTTGGTGATGGACTTTAACATTCTTTGTCAGTCTTCCTCTAAAGATGCAGACTGGACGGCAGTCATCATGCATTTGATGGAATCGGACCACGCATTCAACACTCCCGTCTACCTTGCTACAGGAATATTTGTAAACACCGCTGAAGTCAGTTTTCATGGCCTAAGCCATCGTTATTCACTCGAATAATCTTCATTTAGAAATCCATCAACAAGGTGCAAAATCTCTGAAGTCATTGAGAAACAGTAGACAAATAAAATGTTTTTGAACGCGCGTTACCTATATCGAAACCAAAAAAATGACATTTCTAAATGATATTTAATGCTTTGTTAGGTATTTAGTTATAAAGAGACTTTGTTGAGCATATTTTGAATGTGACTATTTGAAAAAGTAGGGTTAGAAGCTTACTATAATTTTGCAGATTTTTCATTCTAAAAACAGTGTCCATTACCTGGTTGAAGTATTTTGGACTGTGGGGCAAAATTTGTCAGCCGAAGGTGGATTTTCATTGCAGGCCTTTTTCAGTTCTTTTGGATGGCATGGTTTATCGGGTGGCGGCCAGCAGGTGTCCACTTGACTGACTTGAGAATAGAGTTCGCAAGTTTGACGGGAAAGATGATTCGGGAATTGGCGCCAACGATAAATTACTCCTGGATGCGAACAAGTGGCATTTAAACACCGAGACCACGGACCCCAAGGTAAGCTCTGACAAGCTTCGACGGATAAGACAGACAGTTTATGCGGTTCTGATACGCAACGTAGTTTGACAGTCACTGGATGGCAAGTCTTCTCCTCCTGTAAATCGAATACAGATAGGTAACATTTGAGATAAGCACTTGATGTGGAGTAGTCCGTGTGTATTTATTTCATGTGACAAAAGTGATACGAAGTTTGAAGTAGTATCCTTATTTGAGGCTTTATCTACTCTCCTGCGGGAAAGAACTATCAATATAGTGTAGAATACTGATCTGGCACATAGGCTATCATACTTTTCCCAACAGCAAGTAAACTAGTGAACTCTGATGCACAAATCATTTAAAGGTAGAAAAAAATACAACATTGATTTCAACAAACACATTTAGAAACCTGAAAGACAAATGTCAGTATAAACATGTCTTTCATTTATTTCGAGGGTAACTAATTAACCCTAACGGTCGGACAGCTCCAGTGTATTGTGTGAACCACAGTGTGCAATTTGGTCAAGTGTATAAATAGCCAACACAAAGAATCTCCAGTGTGGAATATATGCATCAGTCAGATCAGTGTTAATTTTATTTCATCACTAGTTGACTTCATCGCATTTTTCCGTGTACTTATGAACGGGTAGGAAAACCTGCATCTTCATCCAACTAACTTCTGATATTTGATTGCGTTGAACACGCCGGAGATTTGCGTACTATCCTACCTGGTCGGTCCTGTCATCTACCGAGGAAATGGAATCTGGACTCGTGTCTTGCAGGAAATCTTGCCTCTGACTGTTCAAACTATCGACGTGATAAAATGTGCTTACAGTTTATAAGCTTTTTTATGTACAGTCAAAAACGCTGCTCTCACCGCCTCGACACAATATGAAAAATGAAAAGTGCGATATGATAAGTGCGATCAAAACTGGAAAATTTATTAAAAAGTTAGACTATGTATTTTCCCAAGTTTCCATGACGTGACAACTAGAGGACAGTCAAGTTTTTAAATAAATTTGTCGAACGGAAAGTGGAACATCTCAAACCATGACGATACAATTTCCCTAATTTATCTGAAGATATCTTTAAACTATTCAGGCTATTTCAAGGATAAATCATCAAACAGTATGAAAGAGCAACTACTAATGGATGCCATTCCTGTGTCCTGTGTCCAAGTGGTCACCAAGTAAAGTTTCAATTCAATGTTGAATTTTGGCTTTTTATAGATTTCAATTGGTTACGCTCCTCTTCCCAAATGTGGCCGACTTGTTTATTGACTGAAATCCAAAAAATTACATAAAAACCTTAAAGGATAATAAGGAAAGCACATTGGGAGACCAAATCTTTGGTTTGGTTTGAGCAAAGTAGAACTTTCGCAGCCAGGTAGGACATAACCTCTTCATCTTGTTGCCATTGATAATTCCTAACCATTTGGAGGGATCAGTTGGTCATGCCATTAAGGTCCTGAGGTAAAACGTGTTTCCAATGTATGAAGTAGGAAAGGTTACGGAACAGAGCTGAAAGGACACACAAAGTCCACAAAAGCACCACAAGCAGAGTTTATCAGTGTGTCAAAATATTTACGTACTTATTGAACGCAGAGGGCTGCAAAATTCAGTTAGTGTTCATTAGTAAAACAAGCGCTTCAGTCCCACATACTTTGTTGGTATGATACCGGATGAGGCTAGTGCAATGGGGCAGATGCACACATCCAAACAGTAGGAATAAAAATTTCAGGAACTGGGAGTACCGAGGTGTTTACTGAGCTGACGATGAGTAAACGTGCAAACCACACCTCTAGCGTCATATCTCTGGAGATGTGGTGATAGACCTTTGTCAATGGTTATTTTGTAGATCGAGAACAATCTCCACACCTTTGTTCGGAACCAGAGTTATCAGCATGCTGCAGGGTGTCCCCTTACTGCCCCCAGTCACGAGACTTTTCATAAGAATACCATGGTTTAGTCACTTAGAACGTGGTCGACATGGGTAAGGTAGTGGGCTTAATTTGTCCATTTGTTAGAGTAAATATCCAACGGACCTGTGAGTTATCACAATTGTAATAATTCTCATATTATTTTCTTCAGGACCTTAGTTATATGGATGTAAGGTGAACATTATAACGCGACAAAGTTTCAGGAGCCAGAAAGAGTTAAAATTCCCGGCGATCTTCTGCGACACTAGCTTACTAAACGTACCAGATACAGAGGGACCCCCGGAACAAGCTAACCTTGATAGTTGCCATGGCTGCTACCTCAAACTGTCAATGCTACTAATTCCAGCAGTTACCGAATTTGCTCCTGCTATCTTGCTTCAAATTTAAAAAACGGTACTAACCATTCCACTTGACTCTAAATTCGCAAACCTCGCCTTCAAACTCCGTCTGATTGGCTCTGTCATCAGAAGCACTGATTCTCCCTTACTTTTGGTTGGGATCCATCAGGAACTCAGTGTTCGTGTTTACATATTTATATTGATTTGACTCCAGTGAATTTTCCCCCCCCCCTTATCCAACGTTATTCGATTGCCTTACGCTTTGGCAGATCATATATTTGGTTGAGTTCAATGCACCCACTGGTAAAATTTGCTTCCAGAAAATCTATAGGATGTCTTGTACTCGGTTAATTCCGGATGTAAACCTTGTCCAGATTGAGTAAATTTCCTTCTGAGACTCGTAAACGGTTAGTAATGAAATGAACTCACGTCTTCTTGAACCTGAAGATTGCTAGGTCAAAGTTCTTTCCATGGGAAATTTCAAATTTGCTCAACTTTACATCTAGAACAGGATTAATGCGCATTCAACTGAGCAAAGAGGTCATTGCTTCCATGGTTTTGATGTTGACTCGGCTGATGATGAAAGTTTTACAATATAGACGCCAACCTTTGTAAACCCTGTCTTCTAATGCGAATAGCGATGACCAAAAGCTCCAACGAATTCGTTACTTTCAATGTAATGCATCGATAAAATCACGAAGTTGAAACGCAACCAGTCAAACTTGGAACCCCGGGGAGTAAACTGGTTTATCAGAGTAGTCCATGCCTAATTTTTCCATCAATAACTTTCAGTCTGTTAGACCAGACTGTTCTAATGGAATCGACGTTCAATAATCCATTCTTTTAAATTGTACGCTATGCTACTTAGAGCATCTGATTGTCGTGGTGATCACATGAATATCGGTTACTCTATTACAGGTGTTACTTGGTCGGATGCAAAAAATAAAATTTTTCTCCCCTAATCTTCAAATATTTTTCATTTCCACGTTTTATCTCCGTTAAGTTCTAGATGTGGTATACCAATGGAATGTCGACGGTGGTCAATCGAATAGGGTCTTGGCTTTTGAACTCTCCGCTGGTCATGGTCGCCCTCCTGAGAAATGATGTACGTTATCATTTCATTAATAAATACAGTAAAAAGATAAAAGGGAAATTTCAACACTACACATTTCCTGAACAAGATTTTCCCAAACCCCTCATTCCTTATCCTGGGACGACATTCATTTGTCCCGAAGCACAGTCTTGAGTCACCAATTTCTGTGAATGAGTCAAGCCAAAATGCGTCGAAATTTTCTGAGGCCAACAAGTGTGAACACAGTTAATTTATTTTTTTACTTAGACTGATTTCGCACGCGAGAAGATGCGACGCGATCAGATCTTAAATCAATAAACTATCCTGCCATTACTATGTGTTTAAAAATATTTCTACACAGATAGGGGTTGAAAGACGTGTGGACAAATATGGTATGATAATCTTAAACTCCCAGTTTGGCTTCAAATTACGCAACATGCGCAGAAACGTAACAGAAACGAGTGAATCTGCGTCGCCTACCAGCTATTCATGAGCTACCCGTGAATCTACAATGGAGTCCATTTCAACTAGGGGTGCTAAGATAACGTAGGCTTTTTATTTTGTAGGGATATCCCATCTTGGATTTTGTCAGTGTTTGCAAGTGGAAAATATTATTACCATGGGTATTGCTTGAAGGTTATTTCCATTGATGCTCTCAAAACTAGGGAGTCCCAAAGTGGATTACATAAATCTGTGAAGTCTTTTGTCCATCAGAGGACCCAACTCAAACGTGTGATCATGCTAATCCGTCGCTGACAATTTGGAATATGAATGAAACAGTAGTCGCTTTGGAGCGCACGATCGCAACACCTCGTTTTTTCATGAGAGTCTTCACAGTTGTTTCTTATAAGAATGAGCTTTGCCGAAATCAGAATATTTTAACTTGCTAATATTGAGTGGCATGACTAAATTTTGTGCGTCGAGGCCAAAACCTACGAGTCGAAGCTGAGGTTTCATGCTTCAAAACACAATAAATTGAGTTTTGACTAGAGCATGATGGGACAGGGTGTAGTTTTCGAAGATATAAATCTGAGACCCCTTCGGGGTTTACTCACGATTCCACTGACAGTTATCCGGATCGTACTCCACTGTAGTAAGTAATGGCATGAAGTGAAAGTCTAATACATGGAGTAATTCCCAATTCCTAGCAGCACAGTTATTTGATAACTGACTAACCCAATAGCTTGTGTTTTATTATCGAAGGTGGGTCACACTCAAAAGCTTGGTAGAGAACATAGAAGTACGCGACAAAGTGTACACTGATGGAACCACATTAATCAGGAAACTATGCAGGTAAAACTATGAAATAACGGAGACAGCAGATCATACAGCTTCTATTGGAGCCTGTCTGGATTTTCTTCCTAAAAGGAAATGATTTGTAATAACGCAAACTGCGAACACCATCAGACCATATGGCTTTTCTCTGAATGAACCACGGTAGTATCTTTCTCTTCTTAACACTTCAAAACCTAGAAAATTCTGCTTTTTCTTAACGGAAATAAATAGGTTTGCAACGGCACTGAGCAACATTGTTCCACTGTAGCATACAATTTCACTTCAGTTCGTCTGAGATGAAGGGAAAAATAGTCACTTTAATTCTTTCGGCATTTAAAATCTAGAGAATTCAGATGGGACACTAGTTGTGCATTTACAGAAGGTTCACAATGGTTAAAACTAACACCTTCAGAAGATGTACATAAGATTTGATCTTAACAGTTTACTAGCGGTTCAGAAAAATCTACTGAAAAAAATGTTCAAGGAACAAAACATTTGCATAACCAGCACTAGATTTAATTGATTATCCAGAGAAGTGGCAAGGAAACGTATGCATGTCTACGCCCCGATGTTATCACCGTACACCTGTAATTTCTAGAGCTGATTAAAACAGTTGAGAACAAGTTTATATTCCTCCCCATAGCGTGTCAGAATTCTCAAGCATTTGTACAAACTATTTCACCAGCAGAACGAATCGGCAATTGTTAAGGGTGTTTTTATTGCGCGGGATACAAGTGATACTCACTTTGGCCGCAGCCTTGGATCACTTATTCCTGTTTGCCTGTTTGATGTGCAAGCGCGAAGTGTGCTTCGGTTTACGGTTTTAGCCTTTATTTCAAAACCGTTTGCACTAAGCGAAGCGACGACGATTTGCTTACTCAGCCCAGCTCTGTCGAGAAAGAAACTACGGTGAGTTCGACTAAAACAACCTGTTCTGCGATAACCATATTTTCAGATTTATGATTTTCATGCGGTTCTGGTCGCTGAACTTGGCGTTTAGGTTGCAATCGTTTCATTACCTGTCGAGATGACACCGTCAGTGTAAGTTCGTAGTTGTTGAGGTTCTTCTCTATTTATAAGGTTCCCATTGCCTTTGACCATGAACTTCGACGATCTTGCCATGGAAACTATGAGTATTTTTTCACCTGATCTCTGTCGGTCTGACCTTTAACCGTAGAAGGCTGACATTCGGCCTGATAAGTTTGATCCGTTCAGTTGTGCTGTTGTTTTTTCCAGTATGTGAATATTGTATGTTTCTGTTCCGTAGATAGATCTATGTAAATGACTCAGACTTGTGATTATGGATCTGTGTGACTTGAATTGCGATTTTTTTCAGTTAGCCGAGTTATCTGCCTCTCATTCGAATGTGCACGTAATCCAATTCGATGTGTCTGTTGACTGCATTTTTTGAAGAATACCAGGTTTCTGAAAACTCCCTCGTGTGTCTGTTAGTTGCTTGATCCAAAATCTCAACGTTTTTCAGATTGAATTTGTGTCCGTCCTGGTCCTCGTAGACGGTTATGTAAGTGGGTCGAACCTTCTTGCGTTGTACTCGTACAATCGGGTAGTCACTTTTACCAACGTTTAACCGGTAAAGCTCTTGTTACAATCCATGCAATTGTCTTTATAAACGATGTCTTTTCTTTCCTCCGTTTTCAGTCGCTCTTTTGGTTTTCGTTTTAGTCTTCTCAAAGCTTGGAACCGTCTATGAGCAACTGCGATTCCTTGAGGTTGGGGTATTCTTGTGGTTAATTCAGACACATTTTTGATGTTTGGAAGAATGACTTTTGTTTGACCGTTCTATTCTGTTCGTTTTCTTTTTCCTTAAGGGCACGGTTCTTCTTACAAAGTTCCCTGAATATCCGTTTTTCTCGAACACCTTGAGGAGATAGGTATCTTCTTGCCTTTTTAATCTTTCTGTGCTGCAGTGAGCTTTGTCTCTTTTGACAAGAATTCGGATGTATAACTCTTTGTAATTGTTCGGGTGGTTGTTTGATATTTGATCCGTATGAATTTGTTTGCCATTCACTCTTGACCCAAGTGTCCCTACAGCTCCTCGACTGATGATGAAACGTCTGTGACCTCAAAGCCAAGCTTAGCTACGAACGAGATATATTTTCAAATCTATTGAGATTTCAGGTTCATGATATTCATTTTCGTTGCCGTGAGTCCGCCTATAGCTATTGGTAATTAAACAAAAGGTGCTTGAAACAGAAGTATGCTAGGAGCCTGATCTGCACTGCACTGAGCTCATAGATTCATATGGGAAGTTGATAAACACAGTTCTTCTACGGTTTAAGTGCAACGAATTTTATCTCAACTGAAATGAAGTAAAAACCAATGTATCAGCTCACCTTTAGTGATAATCCTGCGCATGAGGTTACCGTTGAAGCTGACAAGATCATTCTGGTCCGCATAGTTTTTGATGCTTTTGAAGACCAGTAAGATCTTGCTTGTGGTGACGAACAACTACTGGGGTCAACTTTCATGCAAGGTCCCCAGGCAGTCCAACTGCTTAAGTGACAGTCTTCTGTCGACGTCTCGACTTCCAATCCTGCTTCTTTATTAAGAGAAGTTTGACCGTAGGCTTGGTCCTCTTGGTCTGGTTCGACGGAACAGTCTTCGTGCTGATGCGAGGTGAAATAGCACGATAGTTTGGTGAGACATGGATTTATTTATGAAGTTGCCTTTACTTAAAAACGTTGAGAATCTTTTGCGAGATTACTATTGTGAAAATTCGAGAGTAATTAAGTGCAATAATACATAAGCATGCCACATCTGAACATTGTAAGTTTTAGGTTATGAACGATTCATTTCATATTAGAAGATTCACAGTAAATCATTAAAACTGTGAGCGCGTGTGGTGATTGCGTTTCCGTTGGCAGGTTACGGACAAATGGTTTGGATTTCTCTCCTAAACAGTTAAGGAGAATTAACATTAACTCCAAAAATTCAAACGCATGGTGATATTGAAACAGGACATCAGATAATCAATCGTTGTTTCTATGTTTATCGGAAACCGGTTTTGTGACCGAAAAAACACTTTGTGCACTCCTCCTATGATGAATAGTCTGTTGGTCAGTAATCTGTTCATCCTGTTCGACTGTTGTTATGTAGCGCGGTCTTTCAGATGCCGAATCCACTAAGACAGTAATCTTGGGTTTGCTCACTTTGAATTCCACTGGGCTTTGGAATTTATAAATCAAAGCGGTACTGAATGCGGGCATGTTCATATCCCCTTTGGATACATGAACTACATTTTAAAACATTGAATTCATTGCCGGTGGGAGGAATTGGCCCCAGCCCCGCTTCAAAAGTTTTCATAATCCTAAGGTCTAATTAATGAATAATTGCCTCTTCTTTCAAAAGCTAATAAATATCGGGTGGAGCATCACGCATTCCTTTATTTTGCAAGACCTTCAATATTCTTAAAAACCGAAAAGTAACTTTTCCGAATGAATATCACATTTTCCACCAATCAGAGAACAACTTTGATTTGAATGCATTTGGAGGCTCCCTGTACTTCGATACAATCCCTTTTATAAAGCGAGACAAGAACAGCTATTCTGTTCTCAAAATAACGAATCCCCTATGGATCAAGTTTTTGCGAGCTCCGCCAATTTATACATAAAACAGCCAAACTAAGTAACCGCAAAAATCATATCCAGTCGAAATTGAGTGTGCTGTTGAAATCGGCAAGCGGAATATATCTTTCTGTGTCCAATACATGCTCCACATTAGCTAACATTGGATCGATTGTATATTTAGTTGTCTCCTGTTTTGAGAAAAAGCATATCATTTGTTTGGTGCCAACTGTTACTGACTTAGGAGCAAAAGGTTCTCGCAGGAATTTGACAGTCTAAAATCGTTCGTAACTTCATATGGCAAACTCTCAACCACCATATCTCATACCAGCCGAAGTTTAATAATAAAAAGACATCAGAATGGCGGTTTTATTCGTTTCAAACCACTTGATAAGGTTTGTTAGAAAATTTCACATTCACATTGTTTGAAAAGTGAATTCTGTCATCTACAGCAAAGCACTGAAAAATACTTCTGGCGGCTTCTTGTTGCAATTGTACAAAATGGCCGTTTAACGAAAAGCGTTTTAAGGATCTTGAGTTCAGCAATCATGTTGGCGCTGATCAAAACTCCTCTGATCGAAAGTTCTGCTATCCATTATTAATGATTACCGGTCAGTCTCATTCAGAGTAGGGGTTTTCAATTAGTAAAAACATTTCCTTAGCCTGTTCACTAAGGCGTAATTTTATTCCGGCGATAGTAAGAATGATAACTTTTAAGATTACTTAGCTTGGTTAGCCTCGGCGATTGTGACCTAGGAGACACACATACACGAGTTTATGACTTTTCATTTCCAGATGGTTTTACCCTAGTAATCAAGGCCTCACGCATTCGGTCACTTCCACACCAAATACAAATACGCAATGATTACGAGTGAATTTGTTTGTCCTTGGTATTTATTTAGAACGTCAGAAAGTGAACTGAAAACGGTTTAGTACAGACATTAAATGCTGTCCTTCGGATTTCAAGTAAGTCAATAAATTCCGCTTTGAAAAATTTAGTAGTTCCTGGGATGCCTTACCATGAATATCCAATGGATCGCAGGCGAGACAAAATACGGATGACTGTTCACCACGGCAACTGATTTTCGAATATTGATTAAAAATGCTTCTCCATGTTTGCTATAAACGTCGCACCAATTAGACTGCTTTTGATATTACTTCATTGACAGAACTAATCGTCTAAAAATATTCCCCGGAAATCACATTTTTGAGCATTAAGACAGTAAAATAAATCAACCGCTAACATGAAATCCATAGCAGTCTGAAGACATACACTGAATTAGACCAAGTTCTGTGTTGTCTTAAATTCAATACGTGTATCACATGGTTGTACTCTAAATCGTCCACCTGTTTTGGTATGACAGGTTAGTGCGTGGAGCCCATTTGACGGTTACTGCAGCACTTGAGTGAATCTCAACCAAACATTTTCATTTTCGAAAACTGTGCCATTGATCACAGTAAACCTTAGTTCACGAATGATTTCCCTACCATTAATGAGATGCACTCGACCTACTCATGAATGCCTAGATGTGGTTTCCAAAGTGAGCGAAAGTATGGCTTTCATTGAAGGCTCTAATTAGTCATTTTAGCCAGATGAAACCTAAGTCAAACTATGAAACCTTTCATCAAAAGTGTTATTTTCACACCTTATCAAGTATATGCTTTAAATTTTTTGGTGGTTTTACCTTGGCGGCCAAGGTCGTGCACATTCACTTACTTCTGCGAAGACAAACACCACCTGTTTATATACGTATATATATGCATATATGTATATATATATATATATATGTTTCACCAGAATGGAAGTTGTGGCGTCAGGAGTGTGCATGAAAACTCTTTGTCGAAGAGTCCCACAGAAGAATCACAACTGTGATTCGATGATAATCCTTTGTCAGTTGGTCTGAACCAACTTTGGGAACGAGGGCAGAATGCCCCAGAGTATACAAATGTATAACCTTGTACAAGTAGAAGGATGCTTGGACAAGAGAGTACCGGGTTTGCATACCTGGCGAGCGACAAAACCGCGAAACAAAACGTGTGCTCTCGGGCGAAGTGTGTTCACGCAACAAGATACTACTCACTATTTATATACACACATATATATACATGTATATATATATGTATACATATGTATATAAAACAGAGATTGGGTAATCTGTTATGGTCGATGGCCATTCCAAGGTTTTTGGAGCCGTAGATTTCATTTCTGTTACCAGTTTTCCAAAAGAATCTAACCTTTTCTCAATATTTCGAAATTGACGTTATTTTAAATATTGCGCGGTTGAATATTTTTATGCCCCCGAAAAGATTCATAAAGGCCCGTTCTGTGATTGGCTAGTCCACACATCGATCATGGCCACCCAACAAAACTATATAAACGATGGAGCTCACTTGAATTCTGATTTGTGTGGGTGGGTCACCAATAAACGCGCGGCAGCACTCTGTATTCGTCTTCTCTCTTCCGCTAGCGGGCTGGGCTAGCTGTTCGTACTTCGCGCTGCTTATTGTTCCGTGTGGCTGCTCATTCAAGGGAGCAGCAGATCTGTCCCATTTTGTTGTGCGACTACGGGCCTTGAGTCTTGAGCCCGAACTTTTGTGTCTCCAACCTCTGTGTGTGTGTTCGTGTCCTACTAGACCACAGGCTGTGCTCCTGTAATATCGTGCGCTGCGAGCACTTATGTCTTGTGCTTCAGTGTGTGCATAGGCCAACCAAACTCGGCAACATAACATAATCATAAATTTTCCTTTGATATCAATAACATGAAATGCCAACTCTCGTGTCTAATTCCGCTGGAATTGGTATATTCATCGTGGAACATGATTGCACAATACACAATCAAAAATCAATAAAGCACTACAGAGAGTATCCTTTGCCGTCGGTAACTGACAAAAGTTTGCATCTGCTTGGCTAACAGCTGCAACTCCAACCTGGGGTAGTCGAATGGGTGCCAACTATTTTGACTGGTAACTCACTCGAACGCTCAATGGCAATTTGGTTAAACAATAACCACTTGGTATATCATCTCTCCAACACTGATTTTCCACAGTCACCTGCCGTTCTTCCAGCAGAACTTGACTGCAACAATAGAAGTTGTGCCACAAGATGCCCCGAGAAACAGAGTTCTGCCTTAAACCGACAAACAGCATCTAAGGAACTTCGACAACGTTGAGAAGTTACATAGCGCCTCCGTAGTTTCCAGCTGTCGATTTGGTGTTGTTATTATTTAATGTGCTCCTTCATAAACGCCGGTGGTTAAATTCACCGAATATTGAAAAAGTAAAACAATGCACAAATCGCAAAGTATAAAAGAAGTGTCTATCTGATTTTCGACGTATTTGTTCTGTCTCCCACTTTCTTCTTGTGTGATGTGTGACACGGTTTGAAATCAGGCAGTTGATGTACATATGGTACTTCTTCAACTGGTTTTGATTGTGGATAGATAATCGATTTTAACAAAGTTGCTCCACTTATACACCACTTCTCTTTTGTCTGATGATTTTTCGATCTGCGGAATTGGTGACAACTTGGTAAGTGAATTCGGTCAGCTAGTTGAGCTTATGTATTCAACCTGTTATCAGTTATACTTTTGTCGTTCTAGACGGGTTATTTCACTGGTCGGACTGTGGTGATTGGCAGTTTATTGACTGTTACACGCAAAATAAACTGTTACATACATTCATTGTGCAAACTTAGAGCACAACGGTCGAGATTGCAAAATTGAGAAAATGAGGCGATATACTGAGCAGTTTGCGTCAGATGGAATTTCATAACTAATGGAATAAACATCAATTTCTAAGAAGTTTTTTCAAGTAATTTTGCTCCTCCTAAAACCCAGTAACACCGCAATCAAACAAGACATAACAACGCCGGTGAATAAGCGTTTGTTTTCTTTGTCAACTTCAACAATTGGAAACCAGTGAGAACGTTTGGTGAAACTGGTAAATACAAATTTGAACGAGAGTTCGACATTTCCAGGCTACCGTTAAATGCTCGTCCGTATGGAGTAATGGGATCCTAGTTGCTTACCTCGTTCACACGAAGAAGTTCAAGCTCCACTGATCCCAAAGGCGCAAATGTTCGCCTAAGTCTCGTCGTCGAAGAATGGAGAACTCTACGTGGTTTATGGAATAGCAACGTTTTCCTGGGTGCACTGAAAGTATTTTTGACTTTTGCTGGACTTTGATCTGAACTGCCCGCAGTAAAATCAACGAACTCAGGCGCACCATTGTTTGACGATGCCAATGGTTGAACGGGAACGTAGTCCGTTTGAACAGTGAACGGAGTGTTTGGTCTGAGATCTGGTGTAATTGGGCACATGGGTTTCGGCTCACGAAGTCTTTCAGAAGGCTCCGTTGGCACGTAAGTATTGCCAGACATGACTCCTGCATCCCAAGGCTCGAGTCGAAACTGCATGCGCAGGGGCCATGAACAATTTGGTAGGCAAACATCAACCCTGGACAAACCAGTACACCAGTCTGTACTGGGTACTAGTCGAGTGAGGAATGAGATGAGATGGTGTGTGCTGTTGACCGCGAACAGGGCGGATCGTACGCTGAGCATGACAAAAGGCAGTGACGATAGAAATTATTTTGATTGCAGGGCGCATGCGTACAAATTCCTGGTGATATATTTGTTAACTGGTCCATTTTCAACGTAAGTGATAAGCGCACTGGCAAAATTATTTATCTAATGGACACGGTCACAAAGTTAGCAAAATTAAAACAATTTGTTCCGTAATCTGCAAATGAGATATCATATCATTTTGTATTGTATATATATACTTACATTAGCCAGTTAAATATTGCTCTTTCTCGAAGTTCAGGTTCAACAAAATGATATTGATTTGTTCGCTGATCTAGGCAATTTCACTGCAAATGTTTCATCACCACCCGAGGTGGCATCATCAATGCTATGATCTTGTGGCAAGCGTCTGGTTACCATCGTTTGCATAAACGGGTCACCTAGTCTTTGGTCGGTGTTGATTGGTTGCTCTGGGTGAGGTGGTAGGGTAGAGATGCTGGCCAGTCTATCTTTGTCAGGAGAGCGTAAACCCACTGCAGCACTAAGGAGCGAACTGAGCAAGAAAGACGTCTGCTTCCAATGTTTTTGCGTTACGATTAGACACCAAGCTTCATCAGAAGAAGCATCAACAAAAAAGCACCGAAAGATGATCGCCGAACAGACAAAAACATAAACTGTCTTCTCGTACATCAAGCATATCTCATTGCATTGATGATGCCACCTCGGGTGGTGATGAAACATTTGCAATGAAATTGCCTAGATCAGCGAACAAATCAATACCATTATATGTACGTATGTATATGAATGCATATGTATATAGGATATACTGTAGTCACGTTGTACGCTAACTGGCCCTAATATTGGTCATACGGTATCAACAAACCTTTTTGGGGAAGTGTTACCTAAGCATTTTGAATATTATCTGACGGTATCTTGTACCTTATAAATCAACTTTACACCTGATTTGGGAGTAACAATTACAAGTCACCTCCCAATCCATCCTAAATTACCACTTTCGCAAAACAGGTGTCTCTTGTTTGACAATCAGTATGGGATAAGTTTGACAAAAATGACACGAAACAAATACAGAGAGCCGGAAAATCAACTGGCAGTAACCTACTTGAACTGCTCTTTACAGCAAGAGTTTCAGCAACAGTTATAAAGTCAGGAAGAATAATATTATGAGCTCACGATTGGGTTGTTAGTCAGCGTGATAAAACTTACCGTTGTTTTGGCGGTGCTGCCGAATCGATACCCCTTGTGCGAATCACTGTGAGAATGTTTTCTCCTGCCTGATTTCGGAATTCACCCTCTAGTTTTGAGACGTCCCCGGTTGTGCACAATGCATCCACGGCTGGACTTGCAAAGCCTCCAGCGTGAAACACATCGTATAACGTACTGTGAGATGCACCTAATTAGATACAAAACCGCAACGAAACTTAATGATATCTCGCACTAGAAGCAGTATACAGTAGCATGGAAAGAAATTCACATTTGTGCTGAGACTTTTTATCCGGACAACAATTTTCTATTGTTCATCGATTTCCACTATCTAATATACCCCACACGATAATTCCGTTCTCACCAGAGAGACAGAAGAATCTAAAATGGGTTTTTGAATTTCCTTCAGATATTTTAATACCAAACCGAAATATTGCAAAAAGGTTTACATTTAGCCTCGGCTGAAGATTTTGACTTGGTAGCATGCCTGGTTTGGTAAAACGGCGTCTGACCAGCTCCCACAACTATTTGATTGTAGACCCTATTAGGGATTTCTAATGCACAACCCTTGAATCCTCAATTCCTACTCTTGATTATGCTTCTCCTTATTGTCTTAATGTTTTAATGATTTCGGTTGCCGGCTCACTTATTCTGTTTTCTGCTTAATTGATACACCAAAATTCTTGACACTTATTGACGGATAAATTAATCTCTCAGACAAACCTTTTCAGTGGCTTGCATTCACTCCATTGCATCGGAATAGGTGTACAATGATTGGATTATTGACAACAACAGTCATGTGCAATGCATAATTCAAACCCGATGGACGAGTTTTGTATCATCCCCACAAGTGCCTGATTGGTTGATGGTGCAAACTGCTCAACCAGCTATGGGCACCAAAAACAGACTAAAGCCACCAACTTCCGGTGGAATCAATAGACGGTGAAAACCGTTGAACTAATCGTAGTCAAACCTTAAAAGTTTTGTTCACGAGTTATCTAACTTAAAACAAGACAGAACTCCGGTAAGGTTGCTATGGCGTATCGACGTTTCCCTTTTCCGATTACCGTCATTCACCAGGCCAATCCTATATTTAGATCATTACCACCCGTTCCCACAATCTCAGGTGAAAACAAGTAGAGTCCAACGGCAAACAGGGATTTCGCTTACTGAGTAAAATCAGCACATTTATAAGTCTTTGTTTGCATTCCTGCTTTTGTGTGACCGCCATCATTTCATCGATTGTCCAGGTAGCGCTTTGATTGGTCCATCGCGTTCGATGCATTCCACGTGTTCAGTTCATGGCGCTTTTTTGACCAGTCCGGACCGCTCATCCTGATTAGTTTCCCCAGCTCACGATGCGGCGTTCTCGGTTTGCATACTGCACTGTTGCCTCCCCCTTCATGCCAGTATGTTGACTGGCCGTTGGTAGCCAATGGGGTGACGCCGTCTAACTCTGATCTTGCCTTCTGCATCTGTTTACTGTCTTGCAAGATTGAGTTACATCCACGCCTGTGTATTGATCGCGATTTGTCTTGTACTATCCAGCGTCTCGCAACCACCGATAACCAATGGAAAAGCTCTATCAGATTCAGCCGCAAAACCCGTTGCAATACCATTCCCTAACAGCTTCCATTTTTATAGCCGAAAATCAGCCGTCCTTATGTCCATATTGAAAATTGGATCCAGATTTGGCACTTCCAATCCCTCGGTCTTCACTGTTAAATTGTCTCATTTTTATTAATGGAAATATTCTAGGTTTATCTTACTGCATGAATGCTATCAGTATCAGAGGATGGCCAAAAGATGAGGGTTGAAGGAGCTAAAAGAAAGTTAGCAATATCATTTTATCAAGACCCGACGATGGTCTCGGCATGATCCTTGTAAATAAAAGGGACTCCATAACGGTATCGGGAGAGTATTTTAAGGACATTTTTGGTGTGATTCAATAAACTGTCAAGATCCTGTCTGATTAGTGTTATGCCTATGGGACTTGACTGAAAAGCGTTCATCAAGTTAAACGATTCAATTTAGGTTCGGCGGAGTTGGACTGCGGATTTTTTCCCCACAAATATGAAATAACTGTAAAGTGATTCCATGGTTTCTTGTTAGTGAGGTGAACGTTGATGCAACATGAAGAACGACACTGTAGTTACTTTTTTCCCGAATTATGCCTTATAAATCTTTTTTTACATAAGCTTATGACAGCGGATCACTGAAAACGAACACATAATAGAAACTGTTCCTTCTGTACTCAACAAAGATAATCTATGAGGTTGGAAACACGACTGCATGACCTTGATTCCAAGAGGCAGTGACCAACTTATGGAAGCAGAGAATCTGACAAAATGTTACTTAGATTATTGTAACGTGATATTCTGCAGAAGTTAGGAAACACAAAAAAGTCACTTAAAAATTAATGACGAAGTGTAACTTTCCAGTTTAAGGATATATATTGAGACCACATTCAGATAAAGGGTTAGGAAAGTAATTGCATATCCGTACCGATTTTCTTTCTCAAATTTATCAGCTAGATTATCACTCAATTTTACTAAACTCACATCAGTCGGAATATCCGCATATGAATCACCTAAGTTGATTTTTCCTCATAAACAAGATAAGCACAATTCTGCTGATCTGCTCACGTTTTGTGGGTTTCGACCCAAGATGGATAACTGTCCATGTTCACATGAGTAGGTCATCATGTTTCTCGCTTTCTTGCCTTTGCACCAAGTAACGCGTTCCCGAGTACAGATTTCGGTTCGATCAAGCTGTTTCATTGAGATATGGTTTTACAAACCTCTTCGAGATGGAAAACTGTGATTACTACCCATGTGATATTCCCCTTGGCAATGGTCAATCCACGAGCTATCATGTCCTGTTGACATGTTTGGATTGTGACAGTCTACTATTATCGTGAAAAGTGTTTCCAATCCATTTCTCATTCTTGGTTGATAAGGAGATAGTGTTGCACTCCGTTATGGAGCGTACAGTGGAAAGGTGTATCAATTTCTTGAAGTCGTTCATCCGCTGAGAAACAAGAAGGCAGTCGTAGATTGGTTAGTCAATCATCGCAACGACTGCCCAACCGCCTGATTGATTAACTAACGATATACACGTGGTTCTTTTATTCTATTTCGTATTTACTGTTCACACGTGTTTATTGCTACCAGAGAATAAACCCAGTGAAAAATTATTTTCTCTAGTTAAAACGATACAAATTCTTCAGTTAATGATTCCCCGGTCAACACGGTTTCGTGAAAATCTTTGTTTTCCTTTTCATATCACAACATGTTCTCTATTGAATGGAATTGTACTTGTGGGATAAACAATCTCCCAGATGTCATCCTAATTTGCGAATAAAACTTGTTTCTCTGAATTTACCAAACAACACACATCAGGTCGGGTTATTCCTTATGTTATTAACCCACATTCATCCCTTACGAGCACCTTACGCCGAAAAAGACAATTCTTCCTTCTAGCCCATACACTGAACGACAGACATGTAAATTGCAACCGTAAAGTAAAGTGACATAAATGTGACTGTAATATTCTAAAACGGCAAGGAATATTGCAATACCAAATAAAATTTACATATTTTAATTATATGTATATGTATAGAGAGAGAGATATCAGACTGCATCAGGTAAGTCAACGAAACGAAAGCCAATTTTACAGCTAAGCTGTAGATAATTTCAATATTTCGACTGCAGAGCAAAACATGTTAATCATGTTTACTAATTTACTTCACACCGGTCGTTTCCCTGTTTGACCCATGTAATTCTTGAGCGAATTATGGATGCACCAATGGGCTAATTTAACGAACGGTATGCCTTTTTAACGTGCTTTTTATTTTTTGTCCGACTCATTAATGCTGTAGCGAGAACCCGCTCTAATTTTAGACTTATTTCTGCAGCAATGCAGCAGTAATACTGTTTTTACTGTTCGGCTTTCTTTACTTTAGAATATTGCTTAGATCTAGGCATTAATCTTAATTTGTTCTACTTTTTCTGGTTCACTTTCAATCTACCGTGCTTGCTTGCAATTTCGAGCATTGTACCAATGCATAATTCAGCTTTTTCGATGGAGTAAGTGATCGAATACCAAGTCTGTTCTACTAATGATGCACGTGTTGTTTTCAATTTGAGAAGACAAACAGTAAGCGCAACATCTATCTCCTAATGGAACAACTCGCCTTGCTTCCCGTCAGTCAGCCTAAACTAACTGGTATATTGATGGTCCAAAATGTAGCTGGCGTATTAGAGTTTCAGCCTTCAAACATTCGATAAGAACGGTTCACTCGTGTTTTGCCTGTCGATAGTCGCTTATTGCGACACACGAAGAGGACAATATAGCATCTTTATTAGCTGTCTACTACATTGTGACATGTAAAAGCTGAACTGTTTCCCACCCACAAAGGATGACACAAAGTGTGACTCGCTGTTTGCCCTTAAATTGCAATTTACATGATGAAGAGAAATAAATGCTTGATATTTAGTGCATCAGAAGAATTCATTCTCGATAGAATCTTTAAATCTCACTAAAGGGTCCGCGAACGAATCACATACTGGAAAAGGATTAAAAAGTACATAACCTATTCTAGTTTGATTATCTAGGCAAAATGAATGTTGGTAGAATTAAGCAAAACAGCTTACTTGACAAACAATATGACCGGCATGGCTAAGATTACTCCTGTCTCAACAAATTTACGAATACCGGCCTCATTCATCCCTATTATTTCTATAAGATATTTTTTGAGACGTTGTGAATGACATGCGATTCATACTTATTTGATCGAAAACCAGGTTAACTACTCAAATATTCCTTGTCAATTTTATGAAAAATTTGCAACAATGCTTCATTTCTTAACTTCACTATTGCCTCGTGCACACCAGTAGGATCGATAGGGAGAACGGAGACGATTCACACGGGTATTTTACTTTGAAACAGTACATGTGGACAAGGCCGTTGATGCATGGTACTGTTCTTAAATGACAAAAAAGATGTTTGCTCTTCCCTTGGTGCACTTGAAGTAAGATGACATGGATTACATCAAAACCGTCAAAACACTAAAGTAGATGCGAACTCATCTATCCACCAGAAGATTAAAAAAATTTAACTCAATTTTTATTTCACCTCGCTAAGCCCTCATCTTTGGCCTGGTACAAAACATTGCCGTGACCAAACAATTCTCATCTACAAGATTACCGAACAAAGTTAATATCCTATTTCTAGTAAGTCGCTCTGTAAAGTATACATGGGAATCCTCGTGTGTTTCGTGGTAGACAGGTTTCTAGGAAACTTTTAATTGCAAGACTCCTCATATTACTGTTTTGATGAACGAATGACCACAAGTTGCAATGCACAAAATCCTACCTGACGAACTACTGGACAAATTCAGGTTGGTGACAGGAGAATTATTTTGATCGCAATTACAAAGCAACAAGTGACTTTTTTCCAAACGGTGATTTTCGGTTTAGGAAATGCATTTACCATTTGAAATGCGAAAAAATAGCGCAACGTTGACCTAAATCTGTGTAATGTCAAATTATTTTCCGAAACAACTTTTTTTGTGAGGAATGACCCATTCCGTAGTAAACCAATGACCCGGGAAACCTCAAAGTATCTGTAACCACCTGACGATTTGGTTCTGAGTGAACCTGTCAAAATTTGTCAAAGATACAAAAATAATATCACCTACTTCATCAGCTTCTCTCTAACTTGTATTCAGACAACAATTCTTAAAACTACTAAATCCGCATTATTATTTACACTATTGTCAATATTTTCGATGCGCACTTTTCACCACACAAAACAATTTTCATAAGCAGCTTTGATAGAGTGGGAACGGCTATGAAGGTTGAATTGTCCATTTACCATTGAATGTGTAAACGTAAATTAGTGCCAGTTTTCAATCACTTTATTGTGACCAGCACTGTTAGCAGAAGATAGTTGATGGTAATTCTCAAATATTCAAAGACTACATCACCCCCGAACACTTCAATGAAAACCAAGAAAACCATCCACAACTGATTCATCCGCCTTGGGAATCATCAGCAAGGTATACTAAGCACATCCGGATTGAGACAGCTCAGTTCGGTTTTTACAGATAGTGACTTTGCTTTAACGTTCTCTGGTGCCTGTTACCACCTCACAGTATCCAATAGTAGTGAAGGGGAAGTTCTAACAGCATAAGCCTAAAGATCATTTTGAATTCAATTACCCCACTGACTGCGGTACTAATGCATATCACTTAAGGTCTCCTGCCACCGCATTGAGCACCTAACTCAAATCACTCCGGAATCCACTGGCTGGAGTTTTCCAGCACTTTTCTCCAAATCACGGACTAACCAATCTGGCCCGTCTGCTAACCGTTTTCTACCCCAGAAAACGATGAATACCGACAGCTTCAGCCTGGGGCAATAATAACGCATGCCCCAACAACCTTGACTTATTCAGAAGCAATCCTTTTCTTGACGACTGGATCCTTTGACTCCTGTACTCTAGGTTTATCGTCAAAGTTTCTAATAAAATAAGTAATACGCACGAAATGAGGTTCAAAGACCGATCTTTTCCACTCATCTTCTAATCTCAACGACCATGCTTTAAAATCTTATGGGAGGGTAACCTTAAAGCTACAGTGAAGAATCGACCTGTGATCGACCATCGGATATTGCCTCAACGCTACATATGTCTCAGAATGATGTTTGAAGGAAAATGCTTCATCCGTTATACGGCCCTCTGGTGAAATTTGACTGTTCAAGTAGCAAAACTTCTCCACCTCACCAAACTCCTGCTCTAGAGGAACAAGCGTTGGCTTTGGGTCAGTCCGGCCTTGCAACAGCATTCCATACTTCCATGGCGCAAAACGGGCACCAAACATATAAACACTCATTCAGATAAGGGAGAAAGCTTGTACCCTACTTGGATTCTCACTTAGCAGTACAGCATTCCCCTCCTAATCTAAGTTACACAGTTTCCTGTCCGAGTAAGTGTGAGTACCACCATCCTCTTATAAGCACCATTATTTCAATTGCAAGTTTGAAAAGAAAAAATGGAGGAAAAGTAACTCTTACAAACTCCTTTTTTGTTGAAATTGGGTAACACATTTATCCTGAGCACGCCTTTGACCTCGGCCGCTGGTACATATCGATTGTAAACGAGAAATGAGTTTTGTGGTACAGCATTCATTGACAGGCAGTGTCACAGAACTGCACGTTTGACTGAGCTGAACGTCTCTTTTAGACTAAAGGAGAACTGAGTTGCAAATTCCAATGTTGAATAAGGAGCTCGGAAAGTTTGGTTTTATCATTTTCTTCTCAAACATATCGGTTTTCATTTGGGGTTTGCCCATGTGGGGCTGCAAGAATTTGTGGGCTGTAAAATCTAATGTTGGTGTTGAATTTCGATTAACCGTATGGGACCAGCCATGACAGCTTAACAGCCATGATGTTCCAACCACAATTGCTCGTCGTTAGGGTTGGCGTCCAGGTTCATCTGCGACGAATATTCCCTGTTAATTCTAGTAGGAGTGAAACGTCAGTTCAATGCTTCCGCCGAGGACGATGGTGAGTTTTGTGTTGATATTCAGTGACAACTCACTTGAAAGTATGTGCGTTTCCAAGTCAGTGCATTTTAAGCGTATGCAATCTAATCGACCAATAAATTCATTTATCACGTTTCGCTGGATTTTTCCCTACAATCGATTCCGTTAATTTATTCTAAATTACCAACACAGCGGGACATTTCATTTTCAAACGGCTCGGTGAATCCAATTTGTTCGGGAAGACTATTGCCGTCTGAGTACAGCTTTTCCTTTACGTAGCGTGTAGGTCAAAAAACGGTAATTTACCACAAACTTTCTAGGCTTAAAACAATAAATTGTTAGTCCTATGATCCATAAATCGCAGACCTTGTTTTCGGACGCACTGAAACCATCAACACATTAACGTTGTAAAGTAATTTATCCGTTTCTTTTGTGTTTCACCTTAATTTTGTCCGAAGATAACTTTGAAGAGCAGTCAGAGTAACACTGTCATCTCAAGATGACGAACTAAGAGATTAAAGCTTCTACTTTATGCCGTTTGCTTAATGCACATTTTTTGATAATGTATTGTTTTGACCACTCATCTTACTCTTTCATCTCTAAAAAGTTACTGGCCTTACACTGAGTTTCAAGGATAACTGATGCAGTCAAAATCCATTTAGTTATGTTTTCATCTGTTAGCGGAAGCGGCGATTTAGTGCTAAAGGAACTCGTGCTGCAGTTTTCGGCTCCAATAGCTAGAGATTGATGTTAACATTAAACCATAGGCCACGGTCTTTATTTCATTATTTTATTGGGTTGAATTAGCGAAACCCATTGTTAGAACACCATTGCCATACTCATTCTAAACCATCATTTATACCCGTTGGTAGTGGCATTGGCAAAATGGGGAAGTCTGAACCTTGGGTTCGAATCTTCCAACGGTCAGTGGCTTCTATTTTTGGTGGCCTCTAGTTTGTCTCCACAGCCTTCTAGGATGTCATATATACTGCCGTTTCATTGCAGCGGCTAAGGTTCAACTAAGCCTGATAGTGCGGTATAATCGGTCAAACTGCGAGAGTTCCAAAACCTAAAGTAATGCACCGTTTACATTCTAAGATATTTTCTATATTTCACAGTAAAGGGTAACCAATACCTTATCATATTCTCATATGTCAACCGGTTGAAAATAATGCGAAATATATAATGTCTCTGAATAGCAAATTTGTTGCCCACTAGAGTTTCAATAGCCAAATGACACATGATAGTTCACCTGAAATTAGACAACAGACCCACCCAAAATTTCACTCCAGTGAGGTGACGTGGTTTGCCCGTCAGGAGACGTTTCCGCTGCCGGCCAGTCTCTCCAGTGCTGCTGTTGTTGCCAATCTGATTGAATAACTAGGCGATAAACGGCTGTGTTACAAGCACAACATCGTCGAACAGGCTTGGGAAGTTCCTGAACAGAGCATGATCCCGATTCTTCGGCATCGTAAAGCCCACTATCGTCGTACAAACTGGATATTGCGGTATCGCCAGGGTTTCCGTCAGATTGAATCGAACGAGTTCGAATGCCATCCTGCTTGCGTTCGCTTTTTTGGGGAGGATCAAACTTCTCGACGTAATTGGGCCAGTGTTCGATCTGACGAGGGTCCCTTTCTTGACATAAAGTGTGTTTCAGGCCAGCTGCGTTGCGAAAGTATACACGGTGCCAATCCCACGGGACAACAGTAGCGCGGATCTCTAGACACTGTCCTGATTCACTTATGGTGGCATCGTTGAGACTGTCTTTCTCTAATAGCTTCGGCTTTGGTGCTTTCCAGATGAAGGTCACTTGTCTAGGGAAATTATACATGATCTCTACGGCCCCTACATTGGAGGACGAGCAAAAGGTTGGAGTAAAATTTCCTAGGCTGTTCTGTGTCTCTTGATTTTGTGGTGTACCAGAAGGGACAGCAGTTAGATAAACTGTTTCCAGCTGAAACGCATCATACTGCGTGGGAGTCACCTTGGGTGCCACGATAATCTCATATTCCCTCTCAGGTATGTAGTGACTTGGGGGACGATATCTATATGTAGACGAGTTGGAGTTTGTAGAAGGTTTGCTGAGTGAGATGGGCCAAAAGATTCCGCGCTTTTTACTGTTTCGTGAGTGGTTTTGTCCTGGCGGCAATAGAAATATATGGATTCCATATCCTCCATCCCCAGCACGATGAACCAAGTGTGTATCATGGGGAATATTGTCACAGTTTCCTGAAACCGATGAACTGCAGATCCCATGAACAATGGCGCTTAGCACCAGAAGTAATAGCATTGTTCGGCCACTCTGATGGATAGCAGAATCAACTTTTATTCGCTTTTCCTGCGCTGGAAATTCCCGTATTTTGCTGTTTTTAAATCTCAAATCAGTCCCCTTCGATTGGATTCCAGGTCATTCCTGACAGTGATCTTTGGATTTGCTGACTTGGCATAGAGAACTAACTAGACTAGCAAATTGGGCAGCAGAACAATGGATGGGTTCCCGTGCCTTGCCTGTCTGTACCACACACATTTGCCTAATGTGAGAAGAAAACCAATCACTGCAAGCACAGGTAAGGGCAAAGCAGAACAATCAAATAGGTAGCGGATAACAACTGGAATAGCATTTTTATCCAATCGCTTGCTTGCCAAACTGGTAACATTGGACGATCCGAATGACTAACGGCGGGATTGTACGAAACCGTCCTGGAATTTTCGCTGATCCTTAGATTGCATGAGAATTATCACAGGAAACTTCATGCACTTTGCGTTTTTCATTGCAAAATTTCAAAAGTGATTCGGTTACATTAATCGTAGCAGGCTTAAAATTTGCCGGACGCTTTTCAAAGGTGTTTTGTAACCGCAGTAAAACAGTAACAACTTTCACTGATTGGCTTTGATCAGCAGAATTACCTTAGCAACCTTTCAGATCCGATCTATCAGCTGGAAATTAGGAGGAAAACAAACACAATGAAATCAGTTAAGGTAATTTTTTGAACACTTTCGACCAGTTCGGGTATGTTTGGGAGATTGTTCGTCTGACCGGACTGCACGATTCCTGGTCTTACGGATAATTTTTTACAGTTTATTTGTTTCGAATTTTATTCCTTAAGTTATCTTTTACTTTGCATCCAGACAGTGTCGTGAGACACCAGATAAATACATGATCCCCGCAGAATCATGCTGATACTTGTAAAAACCAAAAGGAACTGATAACCAACTAAAGAAAAAGCAAATCATCCGGCCGTTCAGATTGCAGTGAGAATGGCGAATTACCGTGAAACCTCTTTATATCAAACCGGCTTCCATTAGGTCATTTCTGGGCGCTTTCATTCTTCCAAATATTAAGCCAGCAATTAGTTGACTTTGAAATAAAAGTCAGAAATGCAAGTATGTTTGCTTAGGATTTCGTTTTGGGTCTTCTGAATGAAATCACCGAAGCAGACAAATTTTCCTATTGAGCTTTTCGTTAGAAATCTTTAACACATCAACTCTTACAGTAAGCCAGAATGATTTTCTAAAGCTGACCCACCAATTTTTATTACGACAAAGCATTACTTGCCTTAATAGCAAACTTCTTTCAAGATAAGCACAGAGTTACATTCTGCATGTCGCGTTGGTAGTTTGAGGGGATGGGAACGGCCAACGGGCTTGGTATTCGACCATGAACGTTATGAGCCATTACTCACCTAATAAATAACTGCGGGTATGCAGCGCCAAGGTTGACGATTTGTCTGCCATGACCGCTGGAATTTGTTTCTAGTCCTACCAAGTGGCTAGTTTCACGTTGTTAAACGAAGTCAGAACCTGTCATTTTATTAAAACTATGGTCCAGCTGAGGGGCACAAACTGAATTTTTCGAGTCGTGGCGTTTGGACGTGAAGGTCGCGGGTTCGAATCCTCCCGCCGCCGGTCAACTTCCCCACTTGGCAGCCCTCTGCTGACCGCGTCCCCTTCCTGAAAAATGAAGTACATTGTTATTTCATTAATAAAGAAAGTAAAAGATAAAGGAAAACTCATCGGCTTTCAACTGTTAATCACCAAATAGTCCTCTGATGCTGATTTTTCGATAGAGTCTTTTGGCTAAACGTCTTCAACGAAGTTTTTCAAGGAAACATTTGAAATTTTGAATGCTGAAGCTTTGACCATATAACCGAGAAATTATGAATAAACTGTTTGCTTCTTACACCCTTAGATACAGGCATATCAAATGCACTGAAACTTACGCGAATGAGGAGTTATAAGTTGCCTAATGTCCATTTTGCGTTGTGGTACCTAATGCACTGCGAGATACACTGTTCGCATTGGTCGGGAACGAACGTTTTTGTAATTAAAGCTATTTTACAGTGCATAAATTTAATTTTTGTAGCCTACCAAAGTAAAGAAAACGAATATCCTTGAACAATACAATGTGCGGGTTTGAGCTGGAATCCAGTGGCTATCGTGGCAATGTTTTACTAAAATGTCCCGAAAACAGTTGCGAATTTTATTTGTTATACACTATTTATTATCCAATTGTCGATAACTGACAATCCTCGAAAAACTTGTCGTATTGTTAGAAGTTCCATGTGAAGAAACTAACTGATCAAGCGGATGCTGTATTGGTAAGTCACATGTGAACCAACCGCTCATAGTCGGGAATCTTATGATCAAACTCATCGTATGAATATCCATGTAAAATCCACTTAGACAAGCTCTGCCTCGGTTAGGGTTGCCCCATCAGTTTGCTTACAAAAGAGCCACGGGTCAATTGATCAGATCTTGAAGGACTGTAAAAAATTTAAACCAGTGATGAATCTTACACGAAAGGTATTTCTTCCATTTCTTGCTCTGTTCTCCTTTCCCATGTTTCCAATGGTTCTTAGTGCGCACGCAGACCTCCGGTAAACATATGAGCGACTCACTCAAATTCTGATTGTACATGGACAACTCGAGATTACAGTGAAATAGTGTAAAGTTAGCTTTTGGCAATATTTTCTTCCTGACGTTATTTTTTAAAGTTTTCGATTCCTTGGAATTTCCTCATTATTTCTAGATTTTTGTTCTAAACATTTTGTGCCATGCTGGCTGAAGCAATCGACCTAAAATATAATGATTCTAATCTACGGACATCGACTTGCTCTATCGATGTGTTCGAAAACAATTATTTGTCCACTTTGATCAAAACCTCACGAGTCGTTGGACGACCTTATTTGATAGCCTCTTTCACTGATTTGCCTTCAATAACCGGGCAAATCGTGAACGAAAGATCAATACTAGAAGCAGTCTTGCGTAAAGTTTCATTATCCGTCGCACACATATTGGCCACTTTTCGTATAGAAACAATGGAGATACCAAAACCAGTTACTCGTGTATAGTCAGCACCTGAGTCAAAACCAAAAACCGCCGGAGCAATTTGGTGTTCATTCCGGGCACCTGCATGTATTCCAAAAGATTCGTGTTTCTTTTTTCACCGTAGTGAGGAAATTCATTAATTGTCCGCCGACTTACTTCTGGCACCAAACGGTTGTATTATAAATGGTGGGCAAGTCTGTGAAGATGAAATTACTGATGATCTGTCACGGCATCAATTGACAGATCGACTACAGAAGTACCGATAAGCCACATTACCAGTCATTAGAGAGAGGCAAGCCCTTGACTAAGTCGATCCTATTTGGAAAGTCCATTATTGATAAACTGTGCTTCCAAAGTCAAGTGATCTTGTTAGATTTAACCAGAAGCATCGTTTATTAGTGACAGAACGAATAGATGTCAGGCCAAATTCATGGATTCCTGAAGCTACCAATAAATTGTTTTGTTTCACATCCTAGCAAACATGATATTTCTTACCATGAACAAATGGCTAATGTTGATTAAAGTAATGTGGAACCAACGCACTCTCATTCAGCCGTTGCCGTTTATCAACTGCTTCCTAAAGGTTGTCTTATTATGTGTATTGTTTCTGAATTTTGATCTCGAAATCATTTTGGTTTATCCAGGTGAACAGTGTCATTTGATATGTTACGAATGGACTGCAGTTTCTGTCAGCCTTGTCTTTTTTGAAACTCGAACAGATCAAACAAATCTATATGCCCAGTTCCGTCAGCCATGCCAAAATCGCTAAAGTAACTCCCATCCGTCTGTGAAACTTGGACATAATCAACCAAATGTTCACGTCCGAATGAACTTCTAAGATAAACTGCGTTGACAATAACTTCCAAGGCTTACAAACTTAACTAATGTTGGTCTTTTAGTGGTTTACTAGTAAGGGAAGAAGAAACGTGATTGCCTTTTCAAGAAATAGACGCGATATCCCGTACTTGGCTGCAGCTTGTGTGGTGGCAATTTTTATTATTGAAGTAAAGATTATTAGGTTGGCCTATGCGTAAAACAGTTAAGCAGCTATTTTTGGAACAATTTTGTTTATTCATTAGTCTGACAAAAGTGCTCGACGAAAGGTTCCTCATTTCGTTTGTTGCTCGAGAAGCCAAAAGAAAATTGTGCTTTTTCCACAGCTTGGCATAAAAACCACCATCAAACAACAGTTATATTTAACAAAACCATGAATTTTGTTCGCCGATGGGTCACCTGGAAAGATCCAAACTACTCGACATTAAAACACTGCGAAATTTGGTGACAAGCGCTGGGAAAATGAATCACATCCCCAAACACTAATCCCGACTATAATAACAATTAACAGGCGGGACTCGCAAATCTCTTAGAAAGTTGAACTTTTAATAATTATGTAATAAGTAAAAAATCATCAGTTTATTGAATATCGGCAAGACAATATAAATAACTCGTATCAAATCACTTAATCCACTAACTGAATCTCTCTGGATGCATGGTCTCTCGTCCGCTATCACTGTCCAATGTTCTGCAGTTCATGAACTTGCAAATTACGATATTTCAAAGACATAAAAGGAATTAATAAAAATTAATGCATAAATACAAATAAAAGATGAAAAATTAACCTAAATTATTTCATCGAAAAGTCTGAGTTTTAGGGTACTACCTTCTTACAATCTGGGAACCACACAAAAATATACCAACATTTACACACTTGAATTTACCAAGATAAAACTTTGAAACATTGCCTTCGTTTTTCGCGGCTCACTTAAAAATCGTATTTACACACGGGTGTGCATGAGCTTATAAACAATATCTTAAAGCTAGAACGTAAATCTCAAAAAATGTATCTGAGGCACACGTGCCCTATGACGATCAAAATATTGTATCACCGTCGTTGTAACCAAGGTCACAAATACCAATGCCAGGTATACATATTTCCATACATAAGAACAAGCTTGCACGTGCACGCGTGCATGCGTTCACACATAGAATCATAAGGACACAGACGTAGGCATTCATGCCTACGTTGAGGTAAAAGTTCCTAAAATATTCAAGTTTGAACCAGATTAAATGTAGTATTACCTTTAAAACTGTTATGTATTCGGAATATCAGTCAGCTTTCTTAGAAAATCGACTGGGAACAATTCTTTCCCAGTAAAGAATTCTCGCGCCAATAACACTGGTAACAACAACAACACCAACAACAGCAAGAGTACTAACGCAAATCTGCCGCGAAAGCCAGGTGATAGTCAAACTCAGTTTTATAGGGCATCTAATGCGGATTTTGTAACCAACTTGTGCACCGACAGCGGGGGATTGCGATACTATGGCAATCAACTATTTGCTCTTTTTTATCCAGAATCCAGCGGAACCAGATGAGGACAGAAAGTTACGCGGCTTCTTATTAATCAATAACACCTCGTTCGTTTTCTAGTAGGAACCAAGCGGGCACTAACACAAAACCGTACTTCTCTCTGATTGGCTAATTTTCTGACCTATTGATCATTGATAGCGCCGAAAATTCGCTGTTCCCGGTAGACAGTGAAGTATTCAGCGGAATTCCTGTAGGACATTTTTCTGGCGATCATTTGATGTCTTACATAGTAGACGAATAGATGAATCCCAACTTAGCGTTTCTACCAAGATTTTACCCACAACCACTAGTGGAAAAGATTACAGTGACTTTCCTTTTCTAAGCGATGACATTACAGAATAAACTGCAAACACTCATAAAATCAAGTTTTTTGAAGCGGTCATGTAGAGTTTTTGTTTTTAAGTATATTGTCGGAAAAGAGTTTGCTGCCAATCCTAATGAATTTACGGAAGATATTGCGATAATCTCGCTGAAATTCGTAAATAAAATGATAGTAAAAAGCAGAAAATAAAGTGTCAAAACATCTCGGGATCAATTTTTAGTGTTTTGGTATTTCTGCTATAAACTGACTTAAGTAAATTATCAGATTGTGGCTAGGTTAGACAGGAAACAATACAGTAAGTTTAAAACGTTTCGGGAAGGTAAAACCCATATTTTCCACCCAGAATGGGACGACTTAGCATTGGGTAATGCAGCTCATTTAATCACAGGAGACCGCTGGGGGGTCACCAACAGTGCGTGACTTCCATATCCCGACTTGGTAGAAAGTCTGATTTGGGTGGATGCGAACCAACCACTCTAGTAGCTAAATCACTCGGGCCGGCCCTCTAAGATTTATCGGACGTCGACAATTCGTGGTATAATTTTCTTGTCCCCGACCTGATTTGCATAGTCAAGGGGAAATATGACAGATCGTCCTCCACCCACCTAGCTTAGATAACCTAATGGGTGCGGTGGACGAGTTTGAGCTCTAATGTTGCATGGGTGTCAAAATCCTCCGTATAAGTCATGGTAGCATTCCAGAAAAAACCTATTCAGCCTGATGCCCATCCCAAAGATTTGCTCCTGTAGTGGCATTACTGTTTTTGATCGAAATCACTACGAAAAGAAGCACATAATTATTTGTCCAAAATCAGGACAGAAATTCCATCATTATGAAATCCGATTATTTTAGCTAGAGGTGATACAAACCCCAGGTGGAACTAAGTCAAGCAAACAAACGAGCAAAGTGCAGCGACCAAAGTTCGAACCGATTCCAAAGACGGTCGGTTGCAAACTGATGCAATGACCTTTTCCAGCAGGCTTGTCAACTCTACAGTGTCCAATTCTCAGCAATGCTCCTTTTGGGTTTTTACAGGCCCAGACTTAGGGGTTAAGTTGGGGCACAATATGAAGTATAACTTGGGATTATCAAGAATCATTGGTACGATCGCCAAGATGACGAGAGTCCGATTTGCAACATAGGGTTCCAAATGATATGATATAATAAAGCAGATTAGGCAGTTGGTTGCGATTAAATGGTGCGTGCAATAAAAAATAACACTTGCCGTTCAACAGTCTACTTTAAAAGCTGTCTGCAGCCCAGCTACAGAAACATTGGGAAAATTGAGTGCGCTGACTGAATAAGGCTAACGAACATTAGAATTATAAACCGAACCAGCAGTTTCGGAAACAAAAAGAGGTTACCAGAAGATGGAGTCAGATTAAACATCATCACGTGGGTCCCAAGTTGGAAGACTGTTTTAAACGATACAACCTGAATCTTTTTGCTTCATCCTAACTAGCAAATGCTGAAGTAATGAAAATATTTACGTTCATAATAACGGAAATTGCGGTCGGAGTAAAATTTCTACAAAACAAGTACTAGACTGCCATAGAACAGGATGTAAAAGAGATAGTTCATTTTACGTTGCCATCAAACTGTTTGTGCAGACCCACTTGCTGAGAACAGTAAAAACTAATATCTAACCGATAGTGTTTAGACCTAACTGTATATTTTTGCCGATTTCCTAATCGACAGACTAGAGATTTTTGCTATGGTTGACATAATTTATCATCTCGACAGGATGATGCAAATAAGTTAACGGGATTTAATTAGATTTTCGATGAAACCTTCGTCAGAAGCTTATTCCTTCCTTATTTCCAGCCATATTAAAATACGTTCGGTTTTTTGGGCGACGCAACGGTTTCTCAATTAAACTTACTTGAGCCGCTGAGGAGAAAACACTAAACATTAAACTGTCATACAACATATTTAATTGGCTTTCGCGCCAGTGACCTTGACATCTGGGGATTTAGAAGACTGCTGAAGAGCGCTCCTGACGGTTCGGTTCAAAGTAACCTCTGATATCACCCTAACCAGCTTCGTGATCATCAGATAAGTTAGTGAGCCATTGTGCTGCGGAAAAAGACAGCAATTTGTACTTTGCCATAACTTCGATTTTGAAACTTCTTTTGAAAGTCCTGTGTTAGCTGCAAACTGATTGGTACGTAGAGCATAGTAATAAAATAAAAACGTTACTGATTCAGAATGTAGACCATTTTGAAGTAAAGCTGGTAACCGATGGTGTAAGAAGCAAGAACAGATGCTCCGAATTTGTTTAAACCACCAGTGAGCACAGCAACGAGACATTAAGCTATGCATTTTATTGAAACAATGCTCTCTGATCAAGGCAATGGAAATTGTGATAGCAATGTTGTTATCGCCAATAGCTAAGTTGCGGTGCAAACGGATCAAGTTGCAGATGCACAAGATTAGTTGAGCATTCTGTTTTAGCTAGATTTAACCTTCTGTTTTGAAAGAAGAAACAATGTAAATGATCGGATAATCACTACTTTTCTTTCGACGCCTGATGCTACCAAGCACGCAATGTCGTCAGTAAAAAACTAAATATTCCTATAAAAAATTGAAGTTATTTGCACGTCAGAATTTTACACCACAGGGAATGCTGTCACATTCGGCCACGTTTGACTCTTTTGATCACGGTAAGGAATTTTATCAACTAAATTATCTTCTGATTGTGCTTTTGATGTTATCGCAGCAAAAATTCTTAGTCTTTCAATGCACTGCAATGATCATGCATTGCTTGATCTGAGGTGTCTGGAGAAAAGACAGTGCGGGTCGATATGCCTGCGCACAAATGTTTTGTCCAATAAAAGAAGCTACTTGGGACAAATGAATCCGGTACACAATTGAAAAATAGATTACTTGACCAACAGATTTCGGGAATTGACTGAATGTTCACGTAAAAGAGGGAGGATGATACGCATATTTTCACAGCAGTCCAATACCATAACAAATAGTCCTTCGCACAGGATATTCCAAATGAAAAGCAATGGACAGCTTCCTAAAATTTCTTGCTCTCCTTCTCCAAGAATATAAAAAGCTCATAAAATTTTATGCTTTAATTACGGTATCGATCGTCGACTGAATCCGTGTAATTGAATGTAATTGCGAAAGAAAGCACGGTCCGAAGGAAGAACAAATAAACAAAACTTCACGGACTTATACATGGATGTTGTGCATGGTGAATCGCGACAAAGGGAACATGCACATAGAAATGATTATCAGTATTCAGATCATGAGGATGAATTTTATTCAGTATTTGATACCATCCAGAGTAATAATAATTGATTTCAGCAAAAACAGAATCCTAAACTCCCCACGTACAAAACGCAGGTCTCATTAAGTTAATGAATTTAAAGAGGTTATGTCATTCCGCAAGTAGAATTTATGGAGCCAAATAAGCAAGATTTATTCATAAACCTGGCACTTTATTAAAACATGCGCTGCTATCTCACCATAAATATGTATGTATATAACGCAAATTCGCAAACCTTATTTGGTATTGCAATATTCCTTGCCGTTTTAGAATATTACAGTCACATTTATGTCACTTTACTTTACGGTTGCAATTTGCATGTCTGTCGTTCAGTGTATGGGCTAGAAGGAAGAATTGTCTTTTTCGGCGTAAGGTGCTCGTAAGGGATGAATGTGGGTTAATAACATAAGGAATAACCCGACCTGATGTGTGTTGTTTGGTAAATTCAGAGAAACAAGTTTTATTCGCAAATTAGGATGACATCTGGGAGATTGTTTATCCCACAAGTACAATTCCATTCAATAGAGAACATGTTGTGATATGAAAAGGAAAACAAAGATTTTCACGAAACCGTGTTGACCGGGGAATCATTAACTGAAGAATTTGTATCGTTTTAACTAGAGAAAATAATTTTTCACTGGGTTTATTCTCTGGTAGCAATAAACACGTGTGAACAGTAAATACGAAATAGAATAAAAGAACCACGTGTATATCGTTAGTTAATCAATCAGGCGGTTGGGCAGTCGTTGCGATGATTGACTAACCAATCTACGACTGCCTTCTTGTTTCTCAGCGGATGAACGACTTCAAGAAATTGATACACCTTTCCACTGTACGCTCCATAACGGAGTGCAACACTATCTCCTTATCAACCAAGAATGAGAAATGGATTGGAAACACTTTTCACGATAATAGTAGACTGTCACAATCCAAACATGTCAACAGGACATGATAGCTCGTGGATTGACCATTGCCAAGGGGAATATCACATGGGTAGTAATCACAGTTTTCCATCTCGAAGAGGTTTGTAAAACCATATCTCAATGAAACAGCTTGATCGAACCGAAATCTGTACTCGGGAACGCGTTACTTGGTGCAAAGGCAAGAAAGCGAGAAACATGATGACCTACTCATGTGAACATGGACAGTTATCCATCTTGGGTCGAAACCCACAAAACGTGAGCAGATCAGCAGAATTGTGCTTATCTTGTTTATGAGGAAAAATCAACTTAGGTGATTCATATGCGGATATTCCGACTGATGTGAGTTTAGTAAAATTGAGTGATAATCTAGCTGATAAATTTGAGAAAGAAAATCGGTACGGATATGCAATTACTTTCCTAACCCTTTATCTGAATGTAATCTTACTGTCTGTTAAATGAATCGGGAATGTTATTAGCATATCAATATATCCCCGGTTTGTTTTCGTTTCGTGTAAACTTTATGATGTTAGAATCTGGTGCTGTCTGTTGAAAGTTCAATTTTCCGATATTTCAGTAACACTGCAATGACCTTCCCCAGTACGATTCGTAGTCACTGTATGAGTTGCTATGGTGCATCTCCTCAAGATTCTCTGAGTTTATCGGAAATTTACCATACCACACTTTCCACCTTTGACACCATATTCTGACAATTATTACTACTCTCCTAATGCGTACATTCATTTGAACACTTGAACATTATATTCCTCCTGTACTATCTCCATCCCTCAACAGGATAAACTGTAGGGACAACCAAACTACTGTATCCGCCTCAAATTAAACGCCTACTGGTCCATCTCCAGTTTTATGGTCTCCAGTACGCAGTGTGGGATAATGACCTCGAACTCTGATTGTCCTTGCGAATATGTGATACCCGTTATGCCCGTTTCCGAAAACAAATAATACCCTGTTGGTCCTGCAGTCCAGTGTCTTTTTCCATGGTTTGCGTGCTGGATTTACTCTGTGACGAGTTAGAGACACTACTATTTTAGGCCTGTCGATGTTTCGTCCTACCTGGTCTCTCTTGCCAGCTGCTACTGTACTGATCCTATAATAATACCACTATAGTAAGGCAACAGACTAAGATCCCAAGTTAACCAGAAATGTGTTGCTGTTCGCTGGAATCAAATTTATATCATGACTAAGATGCACCTTTGGTCTCGATTTTATCGAGAGTCCTTCATGAATTATTAGTTGTCAATCTTATATGAAAATTGTGCCTACAAATGAACAAAAACGGTGACAAAATCAGATTAGAGTATGATCTCAACTATTGTAACAATCACATACGTTTATTGCACCGGCTTAAAAGTGGTCATTGCGCTTACGCGCCAACATTGAGAGAAATTTCTGTAAAAACTGGTTATGCGGTGGGGAAAGGCAACCAACTGTTTGTTTTGCTCTCCCCGTGCATACCTTAGAGTTTTTATTTTCTCATTCTATTTTTCAAGTATGTGGTTTTCACGAACGGTCAGCATAACATTCGCCGTAATGGCTTCTATTCTGAGGAATATCCCTCCCCATCTACAATCAACAAAGGTCCCCATGCCTTGAGCCGAGTTGTCTCTTGTTCTAGGGCTGCTGACTACCCTTGCAATCATGTCTTCTGATAAGATCACAATTTCACCACGCAATGTCTTGGGGAGGAGACGGTGAAGCTTTCAGTAAATAATGTAGTTTGTTTAATCTGGACTGAAGTCTGGACAAGCTTAGGCTGAGACTACCAACGAATTACATCTGTCGAAATGATGAGTGCCTACTTTGCACAAACCTCTAAGCCTCACTTCCGACCAGGATCCAGCAAAGCAGTGAACCATCAGCCCTTTCACTGAAAGTTACACCAGCAACAGAAAGACCACAAGCCAGAGTTCTAGGGTCCCCAAAACAGCACAGATCAAACGTCATCAAAGAATTGGACGAGGATGTCAATCGAAAACCAGTTCTGGGATCATGAATTCCAGTCTCTGGGAAACTGCTCACACTGATGTCCCGGGTCTCCAGTTCATGAGAGAAACAGTCCTGTTTTCTTGTATAAATCAGCTTTCGTATTTTTAATGCAGCTAGTTTAATGCTTTATCCATACCAACAAAGGTCCCCGACCCCGAAAGTAAATTCGGTGCTACCAAGACCAAAAGAGACGCCACATAACTTTCAAAAAATTCACCGCCGCTAAAATGTCGGACTTAAGTTCCCAATGAATGTGTAAATGCTAGGTGAGATAGGGACTAATAAATGACTTTAAAGAGGCAAATAGTTGTGTAAATTGAAAGGTCATTTCAGTGCGTAAAAGAAGACCACGAAGAGGTCTTTGCGAAATCATCCTTTTTTGTAGTTGTTTGCGTTATGGGCTTGTGTACTGCTCGGATCCCCCATCCAGAGTAGACCTTTCTGATCTGAGATGCACCTGTAGTCTTTGCGCATCTAAGGAATATGTGTAAGAGAGCAGGATTTTCCCAGAAAACCATTCGGTGGATTGATTGGTTCACTCGCGTCTTTCAGGAAATCTCATCTGGCAAAAGGAACACAACGAATGGCATATTTTATTGATTAGCCCATTTCGTCACGCGGTAATGTAATCAGCGAAATTGCGGTAATTTTTAGGAAAACGTCTTGCCAGGATAATCCCATTACGCCCTCGACACTTCCGTTGGTAGTCGGCGGTCTCTTATTCCCTGAGTTCTCGCTCGTCTTATTCAATGCTAACCAAAGAAATGTTGGTCGTTCTCTTATCCGCAAACCAGGAGCGCGTCTAGCGGCATACTGCTCTTCTGGGAGTTTCAGCCGAGACTCAGACATGGACTTCGCCAAAAAATATCTCAAAGTGGTGTCGGAGTCTCATATAACAATAACTTAAGCAATTAAAAATTCATTTGCTGAGAATAGTAAACTCTGTGGGACTATGACTTCATATTTTTCCTAATAATTTTGATGTCTACTAAGATGTATGGGTGAGATTCCGTTGAATGGCTTGGAACAGCACCTCACTAAGTGGTGCACAAATGTGGAACCTGAATATTGTACCTCGGGATGGATTGTCGTAAAATAATGATAGCATACGTCTACCGTTAATAGAGCACACTTATTGGCAATTCGCCGACCCTATCGGAAATCGCCGCAGTGAATGAACTAAGATTTCACCTAGTGAAAAGTCAAGAATTGTTGTCGGTAACAGCAGTTATGATGTTTCAGACCATTTTTGTAGTAAATAATAGAATGAAACCGTGTCAAATCTGTTACACAGTAATTAACTGGTCTCGTGCGATGGGTGGAAAAGGAAACGCTGCGCGCGACCAATGGCATCCAATGAGATGCACAGTGAGATCAACTACTAAATAGTAGGCCACATGTGAATGTGAAAAAATGGTATGAGGGATATTGAACACAGCCCTCGAACTGGATGAACAACGAATTCGTAATCGACAATCATTTAAATGAAATGATCTGAAAGCAGTATGCTGCACCTTGTTTCAACGACTTTATTCTTTTATGATCACTTCAACTGGACAGTTGAACAGTATGATTCGGTATGCAATGATTCACTCCACCCGTAGTTTTTACGTTTACCTCCTGGGGAATTTAGCGTCTTCACACATTCCCGTGATCACATGACGACGAACCAATACGACCGGTGCATCTGGAGTACGACTGAAAAGAAAGCAGAAGCAAATTGAACCTCATCAGTCCGAATTTTGTGAAAATTTGATCGTGTTAAACAGTCGATATGTATTTCGAGTGCGTTGACATGCAATATCATCACCCAAAGCATCACTGAAACCGGTGAAAGCACCATGAGACTATTTCACCCTTTCTTGAAGTCATTAGCAGTGCACAAACATGTAGCCATTCTGAAACTTAAATGGAGACGAATTAGCATACGTTAGCTTCCGAAAGCGCTGAACCACTTGTACTGACCTTCAGCAATTCATCGCGGATCAAATACTACATTGTATAGCGTTCTAAACAGTCACTCGGTGAATTATAACAGCCACATGGAGCTTTCTTCCTTTGCCGTTTACAGTGTCCGCAGACTTTGGGTGGCTGCTCATGAAAAAAGCATCACTGAACTCACCACTTATGACAATCCAAGAATTACATAACCGCTTCAGCAGAGCGAAATACGTCGATTCGTCATTGGCACATAGTTATCATACCTCAACGAAAATTACCAGGACGGACCAATGCAGAACTTCTCCCTCAGGCAATACATTTGATTTGGTTGACTTTGCAAGTTCGACTGTTCAAGGAAGCCTCGAGATTATTCCTCCTCCGATGCAGGGAAGAGAGAAATACATGATCACCTTGCATAATTGGCACCGTTTCAGTGCCAATATTTTGGGCCTCACTGTACTCCTCAGGATATGCATGAAAATGATTCGTCGCCTACTGGCTGTTTCTGTTGGGGATAACAAGGAAATCAGGTAACCACTGTCACGTTCTCGACAATATAACAATCGTGTGTTGAAAAAACATCCCTGGTATGACGAAGAGGGCCTTCAACAAAATTAGTCAGGCTAATATGGAATCCACTTTGGAAAAGCAGCCCTCACGGTTGTAATCTCGAAAATGGATTCTTGATCTACTCAAACTCTAGTGAATTTGAGATTCAACTTGCATTCGGAGTATGAGTTGGCAAATACGTAGCGCGTATGCAAGCCGGATGAGGTGCCATGACCTCGAACCTAATCGGATTTCATGGACTACTGTCTGTTTCGTATGCGCACTGCTGACTATATATATATATATATATATATATATAGCCCGGGAAAATTTGGTCGATAACGAGTTTGTTCAGGAGTTTCGTTTTTAGTTCTACAGTCTATATGGCGGATAAATGGCATACACATATCACAGCTTCAGTGTTCTATTTTTTGGTATCCTCGATTAGTGTTCTACTCAGAAAAATGAACCTTTTTCACTAGCACCAAGGCTTAAATTGTAGCGCAGTAATCAGAAGATCAGGACCCTAAATTAGAAAATACTCTAACAAATTAGTGTTGAAAAACTGCCTTCCTCAAGCCAAAATAAGTGCAACATCCTGGTGAAATGCGGCGAAGTGATTTTATTCTGAAGAACTGTAACTTTTTCTGAGTTAACATTCTTGTTTATTTTGGGGAATATTTTCGTGCTCAAAAAGTCGAATTTTCTCCCCTTCGTAATAACCTCTGCTGTACATTATTAACCGGAATGTTCATATTTCATTCACTTCCACATGAATATTGCCGATGAATACATGATGCGAGGCAATGTTGTCTAGGGATTTCTTCCTAGAAAAGAATTTGGGGAGCTTTTGTAGAGCCACTATCAAGGAACCGTACATCAGCATAATAAATAAGGACCTCAACTTCCCGGCCGAACGGTTTTTTGCATGTTTGATACACACTGTATCTTTGTTGACATTTGAGATACATTGAAATTTTCATCCCGCTCAGGTGAGACAGATTCATTAAACATTAGTAGTATCAGACGCATGCTAGAAAAAACACCGGCTTGGCGATCCAAACAAGCATATGTAGGCAGCATATTAAGTGAAAGTTAATGTTAGCTAAACGGTACATTTACAACGGGATGTTTCATCCAGCTGTGTTAGTCACGTGATCTTGCTTCCGTCAGGAAGGATATATCTGACCGAACCCAGTGCTCAAAGAACAAAGCTCTAAAGAGATTCAAGGTAATCGCTGTAGTTATTAGTAACAATAGTTATTGTTTTCACCGTTGGCAACAACTACAACTCCCATCCAATTTGCACTGCTATGGATTGCCAACAAGGATGAAACAGCTGTACAGTGCTTCCATGCTTTCTTAATGGTGAGTTGAACGATGATATCACATATCATGAAAACATTCTATCTCCTACTACTAACAAATACCACGCGTATTCTTATGGGCTTAAGTCGGAAAACTCACATACCCACCAAGATTTTACCCATCACTCTCGGTAGGTAAGTTCGTCATCACCTTAAAGCAGAAAGCTGCCTGTATTTCTGCAGGTTATCAGTAGGTATTCTCTCAGTATCCGTGACTATCTCTTGCTGTTATCCCTTAGTTTTAAGATCACAAGCCGAATTTTAGAGCTGATTTATATTTCCCCATCTACATGTCCCACCCACTCTGACCTCACGCTGTATATCGAGCACCGTGGTTTTGTCTTCTGTTACCCAAACTTCACTGGCTTAAGTAAACCATTGCTGATCAGTTAATGTAGTTTCATTCCACTAAACTGGTCGCATTTTAGCTAATAAGAATTTTTGATCTGCGAGGAATGCTAAATTGCATTGTACTCGAGAAGTTGGCCAGAACCCGGCTGGTAGACTGAGGCTCGGTAGGAATGAGGACCTATCAGTTGCAGATAAATTCTGACTGTTTTGAATTCTCGTTGCAAATATCCTGATGAAACTTCGCAATAGTAGAAATTCGCCTGAATAATGGAAGTGATGAGAGAACCATTTAAGTTTAAAGTTAATCTTAAATATGTGATATGTATTGTGTCTGCAGTAATTCACAGCATCCATAGCACCTTCTGACTGAATCGGGTGCTTTAGTATTTTTGGCAATTTTTGTAGTTGTAGTTACCTGCACATTTAGTAAAACTTTAGAAATACTGCACTTCTGTAAATGCATCAGCAGTGAGAAATTCGTAACGCCCAAAAATGGAAAGTAAAATCCCATCATCATTATCGCATATCACGGACATGCTGATTCACGGAATTTGAGGGTAAACATTAGTCTTCAGTCCACATTGCATGGAATATAACAAATGTCTAAATCCATTTTTTACTGATCAGTGCTGGAGTTCGGTGAATCCCGACCAAAATATACATATGGCAGTAGCTCAAAATTCTTCACTTACCATCAAGCTGATAAAAGGTCTCTGGGCAAGCCTTTTGCCTCGCATCAAAAGATTAAATGAGCTCCATCGTGGGCGGATCGGTCTATCTCAAAATGACTGTGACCTGAGAATTGCTTAAACTGTTTGAGGCGTCATGCCTAATAGCCTTGGCCAAAAAAGTGATTAAAAATGGATCTTTCGCCTTTTTTATCACTCGGTGCACCAACCGGTAGATAAGTCAAACAGTCTGCGTCAAGAAAGTTTACCGTCTGATAGGTGGTGTTCGAACTCAAATCAATTTATACTAGAGAGAAATTGTTTAAACGCTTATCAAGGCATTTGTTCCAATTTTCTGCTGAATGACTCCATCAGTTCAGGCGCTCTGAACGGGCATGCACAAACAAGATAATCTTTTTCATCTTTTTTTGTCATAAACCACAAACTTCCTGTTACACATCTAACCAGAGCTACTGCTGAAGGCTGATCATTTCATTAACATCACTGCTTCACTTCGTCACTTGGGGCGGGCCTGGTAACAAACAGAATGAACACCTAAGTCTTGCGCTGAAGGAAGCTCCATCAAAAAAAATTTGCGATGAAAACTGAAATCGTCGAGATCTTTAGGTTGTTTTGTCTGTCTACAGGCGTTGCGTCACATAACGATCCCATCGACCTATGACATTCATAGGATAATTGAATGAACTAGACCATTTTGGTGTAGATGTGGATAGCATAAATCTCTACCAGTGGGCATGGAAGTCAAGGTTTCTGACTCCAACGACTTAATCGATAGAATCGCACAATTCCACCTTTTTAGTCTCGTATATAAAAGTCCGAGATTTAGCATTTTTCACTTTCCAGTGCTGGGAGGAATTTCGGAGAAGTTCTGAAAACAGAAAAAGATGTGTGAACTTTACAAAGATCACACAATCCAAGACTACTGAAGTGTTCTTTTTTTGAATCCAGCAGAAACCGATTCCGCGATTCAACTTCCAGTTGCAAGGTTTGTTTACCTTTTAAATTGCAGCGAATTATTTTTCCATTCCCAAACAACAGCTGAAATGGCACTGAGAATCAAACATTTACTAAGCCACATGTCCGCATAACCCCGAGGACTTGCTCTTGGGGGCAATCTTACGATAGCCGCACCATAATTTTTCGGTAGGGCTTTGACTACCGTGCTCGGTTTTCAGCCGATTCGTTGCATTCTGTAATCATTTCAGCCTCGATTTTTATCTTATTCCGCAAAAGCCTGCTAGTTCTTCAAACGCAAAACTGAAAGCTGCTCAAGATATTTGTCAACTGGCGGCCGTCTACTAACATCGGATTTAAGTAGCTAAATTCGTTACTGAAATCGGTGCCATCTCGGATACAGATTACCATGCAGAGCAGTGACTATTTAAAGTCATTCTAGGAACAAATTAAAAGCAGTTTGATAACTCTCCAAAAGTTAGGCACATATTCCTGAAACTTCTGCATTATCTCATACTTCCGTTCCTGTCATGGGATCATTAGAACGTCTAGTTTCAATGACTATTTAAATCCAGCCCTGGTGATTAGCTCATTTTAGCACCATTTCTTTCGACTCCTTCATTTTCAGTAATTTCCAATCGACAGCACTTTTTCCTGTCATCTGTCGTTGACAGCCACGAGTCAAATTTTGGATACAGAGTGCATGAGCGGATTTTCCCTTCAACTTAACCTGTGTATCATGCCCTTGATTGGGAATGCGACATTCTGGCTAGCTTCCGTGGGCCATTTGGACGATGATAGCTGGTGTGTATCGCTGAACTTCATTATCAGTACAGACAAACTAAAAGAGTAAAAAAAGGCTCCGACGCTGATACAGAGTCATTAGGATACTCAGCGTTCAGTCACCCTATATCTGCGTAATATTATGTAAATGACGAGGCAGTTAATAGGAAAGCGAATAAAGCCGCTTCTTTAAGAAATCTTTAAAATGCATCTATTAAGGTTTCGGCCAATAGACATATTTCTACAGATCGAATGCAAAGTAGCATATTTTTCTGTAGGCAGTAAGTTGTTTGGAAATTATTCGTCGCATCAGCTATGGGTCGAACTGCACACTTCAGCTCAAAATTATATGCCAATAATCGGTGCCTACAGGACAAAAATGCTATTTTTCATTCGATCTGTAGAAATATGTCTATTGGCCGAAATCTTAATAGATGCATTTCAAAGATTCCTTAAAGAAGCGGCGTTATTCACTTTCCTATAATTTACCTCATCATGTCTCTTTATCCTTTCGTATTCTAGTGTTTATCTTTTTCTAGCACACTTTATGGTTTGATACTCTGTCGGGATTTTTCCCCAGAAAATTATAAAACTAATTATGCATTGTGAATTAGACTTCTACGAAGGCGAATAATATAATTGAAACAACTCATCTTCCGGCTTGATTTCTTCCGTAAAGACTAGTTGTTGCGTCCGGGCTTTCATGGCACATCTCACCACTCTTTATTCTTCATTTGTGTTTTGAATTGGAAGTTTCCTAAGTATTTTTTAATTCATGAAATGCATCAGTCCTTCAATGTCCTTGGTTCGCCAAGCTGGTCATTTGGTAAATCAATCTATGCTTATTTTTGGTTCACTTGTTCCGAATTTGCCATGCATGATTCACCTGATTAGGTGATAAAATTTTGTTGTTCCTCTTTCTGGGCGTAGGACACAAGGTAGCACGATAAGAATAGTCTGTTACTAAGCCAGCCGTTGTTTGCATCACCCTGCCTTGTTCCAAATTTAATCCATCCACTAAATCACACACAAATGGCGAGTGGCAAGTAGAAATGTTTCGTTGAGAAAAATAACTAATGAACTGTGGTGATTTAAAAATTGTGAATAACGAAAATGTTTCTTGGAATATTTGACCGATACAGGTAGAGTCCTACTTGCGTTGTTCTTTACAGAGCGAAGAATAAAAATGTTTGCTGCAAATCACCGTATAGGCTGATTTCAGTATTGCAAAGTCCCACCTGGACCTCCATCATCATCATCATCAAAGTTAGTGGTCCAGGCTTCGTTCACCATTCTCGGAGCTGTGATTTGTGCCTATCTTCCCCTTAAAACAGAATGCTTTTTATCTAAAAATGGACTCACTACGCCCGATAATGCGCATTGCTTCCCGCGAGCTTGGAGGGTTGAGAATGTTTTACAAAACAAAGGTTCCCACCATAGTTTTTGGCTATGAACGGATCTGGTCGACTGTTTCGCTGAACCATCCATACACGCTCAGGTGATCACGAGGCGTATTCAGACAGACCTAACTTAAAAATCTCGTTATAGCCAAAGGTAAAATTTAAAAAACAGGTGAACAAAACAGCAAACTTGAAACCGACTCTTCGAAAGTTTTACAGACGCGGAAAATTTTGTGTTCGACTGGCCAAAGTTTCATTTATTGTTGATTACAACTAGAGAATAGATAAAATATTTCGCATGTCATTTACTGAACGTGCCAGAAGTCTGACTTTGAGCCAACAGATTTCCTGAAGTCACGGAAGCTTGAGACTGCTCTAAATGAGAAAGTATTCATCAATGTTCTTGTCTAAAGGATTTATAACACCACTTCCTGGATTGAAGTAACGTCTTGGATCAGGACTTTTTCAGATGTGTTCTCATTTGCTGGACAGAACTGCGTTTGAGCGCACCAGACTGGTACGCAGTAGGTTGTGATCCATTCTGTTTCCATGAAGACTAGAGCCCGTATAAAGAACATGCGTGTCTTTGGCAGTTCCATTATTAACGTGCAAGAAGCCAACTTCTGACTGCCCTTCGTCCTGATATTCCTCCCGGTCATCCTCAGCATCTTCGGTCTCGCTTTCTGGAATATCATCTTCCACTAGTCCCGACATGATAGGAGGAATCAAATGATTCACGGGGAATGACGGTGAGCCTAGCGGGTTATTGTTTTGAAAACTACGGTTAACTGCTGATACGAAGTTCTCCGGGGGCCGATGATCACCGACATTAACGTATGCCATTATTTTGGGACCACTGACCGATTCGGAGTCAGCGGGTGGTTTGCTATCCAGCGACGCAACTCCGGTCCTTGTAGCCGAAAGATTATGAGCGATAAGTCCCTCATCAAGCACTGTTTCGGAAGTGTAGTAACTCGCAGGGTTAGAACTGAGGCCCAAATAGGATAGTGAAAAATTGACACCACTTGGGACTTGGTGGGAAGATAATACTGATTCTCGTTGACCTTGACGACCCGATTCGTCATTCAGTTCTTTGATTTGTTGGCGTTCCTTTTTTAATTTCATTCGGCGATTCTGGAACCATATCTTGATTTGACGTTCAGTCAAACAAAGACTATGGGCGATCTCTATACGTCGGCGTCGGGTAAGATAGTGGCTGTATTGGAATTCCTTCTCCAGTTCCAATGTTTGGTAACGACTGTAAGTCTGACGACCTCGACGACGTTGTACGGAGTTCGGTCCTGAGAAGCATCAAAACAGAAACCGTTAATTCTGCTTATCGTTAAAACGAACTTTAACAAACAAAACAAGTTTTCTACTATCGCTCATAACAAAAATTGTTTTAGAATTCTTTTATGCTGCTCACAAATTCCTAAATACTCTTACTTTTTACGAATTACCTTTCAGGCATAATACGTTAGGTTCTACCAGCGTCTTGGCGGGCGGCGGTCAGGCGGATTATGTCGAGGCTTTCCGACGTGGAGGTCGCGGGTTCGAATCCTGCCACCGCTGGTCAACTTCCCCACTTGGTAGCCCTCTGTTGACCGCGACTCCCTTCCTGAAAAAAGGTATACCCTGCTATTTCGATAATAAGAGGAGTAGAATATGAAGATTCCTTGTTTGATTTCACAGTGTGTATCTCTGTTCTCCTGAGAAAGTTTACTGTGTTACGAAAATGCTTCTTTTTTAATTGCATTGGTGAGAGATGTAGTAGGATTACCACGGCATAACGTCAGATCATGAATGTCTGTGTTCAGCTGCAAATGACTGAAAAATATTTGCATTCGGCTTTTTCTTACATGCTCACTTAATGTGATTGTTTTTTACTGGTAGTATGAATGCACTTGTTGCAAGAAATGCTTGTCAGCTTCTGTTTGTTGATCACATAGAGCCAGAAAGCATTTCTCAAGTTATCATCACAAGGTTCACATTATTCATGAACACATGAAATGTTAATAAAAGGTAAAACGTAAACTGTGCTGTTGAAAAGAAAGAACTAATGGGCGGTATATTTCTCTTTTGGTGGTATCTGTCTCATTTTCACAGCTTATGCGTGGATAACTTTCGTGCTTATCGAATTAATCAAGTAACAGGTGGAATTTCTTTAACTTTGCTTCAATCGGTTTTAGGTAATCAAAAGTCTTTTTGAAAAAGAAAAAACGCATAATATGGAGTTAGTCGAATAAACGTCGTGAAAATTCGCCAACGGATGAACTCTATTTCAGAAGCTGGCGATTTCATTATTAGTCGATAGATGTCAAGGTGGTCCCAAATTTTCTGCCCCTTCAACTTAACTGGTGCAACAAATCTTTCATTTGCACGGTGACACCGGCCGCCGATGAGAAATATTTTGAGAAGAAGGAACGTTTGGCTTAGACAATTTCGAAGCTTCGTTTGGACACTGTATCCGATTACCGTTGCTGTCGGATAGACGGTATCGCGGGGACTGAGGGGTTCCAGTGCACACATGTTGCTACCGCATTCGGAATGCGAAACTTTAGACATCAGTGTCTCAAAGTCTCCTTTGTCAGAAAAGTTTGCCTTGGTCAATGTGAAAGTGAGGATAAACATAATCCGCAGATTCGCCGACTGTCTACTGTCAGGTCAATTCATGATTGGTCAACTGTTGCATTCATCTGGTGGTCACAGCTACCGGTTGGTGGTATATCGAGAATTCTCTATTTCATTTTAGCCATGCAGAAAAATCTTGCTGATCCTCTAGAACAAATGCCATCAGAGTCATCTCACCTTTTGGTGGTCCAGATCCTGATACAGAGCCTATTGTCTTCCATCAAGTTAATTCAGTTTATTGAAAACTAACTGGTGGATTCGACACCGATCCGAAATTTAGACGTTGTTCACTCCGAAGGGCTAAGAACTTCAGGTTTTGTGCAACGTGTGTTCCATTATCTGAGCCAGGTGCCACAAAGCGTGGCTCTCGGACATGTTCTGCAAGGCCCACCAAGTACCAGTAAAAATTTGGTATCAGTCAGTGACTTTGGGATTTTCACTCTTTTGGCAAGGTTTCTTTAGGAATCATCCAAACAAACTGATTTGAATTTATGGACGTGTTTTGTTACTGTAAGTGACAAGATATATGCAGTACCAGAACTTGAATAACGACCGTGTGTGGGCGTGGATCCAGTCTGAGTAAACCAGTATTTACCAGTGACAACTGGAATTCGAAAAATTCAGCGGGAGCTTATCTCACATTTTATGCTTCCCTATCAAATTGGGCCAGAGAGCGAATTTGTTTAAATGCTTTAAAAGCCCTTTGAACTGTCCTGCTCTATCTTCCGAAATGGTTCTGTCATTCACTTTTGACTTCTTATCTATAGGCAGTCCCATTAGAAATTTCGGTGTCAACATAATGGTCTCAGAATTTAAATTATACCAAGGTGAAAACAAATGTTGTCGAATCGGCTGATGCAACAAAAAGTGCGTGGAATTGAACTCATTGTCAGCTTTAACTTTTGCTTTGCGGGTGGACAATGATTCGGCCGTGCTCACATCGGTTTATCCTAGAGCTAATCGTATAAAAAAATTGATTTTTTTGCCCGATACTATCTAAACCAACGGTCGGCTTAGTGAATATTGCTCAAATGATTTTTTTTACCAACCATTACAACTCCCTGGAACATTTGAACCGAGTAGAATATTAGTACTCGTTCATCGCGGTAGAATGCACCAGAAAGCCTTTTCTGTGCGTGCAAAGATTGCTCAACAAATAGCGCTCGTTTCCTTTTTTGCAGAAATTGGTCTTGTCCTCCCATGCACCCCATTGAGTGCGCTGGGATTCATTTGAACATTTGAATATCTCTATCAACAGAAGCGCTTCAACGGTAATTCATTTTGCTGAAAGCGTTTGTTTCTATTCACAATCCAGAGAACAGCAACTTAAATTTTCTGCACGAGAATGCCGAACACGAAACGATACTCATTTATTTCAGTAGTGCTGTTCTGTTCTCTCCGACTGGAAGATTCGAAGATAACAATCAGCGGTACTGGCTAACAGAACACTGCGATTTTCCAGAATTTTATTATATTTAACTGCCAATGCGATAATAAAAACAGTGACATTAACGAATTGGGAAAAGGGCACATTATTTGACTCATTGCACTAAACACTGTTCCGTTTTGGAGTGATCTTTTATTTCACTTTGGGGTGATTTTTTTTAATTTGACTAGTTGGTGGTCCTGTGGAAAGCAAAATCGGAGCCCTAACCGTTGAAATTCCGCTTACCAGGAAAATGCTATGAAAACAAGCCACCGTGGATTCAGTTCTCAAAAGCTAATTATGAAAACGAACAACCGTTATTGCGAAAAGCTTTAATCCAAATAAAAACAGCAGCTAATCGAAATCTTGGAAACTAATCACAGTAAAACTTAATTGGATTTTGCTATTCTCATCATACTGGGTTCGCCATGTCTCATCAAAGCGCACGTAGATACACAATTTGGATCCAAATGGACAGGAACGCTGACATCTGGCAATCACCGAGTCTGAGGCACACCAGTTAAAAGCAATATCAACAAGCGAATGAGTACCGGACTACTGGAAGCAGTATACCAGTATGGTTAGGTTTACCATCTTGTAATTTGTCCCACTTCGGTTAGGCACAATATCTTGGTGATAAAAGTGAACATGGCAAGCCTATACGCGGTTTTCGCCAGCTGTGAACCACATCAACGCTTTATGTAACCACCTTGGCAGTTTACAGTATCGTCAACGAGCGCAATGACTATACTTACATACTGCTCTTATCAAATCTAACTGAATAATATCCTGTGGCCAGCTGAACGTCCGTGACCTCAGGTGCCAAGATCTGAATATAAAAAGCGAAGATCTGACCGGATATGCAAGTATTAAAACACGATAGGACGGAATTCTGGAAACAAACAAGTTATTATTCCTGAACACCAACTAGGTTACTTGTTCGGAAGGAGTAATTCTTTTGTTCATTACTATGTATATCTGAAACTAGAACAAATGGATCATTGAATAACCAGAAGAATAAATATTATTTTGGTTTCAAATTGAATCTTGATAGTTAGATGCGAAATTTTTGAGTAACGGATGTTTTTAAATCTCCGCCGAACGAGATTTGGTGTATATCGAAAGAATGGTGCATCAGGTGTTTGTCCTCATGTTTATAGTTTTTTTCAAAATGTAATAACAGTGTTGTCGGCGAAGAGTGCCCTCGTCCGTCTATTACTAACCAGAGTTATTTGATCGAAAAAGTTGTTTTGAAAGGAATTACCCACTTTAGCTGAAAGGTTGGTCAGTCACAACCTCTTGTTACAAAGCTGCCGTTAACTTTCAAAAAGTGCACACATGATGCTTTCGTTTGTCCCAGTTGAGCCCAGTTGGATACTGTACACGGATTATTTTTTTGGGACGATGAAATATTGTTGAAGTGAAGTTTCTAAGACTACTCGTACCGAGGAATAATACCAGACTACTATCCGCAAGGAGATGAAAGTTCTTCATGATACAGCTGTCCAGTATAACCGATGTTTTCGCTCTGACAGACCGTGCTAAATGAAGCAAACGACAGATTTATATTTTCACCCTTATGGTTTTCGTTTGTTGGGTCGAAGCACAATACCAGAACTGGTTTACAAACTACTATGGAGTCATTCCGACCGCAAAGCGCAAGGCTATGATCAAAGAAATCTTTAATTAACGCTCAAGAAAAAATTTCTCCACCGTATGGATTATTTGCAAACTGAAATCCGTTTCTGGTAGGTTTTCACTTATCAAATTTACTGGATTCCCTTTGGTGAGAAATCGCTGACAAACGAAAGCTGTATCCTTTGAACTGCGACTTATGATATGTAGCGTTATGGCCATGAATGAGACATTTGCAGTAGTCACTGTATGCAGACGATTTCTATGGATCGCATGGTCCTGTCCATTTTACCACTAATGCGGTTTTCTATGGACTCCGTTAGCTGAAACTCAATAAACGACCTGTATACCGCACAGAACAATAATTCGTGATTTATAACTACCCCTCATCGGAATGCCTGCGCTACATTCGGAAAACCGGAGTTGTGTCCTGATTCTTGCACTGGCATCCTTCGGAGGAAACGTCATCGTAAATCCCAAATATCGCGGAACCCACATTTCTGCTTATTTTGGTTTATCTTCCTTACACAGACATCCCATTCAACTTCGTCTGAACAGGATTCCCTAGTATATGCGCAGGCATCCAGAGTTATTTTAATTTAGACCAATTTACCCCCGACCTGTCATTAACACCGCAAGAGAATCTAAAACCAGCGTATACGCAAATGGCAGCATCGGAAGGAAAAAAGAAACAAAGAGCAGACAGAGAGGTAGAACAATAAATGTCTCGTACCATTCATATATATCTACTGGGATTTTTAATGAAGACATCGTGTAAATCACCGGACGGGCCAACCTTGTCTACCTAATTCTCGTGGCAGATTTGTTAATTGCCGCATTTATTCTACACTGAATTACTCATTACATCATGCATCTGCATATGTTATCTGTCATGAGGCAAAAACGACAAATTACAAGGAAATATCCAATGCAATCAGATTTTGTGGAAATTTTCTAAAATTCTCTCCATCAAATCATATTTTTGACTCATTGAGTGTAGTTATATTTTTATTCGAGGTCATTTTAGTTTCTGTCGCTTTTCTGGTGCTCCGTCACTCAGGAAGGGCAACAGACCAATTTGCTGGATTGCTTAAAAACCCCGCTCTTGGAAACGTGACAATCACGCAAATTTTCTCTTGACATGGAATCTTTTGCCACTTCTGTACCGGTACATCTCATTAGATCAGACACTTCGCCCTCCTTTGCCAATTAGAATTCCTTAATTGGAACTACTCGAAAGTGGAGTAAACCACGCACATGTATGTACGTGTGCGTAGGAGGAATCACGGACTGTTTTTGTTACAGTGCAGTTCGCAACGGAGGTGTTGACCACGAGTCGCAGTTCTCTGCTGCGACCCGCATTTTAAAATGTGGGGACAATGACGATAAGCAATTCAGTTACGGACAAACACAATACATATAGGAAGGAACAAAAGTTTGCGCAACAATACTTGGCGATCAGAAACGAACAGCATAATGACAATCTCTAAATCGGGTGTACACCAAATAATCCATCGATTAATCATTCCTGTTTCTTATTGGTGGAAGAGGAACTACCAGAATAATGAGGTATAAATCCTGAGTACGTTTATCGACCTCCACTTCGCGCGGAATTCATAGACAGTCACTTAGATCTCCACTGTAATGCTGAATCCATTGGGGATTTTTCTTTCTTTAGTTCGTCAGATTAAGTGGTGAATCGTTGAAAAGTAAATTTACTTTATGAAATTTGACTCTACTTACCAAGTGAAAGAAATCCCTCTTCCAGATAAACAAAGAGAGACTGGTGAATCAGGACTTTTTTACGGAATCGAACGTAATTACTGAGTTAATCAGTTTTTTGTATATAACGATGTATCCGCGCCATGGTTGCAGCCCAAATTGGGTTTTGCTTCCATTAGCTGTTGATTCAAAGCATCAGATGCGAAATGCATCCCTTCGAAAGTGTCAGACGTTTCATTTTCCTCTCGTCTGAATGTCTTACAATATCTTTTTCTCAGTGATCTTAGTGTGCCCAACTAAACTCAAATGGTGTCTTGTGGCCCGGATTTATTTGAACAGCTTCTTAGCATATACAAGTTTCTGTCAGGCAAGGAAAACACGTACAGCTAGTATTTTACAAAATTCGGTCCCTAAATATTGTGGTCAGTTTTTATCACCATGCCCGTGTGCACTTATTGCTAATGAGAAGTCGTTTGATTATCTATTGATTCACCGAGGGTCGGTGTGCATTGTATGCGGATCATCATACTGAGACAATAAAATAGCAAGAAGAAACGAGAAAGGGGAAACGATATGTGTCTGTGGAAAACCGTGAAACCGAAATGCCAAAGGATAGACGGAAAGACAGCTCTGTCCCCATTTTGTCTAAACGACTGACTTATACGGCACTAAATCACGGTCATAAATCGTGTCTCTCTCTCTCTCGTGCGCGCGCCCTACCTGACAGCCATTGGCTCAACCGAATAGCTCGACACGCGCCTCATACAAACCGTATCCAGAAAAGGATGTGACCAAGGGTTCCACAGCACGTGAACTAACTTAGCCCAAAACTGACTATTTTAGGAGTGCGTGAATATGAAACATGGAGCCATAACTTATGCAAACCAGGTCTGACACGCAGAGGGAGACCGGGTGCATTCCACAGAATAAACGGACCTAAAAAATTATTCTGAGAAAGCTGTACGCAGGTCACCATAACTGTCCAAGTTGTCTCATTTGATCAACAGATGATTTTCTCATTTCTCCTAAACAGATCTCCTCGGAGTTGAGTTAGCCGTTTAAAGCAAGTCTCATCGAAGCAGCGGACGAACTGTATCCAGAAAGCAAAGTCTGACAACCGCAGTAGTGGTCATGTTTTCTATTCAGAGTTTAAAACACTGTTTACAAATTGGCTGTATTCCACGGGTCAGAAAAGAAATTTTCTTTTCCAACTGCTTCATGTGCTCTTTAACTTCACCATGATAAATATCATCATTACTGACCAAATTTCCCACAGAAGCTTGAAAGTGTCATGCGTTGTATTGGAAAGATTCTCGAACAACCAAGGCAACGATCCAGTCAGAACTGGTTCGTTGGTTATCTCTAGTCCATATATTTAAGAAGCTCTTATACGTGTGCGAAGTGTGAAGTCGCGCTCTTCAAAGTCATTTATTAAGTGGTTAAAAATAACTGCATTTCTGATGGCTGAGCTAACAGTTTACACGCATGGTACTTTCATACAAAATAAGAAGTGTCTTAGGATGCGGTCCTACATAGCTAAAGAAAATATGACCAGTTTACTGAATCCGCCTTCAGCCTAAAAGCCTATGAACCAGTTGGAGGTTGTCTTTCATACTGTTAAATAATAGTCACTTTCACGTTAACCCCGGTGGTTATGATGAGGCAGTCGTGTACATCAAAAACAGGACAACAAAAACCACAAGTCACCTAGCACAAAATAAATCGGCCTAGAGTATATTAGAACAAGTTAGGTCGAACACGAACTGATTCGCTTTCTTTGTTTTGGTGTCTGACATCTCGGAGTTCCCTGAAGTAATAAAACAGTTTTATACTCTACGTGTGCAGCCAAGGTGACGAGAGAACATCAGTCCTATAATGATTGCGTCAGATTTGTCACAGATTTTCCTGAAGAATAGCAAAGATAGGTGATAATAACCCAATATAAAATTTGGGTTCTGATAAGTCTGCCGAAAGCGATCGAAAATCGAATTTGTCTATGATACTCGCAACCACGACCTACACAGCCACCATTCTTCCTATTCTTTATTGGGTGTATAGCTCATATATTGCGAATAAACTGGTTCGTGTAAAATAATCGCGTTTTCCTTTCCATCAAAGGCTACTCAGATGCGTACACCTATATGCGTACATGAACTGATTGGCCTGGTGATAAAAAGGTCCTGGTCATTCTGGGCCTTGCAGGCGCCCTTTAGGGCGGACAGATCAAAGCACCGACGGCCTAGCAAATGCACACATGTGTATAGACGTGTGCGCTTGTGCTCTGGTGTGAGAAACGCACGTGTGTTGATATGACAGAGGTGCTGTGACTAGGCTAGGAAACAAAATAGAACAAAGAACAGTCCGCATTCGGACCGTCAGTGCCACACAGCATTGCCTTGCATCATTTTTCGTTGGTACCGAAACACGGATCCATTATGTGCTTATGTACGTCTGCATATATCTGTGCCTCTGCGTCCGCATGTAAACTCACGCGATCCAACCTGCACATCTGGTAAATGCCTGCCTGGCTCTCTCGATCGGTTTTGGGAATGGCACGCCTTCGGAGACAGAACATGCCAACATTGCGCCTTCGGTTCCAGTCAGCCTTACATGAAATATCGGTGACATAACAGTTATCATCCTGGAGATTCCAATTTTTCGTTCTGATAAGCTTTGGAGGTATTTCAAAGATTTCTTTGACAGAACTGATGAACCGTGCATTTTCATGTCATGGTAAATGGCTACGGCTTAGAATCGTAAATTGAAGTCTTCACAAATTGATTGGCTATGACTGCTTATCTCCTGTATATGATCCTGGTTTTTTGAACGGATGCGAACTGAAAACAATGGAAGATTTATTTCATCCGAGTGCCTCAACTCCGCTGGTTGCTTTAACTGGATGTTGGATTATGTAACTCGGAATCTAGAACTCGTCGAATTACATCTAAAGAACAATTGCACATGTGGTAGCTTACACATTCTAACTATCTTACACCCAACACCAGCGTTCACGGAAAAATGAAAATTATTGATATTTTGGTTGCTGACTGTCAATCTTCTTGCTAAAAAGACTGTTCATGACAGTGGAAAAGTCAACTAGTTACCAAATTTTGCGGTAAAACCTGTTTACTAAGTCCAGCTTTTGCGCAAGTCGCAAATGTGCTATAAATGTTACCGGAGGCTACTGCGAGAACATCGCAGTTCGTTTCTCACTTACACTGTAACATGTAAACCTAAAGAGTTAGACATGGGAAGATCCTGTGCGATGGCCCCAACCTCTTTCACAATGAGAACAATCCAAATGAGTCAAAAGGTTTAAAAGCATCGTTTACAGCAAATCACAAGTTGCCGGTTTTAACGCTTTGCATCAAACTTTTCTTTGCATGCTATCTGATGTCTTGTTCATCTTAAAAACACCGCATGCGATTCATTATAATTGTTTTCTTTCCTACAGAAAAGTTTGGTTTATCCAACTTTAATCTGCTGCTGTTGTTGTGTCGTTTTATTATCGGTAGTATCCGAATGAGTGAACAGAATTTTCTCGAAAACAAAAAACCGCTTTCGGGGTTTTTGCCGTTCGTCAAGTATACATACCCGATGCTCTCCTGTCCAAACATCCTTAAACTTGTACACTCCGAATCGGTATATATAGCCAGAGTCTAACTTGCAGTGTTCCAGGCAATGAATTGTCAACAAATCAAGGTTGTGGTTCTTCTCTGAACTCTTCAGTGAAAAGCTTCCATGCGAAAACCCGAAGCCGCAGACCAAATTCCGGTGAAATATATATATATATATATATCTTCAGTGAAAAGCTTCCATGCGAAAACCCGAAGCCGCAGACCAAATTCCGGTGAAATATATATATATATATATACATGTATATATATATAATAAATGTAAATATAGTATCTTGCCGAAATTCATTCAAAAAGCGTCGCATGAACACTTCATCCTCCATTACTCAACAGCATAAAGAAAAATGCTTGAGTAACTATTCTCATTTACCTGAAAATGATGAAGCTTCTCAACAGTCAGCCGTAGGATTGGGTGTTATTAGGATAGTGAATGCGCAAGGAGTTCAGTCTATATCCTATTTTGTCCACAATCTGTACCTCTCGACCAAGACTGATTACGAGTTCGCTAGAGACAGCATGGGCAATTTATTCGCAGCAACTTGACGGGTGTATTACTAGATGTATAGAGTCGATAAACATCGATTTCTTTTAGTCATTTGATAAGGCGTCCTTTACCTCAGGTATGAAATTGTTTTGTCATACACGCCACATTTTCTTAAATTTTCTTAACTATTACCATCACTTCCAGGATAGCTCACTGAATTACCAAATCGAGATTTCCAGCCCATTTCTGATAAGATCCGCATTCAAGCACTGGTGTTTTCATATGTAAACATTCTTGAGCTAAGTGCCTTTTTGCAAATTGAAAGAAAGCCATTGTACCCAGGCTAGTTATTCAAATGGAGCTTCTTTCGGAAAAAGCTCACTTTCTTACATAGTTTTCACTCTTAGAAATTAAAGAATATCTTCGCCATCACATAGATCAATCCCCCTCTCCATGATCCCTTCTATTAAGACCTATTAAAAATGCTTCCCCTGTTTTATTTATGCCACATTGGATAGGTTTGATGTATGTGCAAAAGTGAAGCGTATTTTTCCACTAATCTCCCGCTAGAAATGCACTTTTTACAATCGTTTTACAAGTCATCACTTGCTGCTCATCCATCAACACAACTATCTGGTCACCGAATTAAGGAGCTCAGCAGTTTTCAAAACTGCGCAGGATAATCAAGCACCGAAAGCTTATTGCTCGACTACTCCATCCTCCAAATCCATGGAACTTGAAGCAAGTAAATATTCTTCCTCCCTAAGGAGACTAGAGCGTATAAAGTATTGATAATAGAGAAGGGAACTTCTGCTGCAAAATTGCAAAGGCAATCTAAGGTGTTTTATGTTCTCTTTTGGACGTGATTAATGTCTAGCATAAAAATACTTCGCTTCGCATAGTTTATTCGTTCAATGTTACACAAATGGAAGACTTTTTGACATTTTTGAATGCAAAAGTTAAATTTAATAGTGATTTGAAGACATTTCATTGTTACTTACATTGAGCTGCCAAAAATTTTCACTATTTGTAGCTCCGAGCTCCTCTGCCACGATGAAAAATTAAACGATTATCTTCGATGGCCTTGACATAGGGTTGACTTCCATTCAACTCAATACCCATCCTAAATAACAGTTTTTCAGATCATAAACGATGGTGAATAGTAAACCACAATTGAGGTTAAACATGCCAGGTAATTAACAATAAAATTTAATGTGCAAGTGCAAACTTAATCCTGGGCAAAATATCCAGTAAAATAAATGCTTTTTTCGAACAAACCATGAAGCTGGTTTTCACGAAAACAGACCAGGAAAAATCCTAAGACCCTTCCAAACAATTCTACGAAATTTTCACTCCAATTAGGCGACCATCCTTTATATTCAGATGAATCTATCTTAACAACCAACGCCACTTGTTCAACTGGCCTTCTGGCATCCTATGAAGACAAAAATAGAAATCTGCATGTGAATTCATGATGTCGGCTGAGACTTCTTTACACCTCGTAAATACTGAAACTTTCGAAATGTTAGCAAAAGAGTGCATAACACTCAACGATATATATATATATGCATAGTATCTGCGGTGGTTCATAAAGGAGTAAAAGTAGGCTGAATGAATCGGTAACTGGAAATGGGGAGAATCACATACCTGGCATTCTTAGCGGTTGTGCAAAATTCAGTGAAAATCCTCAGTTTCAGTGAAGTTTTGTTTCTAATTGGTATTATTATACCTGCATTTTTATGCAAACAATGTTTTTCACACAGTGGTGATTGTTTTGCACCACTTGTTTTGGGTTCAGAAGGAAGACTCAAATTTTTTTCCAAATATCAAACCGGATCACTCTAATTAGCAATGCATTACTTGGTGCTTGGGTTCGTTGTTACGGAACTGGTGAACTCAGATCATCCAATAGAATCATCCACATACGTGGTGCTGTTTTTCATTGTTGCGTAAAAATCCGCAGTCTAGTTAAGTCCACGAACTAAATCTAATCACACCTAAAAAATCACTTCGCTGAATCTTTGCATGGAGATCACACACCGTTTACCGAGGCATTTCAAGTTTTCCACTGCTAGTCGGTTATTTTGAAGTAGGCATTGGTTTATTTTGTTACATTCGTTTGGTGGCGCCGAGTATACTCGATAAAATCAGGAGCATTCAGTCCACCGTGTAAATGGGACCACGGTTTCTCCCGTGTCGTGTGTACACCTTTGTTCATAAATCAGCCATTTTGATGTATAAAAATGTTTTACTTTGAAGGAACCACGGTTTTGTACATACATTCCCACGAGACTACCTACACGTGGATTTTGATATATTGTTTTGATTTACTCATTCGTGGTTGAAGCGGTGTCGCGAGTTCTGATGTGAACTGAAAAATTATGAGACTTAAAAGTTCCCCGACTATCTTAGATACTGTTTTTTGACATCAACTTGCTGGGCCTACTTCAACCTCGACGTTCATAAACAAAACAAATCATGCTCAGATGTGTTGACACTTTTCGGACGCGACAGGGAACCTAATGTTATCCATGACGGAAAATCCACCTGTTGTGGGAAGCAGCGCTGAATCGGCTACTTTCCACTCACCTAAACGCTTTGGTTATCGCAACAGCAGTCGAACAAACAAAAGTCTACGTAATATACTCCTTTCAAACCCTAAATCCTAACTTTCCAATGGCCCTGCAAAGAAGTTGAATGCATCTTTTCGGACTGCTCACAATCAAACTTCTAAATATTATACTAATCCTGGAGAAAGTAACTCCTTGGTTTCTTCAGCTACCATTGTCACAAAATTTGGCTCACTGTTCGACATCAATGTCATTAAACTCAAACAGAATAATTATTTATATTCACTTCTTTCGATGACCAGCCTTTTATAAGTGTGGAGTTGAACTGCTTCCTAGAAATGTTATGATTTATAGTTAGCGTTTTCCTCTTTCTAAAGACAGTAATTTACCAGCAGCCTTAATAACAATAACAAAATTCAAGCAAGAAATGTGAATCACATTGTATTTTTCATCGATTTTTAGTCACACATGTTTGACCACTATCAGAGTGAAATTTTTATCTCATTTTCAAACGATTAATTTTATTCTTTTGTTTATGTAAGGCAATTAAAATTTATCATCTGGAAAGAGGGTGCGAATGAGTACCGGACTACTGGAAGCAGTATACCAGTATGGTTAGGTTTACCATCTTGTAATTTGTCCCACTTCGGTTAGGCACAATATCTTGGTGATAAAAGTGAACATGGCAAGCCTATACGCGGTTTTCGCCAGCTGTGAACCACATCAACGCTTTATGTAACCACCTTGGCAGTTTACAGTATCGTCAACGAGCGCAATGACTATACTTACATACTGCTCTTATCAAATCTAACTGAATAATATCCTGTGGCCAGCTGAACGTCCGTGACCTCAGGTGCCAAGATCTGAATATAAAAAGCGAAGATCTGACCGGATATGCAAGTATTAAAACACGATAGGACGGAATTCTGGAAACAAACAAGTTATTATTCCTGAACACCAACTAGGTTACTTGTTCGGAAGGAGTAATTCTTTTGTTCATTACTATGTATATCTGAAACTAGAACAAATGGATCATTGAATAACCAGAAGAATAAATATTATTTTGGTTTCAAATTGAATCTTGATAGTTAGATGCGAATTTTTGAGCGATAGATTTTTGCAATAAAACTTGATGCCGGAACCATTTGAATCATTTGTGCTGTTTTGGGGGCAATTAACCCAACTAGTGGAGTAAATAACGTTCCCTGCTATCCCACTGTGAAGGAAAGGAATCAGAGTGGAATCATTTCTATATTCGAGAAGATGTTATAGAGTTTCTAGCGCCTTAAGTTTGACTGGACCAGGGTATCCCCGTTATTTCCTGAATAACAAGACTGTCGCCAATTGGCCTCAAATATGAAGGCTGTTTCGTTTGTACTTCCAGTGGAATAACGATTACCAGTATTCTTATTCATAGTATACACATGCGGCTTAACCGGCGGTTCATAAATCCGCAACCACCGAATAATGAAATCATTAGACCGCCTTAAATGTTCTCGGACTTGGTGTCACGCAATTCAGGAAGACGAAACTAGATAGGCCTATGCGACGACCTGTTTTTGTTTTGATAATACGGCGCATCGGGTAATCCCATTCAACACACCTTTAAGATGTGAACGACTATTATCTTCACGCTGGACCAATTCTTGAAATGAAAATCTGGCCGCGAAACAGTTTTGTTCATTACTAAGTGCTGAAACATTATCCGACTGCATGACCACTATTTTGATTTCTTATCACCATCAGGAATGAAAGACCTAATATCCTTTAAAACGGTCCAAGCTATTTCCTGAATACACACACGAATAATGGACGGCCTTCAATTACAATATAACGCAAGTTAGACCTGCCAGCAGTCGACTTAATAGTCCTCATTTTCCGTTACGTTCGGTAGGTTCGCTAGGATTAGTCGCACCCGTAGCGGATTTGCTAAGCACTGTTGGCAAGTTTCCGGAATTAGTATAAGATGAAAGTTTTTCGATGTGCTTTCTTTCGAAAATAATCGGTTGCGGTTCTCATTTCAAGGAAGCGGCATGTAACACCACTGTAAATGACAAGTGGTGAACAGCTTGCTCTTTCGGATACCCTGTCAGTGTTACATGAGCCTAAAACGACAGCGAAATTAGACATTTTAAAGTCAAATAGTGTTATTTAATACACCATTATGTAGGAATTCTGGTCCAACTTTCTCTCCGTTGAGAATTTGACTTAGTCATTAATAGAACCGATCTCACCGTCCCACATTCCATGTACAATCTATATTGCAACAGCCGTTGTACTGTCAATGAGGTAACATTCAATTTTGAATGTCTTTGTAGATTTGGCATACTTATTTTGGGGCTTAAAAAGCAACAACATAGTGTTTTCTGAAAACGTTCACTACTTTCTTTTCCCCCTTTTTTGCATGCATCATTGATCACCGAAAATATCAGGAATATTTCTTTTTGGTCTGAATTTTTAAAGACATTTTATCTGATTCGTAGTTTTAAAATGTTCCCGCATATTCTACCTCAGACAACTTCGAATCAAAGACAGCGGCCAGAAGATTTGTGCTTAGTGCCTGCCATACGCCCTGATCGGATTTAGCTTCATCAAACAGTATGGGTGATGTGAACATCGCGCAATTCATGTAACTATACATAATTTCTATAGACTACTCATTCAGCGATATTATACACAATTTTAGCCGTCCTTTTTGAGTTAAATTGATGGATTTTCCACTACCCAGACACATGATGAAGTAGTACCGGATCTATTGCATTCGTGTTTCAACTTTCCTTAACAACCTTCCCCGGTCGTAAGCAAATCTATCAGCTTTTCAGATACTAACATCTGGGTCACTAACATTTGCTACACTGTGCTCAGCACATGGGCCTCACAGCGATTTCACTGAATGAAGCCGTCGAATCCAACAGGTTGTTCACAAACTCGTTTATCTCCCAGTAATTTTTGCTGAAAAAATAACACTGTGATTGGAACTTATTGTGCAGGTGCCCTTTTATAAGAACCAAAATGCAGGACGCAAATGGAGCTGGAATCACCTGAGCCATAAATTACGTAGGCCCACGAGGTGGATGAAACTGTACGTTTTAATTCATGGTATTTCCGAGCTCCTTATCCAAAAAGATAAGTACAGAAAAATAATTGTGGGATAGCATATCACAAAATGAGTCGGAAGTACAACAGCAACCATTCCAGCGTACCTAAAAGGAGTCACTTGTTAAGGAAAACGGTTGGAAAACAAAGTTTCAAATAAGAAAGCAAGTTGCAAACTCTATACGAGAAAGATTAATTTTACAGTTGGAGTGAGATACATTTCCAGCTAAGAATGCACATTTTGATCAAGGTTGTGTTGGGAGTTCTCTTCCAGTTAGAAAAACTACGTTCTTTTGCCTCAGGCAAATTTAAAGGACCAACGTTTTCACGCCTGACAGATGTTGCACTCTTTTGAATCATATGCATCTTAGAATTGTATAGCATTTGCATGGGCATTTTGGCATATATGTAGATATATATATATATATATGATGAGGATCCAGAGTCAGGGGTTTGTTTAAAAACCCAGCTATTTTGTCGCAAAGCTCCTTTTCAATAAACAAATTATTCAGCAGAATTGTGGGTCGCAAACAAGGATTGCAAAGCATGGCGCTGCTTCTTGCAATCGAACATAGAGTAGGGCTTTTATTGTGAATGATATAATATTAATAACACAGCGTTGTTGGTAGATGTAATGCGCCAACGTTTCGACTACCGTGGGTAGTCTTTCTCAAGGCAAGTTTTACAATCAAGATTTGATTGTAAAACTTGCCTTGAGAAAGAATACCCACGGTAGTCGAAACGCTGGCGCATTACATCTACCAACAACGCTGTGTTATTAATATTATGTCATTCACAATAAAAACCAATACATGGCGCATCGATTTTTCAATACACTTCTTACGTCGTTTGGTCCGGATATTTACAAACTGGTTACCAATCGAATTGCTCTGGGAATAGAGTAGGGCTCTTTAAAATCAAGCTTATATTAATCACATTGAATTTCATGAACATCCTGAAGTGAGAAATTTCCACCAGTGTCATTCGCCGTCTTCTAATTTCTTACACCAAATAAAAATTGGCAGTGGTCTCTTTCATAGGCTTTTCATCCCTACTTCAAATGGTATTTTCCTAGGCCATAGTTCACAGATGGACGATTTTACCGCGAGTCCTCATTCGTAATTCGAACCTGTTCTTGTAAGTCATCCAACGATATCCTTGGTTTATGAGGTCCAGTGCTCACAAATCCCCCAACCCCGAATTCGTCGCCCTTCCGGTGTACCTTTTTGTTTGGGCCCCTCAAAAGAACGATTCTGGCAGATTCAGCATGAGGGCCTTTGGCAGAAGAGTTCTGTGGGAATGGCTTCAAACCTCAGCTGAAACGTTTCGTAGACTGTCTTTTTGATAACACCGAGTTTCAAGTTAATAATATATTGAAAATAATAAGTTCCCTAATAATTGTGAAAATTTTGGTAACGCTTCCCAAGTGATTAGCTTGTTGGGTGCAATGTAAAGTGAATGGGAGGGTGCACACACAAACATGCACACAGCGACATGCACGTTTTTGACCTATCGAAAGCAGTTAGTCGGTTCGTTGGGATAACCGCGATTTGATGATTGTGCTGCGTTCACAACGTGATTCGAGTTGGGATGTCTCCGGTACAGGTGTGTCCAAAAGCGCAAAATTTAAGAGGTTAGTTCGAGGTGCTTTGCAAAGTAACTAGGTATAAGACACTAGAACCTAAATATTCTGGGAGAAAATTTCTTAGATACGAGTCAGCATCTCGGATGCATCAGATAAAACGGATAAATACCGCAGCCGCCGGGAACTGTGTTTCGCTTCCACAGTATATATGCATTTATGAATAAGTCCCACTCTGTTTGTTTTCGCCAATAACACTAATAACAGTGGCAACTGATGCCACCATGCCGTTTATACAAGGAAGCAATAGTCTTCAGGCTGGACGAAAACTCAAGTAATTTTTTTTGAAAATGTTTACGAGTAATGCTTTGTGCTTAGATTGATACGCAAAGTGCACTGATCATCGTTCTCTTTTTTCAAACATTTTCCCAGTGGCTTAGGCGTTGTTCATTCATGTAACATCTGCAATCTCGAATGATGGGTTGAGAAAACCGAAAAAGCTGTCCCAATAAGAACAAATCAAATATTTTATTGAAAACTCGGGGGTGTGCTCCTAATTTATATTATCTACTATCGCCATCTCATCCCTTCCAATTTTCGGCTCCTGTTTGTTTTACATTAAACTGAACAGGTGTCAGCCTGTACTTCTCTCCGAAAAATCCCATTCCGTTTAAAATTCTTTTTTTCCATTCACAGATTAGCACAGTGATCGGAAATTGTTGAAACTTTCAATTGAAAAATGTTCCCGTACCAAAAAGGGAAAAATTTCGATGGAAATATTTTCCTAAGCAGAAACGCCTCTGGATATTTTCTTATTTTGTTCCATGGAAGGATAAAATACCAAGTTGAATTGCATAAACCAAAAAAACAACAATAGATAAACGGCACTCGGGGGACTCTTAAAGGAGAGGATATTCACGACTGAAGAGATACTCTTACCAACAGATCAGTTCGCAAATTTCGAAATCACCCTATTAGATTTACGGTGCACAATGTGCACGACATTTCATTTTCGTTTGTATTACCATGTAAGCCAGTAAGCTGTCCCCATAGTAAACGTGCCCCTAATAACAAGCTGCGATGAGTTCATAAAGCCTTTGCTGGGTGACACCAAATATATCCTGCTTTCGAAAGGTTTTATTTCATGGTAAAGAATATACTTTCCGCATAAACAGTGAAGAACAGGAAGGGATTAAAATTAACATAAATATCAAGGCATCTATTCATTAATTTTCTCCTCTGTAGTGAGCGTAATCTAAAGGCCATTATTGTCTGCTCACGGGATCTTGCGACCCTTAGGATTGTCTCCGAAAATTTTGAAAATTTTGCTTGCCATGGCATACGACCTATTGCCGGATAGATAAAAGAAAGGGTGTTCTGATAGGTGAGGAAGCGTGCAAACCTGCAGTTATCTGGAACTCAACAGCGGTATCTTCGAAACAGATATCAAATCGGGCCTATAAGCTCAACAACGAGCTAATTGGAAAAATCGACATGGTTCATACCATTCTATCTAAAATGAATAATTGTGCATTAACCGTGTCACTATTAACAAGACTCGATTATAGAAGAATTTCTTCTTCAACTCGGAAATGTGAGTTCCAAATTTTTTGAGAAATATTCACGTTCGCTCTAAAAAATTAGCGTGGAAAAATCACGGCACTCCAAAGTGTTTTATGTGGTTGTAAAGCACCATGTTTGCTTGCTGCAGAATAAAATCACGTGATCCTCTTTGCTATTTCCGATAAACGGCTTTCCTCGATTGCGCATTTGTTGCTTGATCTGTCTTAGCGAGTTGATGCCAATTTTCAGGATGGCTCGTGGATAATATTGAGATGTTATCGACTATTCTTTCGCTTGCTGGGCTATGCAAACTTATATGAAAGATTTTTTTACTTCTACATTTTAACTATCTGGTCACTGTTAATACAAGGACAAAATCCATTTTCTCCAAGTCCTACCTAATCATGCAGGAACTTATGTAATCCAATACTGTATTCACAATTGCCTTCTGGAAAATGGAACAGCACTAACTGCTGATTTCAAATTTAGGCAAATCAACCATCGTCCAGTAGATAACCCACGGACTTTCATACCAAGTGTAGGATTAGTCCAAGCGGGATGATTTCATTCCTTTCCTTGGTAAACTTCGGTCTCGGCTTCTTAATCTTTTCTATGAACCATAATGTATTCCGTGGATGAATGTCCTGCGACAATCTAGAACACTATTGAAAGTCGGAAAGTGGATGAGGCGAAACGATTGTAGTTCATGTCTCTTAGACCAATTCGTTTATGAAATTCGCGGTCACAACAGAAGAGGTAGTTAGCGGAATTACTCCGTAACTCACATGAGAACTGCTAGAGGTTCATGTGTCAAATGTTGATGCCTGTTTTTCGGAAAACACAATAAGGAGGCCCTATCTTTGCTTTCGAAAGGACTGAAAACAAAGGCCAGTTACTGAATGCTGGATCTTATTTAGGTAGCGGAAATCAAACGAAGAGTGGTCGCCTTTCGTACTATGATGACAAGTTAGCCACACCAACAATATGGAGTTCACTTCACCCGTTGTTGTTGCAGCTTTCCGGCTGTTCACATGCCATACTGTGAATGCTTTGAGGTCAACTAAACGAACCATATATTAGTTGTTCTTCTGCGTCGACTAAGATCAAAGCAAGTGATGCTTCCGCAAAGTAAACCTTACTATCGGTGAATACTGTGATCTCCCATAAACCAGCTTCTCCCCCATCTCACTCCCCTCCTGTCTCAGGAGAATAGTGGACGAACCGCTGCACAAAACCTACGTGATATTTGCCGCAGCGTACCTATGTCACTCACTTAGTAAAGCATAGTTTCGTGAGTAATTTGACGAGAAAATTCGACATACAAATCGCATTAAAGTTGTTTGAGACCGGCCTGCATTACTGCTGCAAATTCCACTGCATAAGGACAAAACAAGTATTGTAAATAGGCCGCCGCGGCCATGGCGGCGATGTTGACTGTAGCGGATGTCTGTCACCGTAACTAAATGCCCCTTTTAAAAGTGCCCTATAAACATATACTAGCGGTGTTTCAAAAGTCAACAAAATAGTTGGGATGTGATACTGTCGGGGCCAAAAAGTTGTTCAAACCCCAAAAATGTCGACTGCAATGAGCGCGAGCTCATCTAATTCGCAGTATACGTGCTGACAGACCGGAAGAAAACCATGTTTGCCATTTTTAAGCTCTGCATAAGACAGCACAAAAGAATGCTTAGCTTATCGATTTAGCCGAAAATTGTACCGTCTTATATCCTCAACCAGAAACGCATGTTAACAATGCTAAGCTATAGACGGAAAATTGTTTGCCTATATTAGGGATTATCAAATTGAATGAATTATACCCTTGGTGATACTGTGACGAGCAGATGCCAAGACGGACCAAGCATTAAATATTTGCGAGAAGTCATTTACAAGTATGTGAAGCTTGGAAATCACAAAAATCTTTTTAATGTTCTCCCATTAAAAACGACCCATGTTTGTACAGACAACTCAGAAAGTTCGTTGATAAATTGGTTCCTTTTGTGCAATCTAATTCTGATCGATAATTTCGTTCTGCTACACAACAAGTCAATGGTCAAAAGTGATCGGTCAACTTTCACTCTTTGTCGGTACAGAGACTCACATAGCTAAATGTATCAAGAAAAGTAACTCTTAATTTGTTATCAGTGACTGATTGAAGCCCTCCCAGGAAGTTTCCATGTGATGTCAGTCGCCACATACACCCAGCTCCTCGTTTGACTTTGATCTAATCCGACGGTGTTTTCACGTATCTCGGCCCTGTACACCCTGTTTCGTGTGTTGTTTTCCGAGTAAAACCGGCAGAGAAGAACACTTTTCGACGAAGTAGACTCCAAACTGCTCCGGAATTAATGTCAGTCGCATGCTTCCTACGTGGGATAGTTCTTTTAGTAATAAAGTAAAAGTGGAATTTGTGTAAATGCGACCAACGAAGCCAGCTAATTTCTAATAGGGCATTTTTCAAAGGAATTCAATAAATCGAATAATTGGCCTTCTGTAGGTGTTTTGTTGTTCTTCACTGGGTACCGACAAAAATAATAATAATGATAACAATAAAGCAGTCACGATCTGAACGTCCAACTCCAGGATTACAAACTGGAAAAAACTGTCAATGTGAATTACAAATAAGCTGGGTCATCAGAATTATTGACGTTGTCGAATCAAGAAATATGCTCTAATACTATGCCATTATTCCGTTGATTGACTTGTCGATTTGACATTATGAAGGATAGCGAAATAATTCACTATATGATATTATGGCTCAGATCAACAATAGGAAAGGCATTCTCGTCATTTCTGGTGAACCTTCTTTAGACTGTTCTCTCAGTGAAATTCGCATCGACCATTTTAACGCGCATAACAATCGAGGGGGCGGGTATTTCGTGCACTAATAAAGCGCTAACTGAATGAAAACGATTTAAATTCTCTTATCCGATCCCCTAGGAAGATGGTTATAATGCCTTAGAATGGAATCAAGAAAACATTCGTTCACACCATAACATCTGATTCTAGAAACATGGCCATTAAATAACAGTTGCCAATTCTCTTTCAGTCTAGTGGCTAAAATATTAAACGGAGCGCCAATAGTCTATTGTCACATTACCGTCCGTGTCATGTTAAACACCTCAATTTTATGTCCTTATAATCGTGCTATGAGACAAACAGTAAAACGATGCCCATGGGGAAACTAGAAACACTTTAGAGCACTTGTTGTCCTGATGATTTCGTATCTGCATATCCAACGCCGTTTTACTTAGCTAACTCTTTTCAGTATCTAATAAGGAAATTTTACGTTTAAAACTTTCATGCTTAGCATATTTTCAAGACAAACGACTAGTGATGTTACACTTCCGATTGAGAACTGCCAAGGAAAAAGATTTTGTAAAATATTTTCCGACAAGACTCAACAACAAGACCAATATTCCTTCAAAGAATTGGTGAAATTTTCGCTCTGGCATCCAATAGACTCTGAAGCGTTACATGAGCTTATATATATGCACTGTTATCTTGGCTCCAATTTTAACCTAATTCTGATTACAACTAAATAGAGATATTAAATTCCTTTTTTTAAGTATTTTTCCTCTTTTGGTAATGACAGATTTACTTGCGCTATCTTCCGGGAAAGAATCGCGACCACTTATTTGGTGCCGAATGGCGGAATGGCCAACTGCCAAAGAAATCGATCTGGCCGTATTCAGATTTACAAATTTCGAAAGTGATCATCTGGCCGGGATCGATCATTTCTCCGACGTAACAGCGACAATATTGTTCATAACCTATGGTTGTTTTCATTTTACTGAGGAGCAATGCACCCTAATTACCTGTTCTGAGTTAATTCTGTTATCAGTGTCATTGCTTGTGCCAATTGTGATCGAACGAAAATAGACACCATCAGAATCTGATAACTTAGTGTCAATCATATTACCACAATGAGTAGACCTTGGTTATTTCAGGGTCACACCTATCCGTTCCCTACAATCAGATGCGAAAAGAAACATGAGCGCATGTCACCCACTGGTGTGGCCGAACACAACATTTTTCTCGCCGTGACAGAGTAAACACGAAAGACTTTATATTTGAATCCGCAATGGTGAATCTCTTAAAGTGATTCTTAGTTTTCACAGTCTTTTACTCTTTTCCTTGTGCGAAGTTGGAATTGTATTTGTAAATGAGATCAGTACTCCATTTAGAAGAAATACGGTTGACTGCAGCAGCTAATGCCGCAGAGTAAAAAGTATTTCGATTGACTACCAGCTTCTCACGGTTCATCTAATATCATTCTCTTCCTCCTGTGAGCAGCTACTCAGAATGAATTTTTACATACATTAAAGGGAAGACTGAGGACGCGTCATCCCTATATCGACTTTTGTCTGTGATTGTTTTGAAGTGGAGCGAAAAAGCAAACTGGTCATAAAACGCTCATTGGAGACCACAATGAATTGCATGAGGAGGCAAGGTGACCTAGGCTCGTTGGTAGCGTCTTCATCGGGCTGCGCCGCCATTAACGAGAGGAGGAAGGGGTGGGTACGACCATGTCTCCCCATTTCCTCCTTTTTCTCCAGTGATATATTTGCAGACCTGTATAATAAGCCTGATGCAAAGGCTGTGCCGAGAAATGAAAGACCTTAGTTGCCGCATGCGTCCAGGCGTTGCCAATTTCACAATGACCCAAATTTGGTTTGACGCTTTCTGTCTGGAAAGAAGTTATCCATTTTATGATACCTCAGTGGGTAAGCAGTCGTAATTTCTCTGTGAGAGACATGCTTAGCTTGCCGTACATACAATTCAACTCGAAGTTGGAACAAAACTTCAGAGATATAAACCAAGAGAATTGTAGTCAGAATAGTTCATAGAATCATCACCTGATTATGTATTTAGGACTTACGGGGCTCCTCCACTTTGTTTTCATAATAATAATAATCTGTACAAACAAACTAGGAAACCTAATTTTGCCTCTCTGGTAAACCCTTCACACAATTCCGTTCTACCTTGAATGACATTGCTTATCTCGAAGGGTAAACTTACACCACATAGGTCATCGACACACTGGCGGTTACACGTGTTGGTAAGAGTGTACGAAAGTGGCTAAAAAGGCTGTAGATCTAGTGATAACAGCGAACAAACGAATAAATATTTTTCAAGACCATTAGTCACCGCAGAAGAGCTACACTGATAAATTGCATTGTTACATTCAGTGGGAAAAGGATAGAGTAATTTGTAATTAGATCTGGCGGACGAGGAAAATATATTCCCTGAGATTAGCGTGTTGAGGATGGACTGCATTGAATGACATGCTAAAGCAGAGCCCACCACCCAGGTAGAAGCGTTTGTTGTTCGTGAAAGAGAAGAATTAGACCTCTTTAAAACTGTTCTAAAATGGTGAGGAAATTCCAAAAGTCGGAGAAAACGACGAAGACGTCAAAAATGATGGCATCCACGACCATACACGAATCATCGACGTAAACGTTGAGTAGCCTACGGAGAAAAACTAAGAACAATGAAAGACATATCACAAAATACTTACCGCTAATGCGTTCAAACAAGTTGGGATCATGTGGGATGGTTACTCTACGATGCATTGTTGATCTACTGTCTTACATTACTTCACTGCCAATACATGTAGATGAGTTTTATTTTCTATTGGAGTGACAAGAGAACATCATTGTATTCAGATGTGCAAAGACACGAAATAATGAGGATTAGCGAACGATTACAATTACAGCACTAGGGGGTATTGGAAATTGCTCTCCGATTAAACCTCATTTAAGATATCACCGGCATAACTAATGTATGGTTAAGCGTAACCCCGGGTAAGTTTCCAAAATACAAATAAAGAGGATGGCTCTTAGAATGGCTGCCTGAACCTTCTAAAAGTGAAGAGAGAGGAGACTGGATAAATTATGGTTGATGAGGACAGGCTTGAATGTAGTACTGAAACAATCTTTGATCAATAACAAGAGTGACCACACAGCTAACGACGAAATTGTGTAGTGTATAGGCAAAAAACAATTGAAAACAAACAGAATAGCCAATGGGTTCATGTGCGGGCAAAAGTGAATTAGAAATTTGCCTCTGCGGATTCGTCGAATCCTGAATTGATTCGAAATTGAAAATTTTCGAACTCTACTGGATTCAAAACCATGGACTGATGTCAATTTGGAAGAGTATGCTAGTTTTACGCAGTAGGCAGAAAGTTTAGTGCAGTTACGTACTACGACAGGAAAACGCATAGATGTTGTAAATACCAACCCAAGAAATTTTAAGATAATGAGACTTTCAAATGCCGTGAGACGGGTGACTGCAAGCCGACGAGATTCGTCAGTTGCTTCACCTGTGCAGCAATGGTTCTCCAGGGGTGCAGCTGCTTCTTTATATTGAATACAGTTGTTGAAAATAGCCCCTCAATGGATAAAGTAAGCCCTACGGATTGGCATTTCTTTCACTTCCACTAATACCTGTTTGAGAATGATCTCGCACGTGTGTGCTTAAGGGGGGGGGTCAACCCACAATTACCTAGGTATTTCCCCACCTGTAATTAGAGGGCAGATGAGGAGGAAAATTACTGCTTCCGTTTGTGTAAACTAAGCAGTGTACACATCATTACCAAAAGGTTTACGTGTATTCTGTTAAAGTAATACCCTTAGAGATCTAACCGAGTTGCTGTTGAAAATTACGATACTCATCTGGAGAAAAATAACTTCCTACACTGAAATTTAATAGGGTGTATTTCAACTTAATGAAGACTGACTGCCTACTGGTCTACTAGTAACTGCTTCAAATCTTGACTAAACATGTCTTAATTAAAACTCATTTATACACTGATGTCCCTCTGGCTGCTCGCTAGTAGCAACTTTGTTATACTTTGTGAGCATTTTTCGGTGAGAAGCTGTTCCGTCAGGATTGGTAAACTGATCTAATAGGTCCCTGGGATGAGTTGTTGGTAGCAACATAACAACTGTAGATCGATATCCTTGTGGTTTCTACAATTTCCAAATAGATTGCTATTATGATATATCAAACTTGGGCTAAAAATATCTTTAGCCACCTAAGGATTTCTCCCTGGCCATTATAATTCCAAACCAAAATGATGTTTTGATTTTTTATTAGTTAAATTGCTCTGTAAGCACTAGAGTACGCAGATCGAAAACCGAGTGCTCCCGGATACACAACATCGGTTTCAAGATTAGTGCTCCTCTTCAGATATGTGTGTTCTGCACTGTCTTGTCATACAATAAAAATCGAAACCTGGGACCATGCGTCCTAGGTCAGTGGACAAAAATTCATACATTATCCTTCTTATCCGTAAATGGACTTACTCTCCGTGCACATCCTAGTAATTCAACAAAGATTCAGGTTGGGACATCGTTCTTTGTTTCTAACTCATATCCGTCTTGCAAAGTTTCACCATTATTGTAAAGTATTACAGCAAAATGGACCGAAGCCTAAAAGTATTAATGAACCTATAGTAGTATGCAGAAATTGATATATGACAACTGGACCCTCTAGGAAACCGTAAGATTGACAACAGATGCGTTAGAATTCCACAAACATTGATCTGCTTTAACCGCTAAATGACCCAGTATGAGTGATAGATGAAAATTCAAGTGTCTTAGTTCACGTAACGTGAGCTAACACCAAATTTTAGTATTACTTTATTTATAAAGCAGTTGTAATTTCGTGCAAGTTCTGTTAGAACCTATCTCAGTTAGATTTTTTGGAACTAGATGGTAACCAGATAGAGTAGGCCTACTATTAAATAAATCAAACGAATCGGTGGCAGGTTGCATAGGTTGTGCAAACAGATCGTGCTCTCGGTGTGCGCTGATCAGAAAATACTCGTTGAATGTAGCATAGACAACTGCCTTCTCCACTGAAAAATCCCGTATGGTTGTGAGTATTTAACATAAATCCCAATTATTTTATATGGGTTATCTTCATGTGCAAAATATTTTAATGTCTTACAAAACATTACATCTCCATATCATCAAAACACGTTATAAAAAATGGCACTTACCAACTACAGTCATCCAAGGCCAGATGTGAGTGGGTGAAAGTGATGTTTTCGAATCGGATCTAGTTAGTGTTGCGTTGTCCTTGTTTTGACTCAGATTTAGTTGAACTGGACTTTTTGGAGATAGAGCAAGCTGATTTGATTCGAGTGGACATCCTTTGGATGCATCTGAAGAAAGCAATCCATTTGGATACATGTGCATGTTTTTAGCTGCCACGGCAGCGGCCATGGCAGCCATGGCAGCAGCCGCATCGGAAGTTGATCTCAACTCGGTTGAAGAAGACACGGTAGTAAAATTTGGTGATTCGTACACCTTAGCATTGGCTCTTGAGTCTCGAAATGTTTCCGTCACCGGCATGCGACCCACTGAGCTGGGAGAGCTTGGTTCACTGTTTGATTCTAAATTGGTGCATATATTGGACTGGTTTATGGTCGTTGTTGCAAACCTTATGCTTTCGTTTCCGTAAGAATTGAAGAGATGCATTGACGGATATTGTGCTATAAAAGATTGCAATGGGATTGTATCGTGTGTGGGTAAGACAGTTGTTGAACCGCAGTAGTCAGAGAGCTCCCGTGTTTGGTTATGCACAGGAGAGCCGTTTAATTCTGCTGCAACAGTCTTAATTCCTTCGTTAACATTTCGTTTCAGTGGTGTAACAGTCTGTGGCATTGCTCTCTGTTGAATATGTACTACGGCTGGCTGTGCCAGAACACGATCACCTGAACAACTTGGGTCAGGAGCATAAGAGGGCGAACGCGCATATTCCGATGGTGACTGTGGTGGCATAAACACTGTTCGAGTGACTTCGTCGACAACAGTCTGAGAAACTGCAAACGAAACAGGAAGTTTGTTTGGCGCACAGTAAATTTCATGATTACTCGACGTTTGTCCGCTGCTACGATCAACGAAAGAGCTGTTGGTAAATAAAGCGGCTAGAGCATTTGTACGAGTAGAAATCGCTACATTATTAGAAGAATATAGTTCATTTCCGTTGAATAATCGAGGTTCATTAGAAACATTAAGGTTGGATGGACCGTTGCCCCAATCCGATGGTGGATTTACATCCACAGCACCAAATGAGCCGGAGTATTGTGCAGCAGGAAGCGGAAGGAGGTTGTCGATAGTGGAAGCGAAAGCGAATCCCACAGGTTTGCCGTTCACAGGGAGCATTGGGAAAATTTACAATAATTAGGTTCACCAACTCGTTTTCAATTTTGCAACAGTTGAAAAGGGATCACCACTAAGATAGCTTTCCAAATAGGATCGAATTCACAGACCAATGCAGGCCATACACGCCTCACAAACTCACGACTTGACATCCAGGAACAACAGTCACGCATACCACCGCATCCATCCACTGGCCGGCCAATAGAACGCTTCACAGTTCCGTCAAGGCTACCCGTTTGTGAATTCGTGTGGCGCACCTTGCAATCCATCCAATCAAATGCGTCGGCCACTTCCTTGCTACGCACGAACGTGAGAGATTCCACTGGGAGGTAGTACACATGCACAAATTACTGGTTATGCCATAACTGTTTTGTTAGTTGTTTTATTCATTCGTGTTTATCACGGTGAATGAAAACAAAACGGACTGAATTAAGGGTAGCAGGAAGTTATTTCGTTCCCCTACCCTCGGAAAAGGGGCTGGTTCAACGGAAGCGTAAACTGTTCACTGTTTCAGGTCTAACGATTTGGGATAAAACTGTTTAGGGGGGTTTTGCTATTAACGAGGCGGAGCTACGCTCCAAACATGATAGAAAAACAATCTGTAACAGAACTTTGCGATCAAAATCCGTCCTATCTCGTTGCTCCTCCGGATAAGTAAATCTATCATCAGATTTGTCTATACGCAGCTGTCCCCTTCGCGTTTAATGCAAATATTTCTTTTTTTATCACCAATTCTCTCGCTAGAACGCAACTAACTTGAGTCTCAGATTTAATATTATACCCTTAAAATAGGAATCTGCAATAGAATGGAAAACCTGATTGATCGACCGGTAGTAACTGTGTCCGACGGAGCGTACTACTGAATGAACCAGCCTCATGAGGGTGATCCATTGTTCACCTGTTAAATATTACACTGGAGTTAATCCTAATCCCGTCAACCAAATGTCTGAAACAGGGTTTAGAGACAAGCCACAGTCGACTAGTTCCGCATACCTTACATCAGAAGTGCTACACATGTTATTCAGCTCCGTATCAGGTAAAACGAAGGCAACCGGTTATTTCATTATAACTATCATCATTTTTATTGCAAAGCAGGTAGCAGGAAATTCAATTCTTATATTTTCATACTGAATGAATAAATTCGGTATATAAATTTGCGATTAGCCCTCACAACTCCCGAATTAGTTTGGTTCGCGTGCTACAGTCAGCTTTACTGAATATTTGAAGAACGGGATTAACATTCTTTACACCACTGTGGTATCAAAGATAAGAGTAACTTTTATAAACTGTTTTAGGTGCCGAAATAGGTTGGCTTAGATGAATCTGATGGGGGCCGGATGCTTTTGTAGAGAAAGCTTGGGTAGAATAAGAACAATGAATGAGTTCATTTCTGTGCTCGTTTTGTAATGGGATTAAGAGGCCCTAAGTTGCGAAGCATTGTACAAAAACCGTGCTAATGGGTGTTCCGCTCGCCGTGTAAATCAACAATAGCCTATCAAACATTCCGTGCAGTTACGCGGCAGGTATTATTGTAAACGTTTATTTGACTATAATGTTAAGATGAGGACGCAGAATGCCACTGGGCTGGAGTGGTGAACGCGATGCACTTTGCATTTTTGGAAGCCAGTACAAATTCAAGGCCACCACATTCGGCAGCACATGTCGATCAGAGTTACTTTCCACATGTTCCCGAGTACCGGGGTTGAACAGCGTAGAGAATGCGTGAAAACTGTCTGCCGAAAGGCTGAAGTCACGGATGGGTCGAGATTTATAATTGTGACACTCAAGTAGCACGACCTACAAGTGTCAAGACTATTTTTATGGTTGACTACTCCCAAAAAAGTGAGTTTCTACTTCTTTTTCTTGGCTGTGACTATTTTAATAGAAGCAGGGATTGCTTGGTTTTCACCATGATGTTACTAGGACTAGAAAACTTTAGCTGCAGTATGTACGGATTCCAACGTGTACGCAAATGTTATATATGGTCTAAGTATCGTATTTCTCGCGGCAAGTAGTGTTCACCTTTCAGTTCAGTGTGGATATCATCATTAAGTTTCTTCCCTCCAGAAAGTGACTGAAATGATGCACGAGTAGGTATTAATAAATCCTTTATTAATTCTGTTTATTCAATCTGTACTGGTTACTGTTCATGTGAGCAGGATGGTGGTAGTGCTCCCATTCGTTCCAAGATCCAACTTCAGTTCAGCATCAAAAGTAACTGGGACGCACCTGGTTTTATAATGTATGCAGCTCTGTCGGCGTGTTCAAATGTCCAACCTATTTAGATTTCAATATTTTTAATTTCCACCCAGATTAAATGTGATGTTCCAATTTGTTCAGCAGTTAGTTAACCGTTGTGCGACGGTAAGGATCCAGGATATGAGTAGCCTCCAAGACTTCGACAGTATTATGTAGTTGGCGAGGAATTTCATCCTTGACATGGTGATCTAAGAACGCTATGCTCTCCACATCTAAATTCCATTCAGAAACATCGAAAGATAGTATATCACCTGAAACTCTCTGGTCACTGTCGTGTCCATTGAGTCAGTGTACTAGAGAACAAGCCAAAGTCTATCGAAAATTGGCCCATCGATGGCTGGAAAGCTTGGTTCCCGTTTGTTAGACATTGATAGGCATTGATAGACGAAACAGAATGGCGAAAGTGGTTTTGTTATGTCCTCCGATTGAATTGATTTGTAAAGATAGGCTAAAGCAAGATCGAACTTCGAAAAACGTTTCGTATGCACGTCTTTGCATGAAGGAGGATATGAAAGACGATGGGGAAGGATTACATTATTTTGTGACTACTAGTATTTTCATGGACTTCAATCACCGGTGGGCCTGGGGCTGGGTGCGGTGGCAGTAACACCGAGCACATGATAGACAGATGAACCCGGTCCCCATTATATGGTTTAATGCGGATTTTATTGCCAAAATTGTTTCTGGAAAGATTCCATGAGATTAATTCTTTACAGAGGAGCCTTCACGTATATCAAGTTTCTAAATTTTGCTTGTGATCATGTTGAACATATTTGTAGTAATCTAGATAACACAGAACTGCTTAACTTTGCATCAGAAGTTTTTGTTTGAAACCAGCCACATGAAATACTCAAAGGAAATTTTTACTCCGAAAGTGAGTGTTATTAACTGACCGAAAGGGCAGAGTGCGGATTTATTTCAGCTGTTTTAACTTGGACGAGAGTAATTTGTACTCAACTACTAATGATTGCATTGGCATTAAATGCTTACGAATGTAGGATAGGTGGCTCAAATTGAGGCTCCGTGGAAAATGTTGCCAAATTTTATCCGACGTAAGTGTTTTTAGAGGGGGTATAGGATGGGATATTTGGATCATTTTCGGTCCTGAACTAACTAAGAAAACAACGATGGGAAAATTTGCACTTTTGACCATTTGCGTGTTTTTATGATCAAGAACCTGAAGGGGATCTTATTCGCTGAATCCATTACTAGGTTTTCGTTGTCCGTGGTGTCGGTCGGTTTATCAGTTTCCTAAAGTCGGTGATGCAAAAACAATGGCAGAAATGAGGGAGTAGCAGGTACTTATTGCAGGTTTGCATCGATTTTTCTGCCAAAAGCATCAGTTAAGTGTTCATTTGTTGAAGTTGGCTAAAACGACTGAGAGATTTGGCCAATGGTTCGAGAAATATGCATCATCGAAGGATGCCGGTGGATGAAGTAATCCCGTTGGTCTTATAAGCTGAGGGGCTTTGCGATCCAAAAGGTCTATGAGCGAACAAGTGAATTATGGTTTTAGAGTCCGATTCAGTAAACAGTAACCTCCTTTATGGAGCTCTATAAAGTGTTACCATGACCAGAATATATCCTGTAAACTTGCGGCCACAAAATCCGTGATAGAATGAGTCATGCAGCTTCAGTCCATGCAGCCATTAACCTTGTATAAACGTGCTTTGATTTTGGTTGCTAACGCAGAGCGCTGATTAGTCACGCAGACAGAGGAATGGTGAAATTTAGATTGAAACAAAAAGATGAAGAGCCATCCAGGGGCAAGACGTTTGCCAATGAAAGAACTCTACTGTGACAATGATAATGTGATCCATTGTCTTCAGCCCCCTGTTGGACGGATCCCGTGCACCTCCACCTTATAGTCTAATAACAACTAAACGAGCCAGTCCAGTGATTAAAGTTTTCCTACCTACCAACCATGCCTCGCCTCGGAGAAAAGCGCAAAAAACGCAATCGCCCCAAGGATATACCCGAAATGCGCACCACCCACCTTGGTCTATTCCAATCCAGTGTCTGGGTCAATGGAACAATACGACTTGGCTTTGCGTTACTGGAGAAAGTCTCCCATCATATCCTACAAGCATTATGAAGCAGTTGTGTTCAAAACATCAAAAGTCTTTCCACATCTTGACTCAACAGCTACATTTCTGAGTCGCTTAGCATACCGACATTCCTGCTGCTGTGTATAACCGACATTAAATTGATAACCGGATGTCACACCGACGCCACAGATCTCTCAAATTAGTGAGTCCAAATCGAGTCTTCTGTATGATCGAATGCACTTCCTCCGGTGTACGACTACCAGGTGAGATGCAGCTGTCCAACTAATTTAATCCACCGATCTCATCAACTTCTTCACTTGCAAGGAACGGTTTGACATTGCACGAGTCTCACAACAATATTTAACACTAGGGTAAAACCTATCTCAAGCGTAGCTACACTATTCTTTGGACGATTGCGAAACATCTGCAGTTCACTTTGATCTTCGTACAGCGGTACAATGTCGTTCACATATTCTAACTCGGACAGCTTCCTGTCTACACAAATATCAATGGCATTATTTTCGCTTGAGGATAGGACGATTTCCAAAATCACCCCAATTTAAAAGAGCTGATGAACAACATTTCTTGTGGTGAACTCGCATGAAAGATTGTCGTAAGCACGAATTCCGCTACGGCTGCTCGAATGCAGAAGTTGGACCCTTGAGATGAAGTTCATTGAAACATCATTTGGGGAGAGACAAGGCCACGGAATTGCACGATCGACTGAGTCGAACCGCGCCTTTAGATCAAGGATAGTAGAAATCATGGGATCACGGGAAATGTGTTTGTTCTGAGATCGGCCACAAGGTGAATATGTGGTTGACACATCCGCGGGCTGGTCGGAAACCAGTTCGTTTCTCCCACGTACACTTTTCGTGGGCACTAGACGCTCGACAGGGAATGATACTCACAAGTAGATAGGATGTGATAATTACCAAAATACTTCCCCTGTGATTTTCACATGAGTGTCTATCACCTTTCGTGCAAATTTGTACAATAACCGATTCTCACTAGTCCTTCATAATCTTTTTCGTTGCCCGGATGAACCCCAGGAGTTTCGTTGACATTTCGACACCGTCCTCGGAGAAGGAAGGGCACTGACCATTTGGTCCACCTATCTTATGTATTTTAAAAAAACTCTTCTCCCCAATGACCTTTATTTCTAATAAAGGACTGGTAGCTACCTGCATTGGTTCACTTGCAGCCATAAAAAGAAGGTTTATTGTGACAGTGGGCTAAGTAAACTGTTTCCTAAAGCGCTCTATCTAACGCTCCGTCTGCGCCGTTAGATCTTTTTATCACCTCGCTTACGCACGGCTTCCTTGAACCAGTATTTCTACTCAGTCGGCGAAGGTGAAGGCTGCGATATCCGCGACCTTTTTCATTTCTCTACATTTCCCAAATGACCACTGCTCGCGGTCATTGCTCGGGTTCTTGGTCAGATGACGCCTCAGGGATTCATTCGTCTGATTGTACATGGCATCCGGAGGGACGGATCTACGAGCAATCAGAAGAGCAATTGAAGTCCAGTGTCCATATTTTTATACTTACATTGCCTTGAATCCTTTGTCACATTTGCCGTCAATAGTAGAGCTTCTTTAACATTTGTATGGATCGTGGGCATTTCGTTGTGACGAAAACTAGATTGGGAATCAAGGTTGTGATTTACGTCGATGATTAACGTCTAGAATCAGTTTTATTACTCGTGGTTTTCGTACTGTTGCGACCACAGACTAGAGGTAAGGAAAAGCGATCTTGGGTAAAACGAGATCCGAGTACACAGGGGTGGGTCAGAATGACCCACAATTTTCGATCGATTCGCTTCATCGCTGACTACTAGCAATGCGATCAATCTGAGTCCGACGTTTTGAAGGCGGAGGGCGCCAGGTAAACCGATTTCGCTTTAACGGTACTAATTTGCGTTCGCTAGGAGTAATCTGTGGTCTGAACAAACTTGCGTGAAGTGGTCACCGTTGTCGGTGTAATCAGCAGGAATAGGAGATAGGCCTTAGCTTCTCATTCTGTCTCCTCTATGTAGGCAAGTTCCGGGTTAAAATCACCAGCAACGACCACAGCGTTCGTCAAACGCATACCTTGGAGCAATTCTTCCTGCAATTAGCGGGCACATACGCAGATGTGATGACTTGACAACGATGCTTTGGTTCACCGCTAGTGACATACCGACACAGATCCAACAGGACTGCACACAAAATGCTGTTGACTGGGATCTTGCCTAACTGTGCACGCTCGGCTGTCATGCTCAAAGCGATCCCAAAGGTAGTCTGACCACGAGCACTGAACAGCAGATCATTTGATATGAGAATATTTAGGTGAGAGAAAAAGGCTTTAAGCGAGCCAAGAAAAATATGCATGGGAATGGGATCCTGTGTGCACGTTTCAGAGACTTAAAATGGTTTGAAGACATCGAGCTAGGGCAAGATTTGTTCTGTCTACTTGAGCATGTGGAAACTGAAGGTGATGACATTAATTGTTGCCCTTTGCTAATGATGCCACCATATAAATCATGAGAAACGGAGGATATATGTGATTAATCCCCAAAATTTTAGCAATCCCCTGAAAGTTTTGAAGTTCAATAAGCTATAGCCTCGCTTGTCACAAGCGCCTTTCCTGTTTTGAATTGAGAAAAATTTATATTGGGCGAGTAATGTCCACCGAACCGACTGACAACATACCCATATCTTAGACTTGAGACAATAGCTTACAGTCTAGTTCATTAATTTGCAATCGTCCAGGTGCACCTCAGTTTCTCCCAGTCACCTTACTTCCCTAACCAATGAGTGAGGGTTGAACCAATATCTCTTGTGGCTTGTAGTCTGTATGATTGTACAGTCAATACTCCCGTGTATATGCTAAATCGTTTGCGGTTACCCTCGTTCACACGGTCACCGCCTACGGTCAGAGGCAAACGAAGGGGGTAAATGTAATCTAACAGCATGAACAACCAATGAAATAACGTGCGTTGTGCCTTTTAGATGATCACTTCTTTGTTCATTTTCGACTATCGAATGTTTATAGGCCTTCATCTCCACACTGTCTGTCTGATCAAATATGAAACCAAATTTAGAACTCTGTTTACAGGTGCATGGAAGATAAACTCAATGAAGAATTGAAATTATTCTTGTCAAATAAAGTGGTAGAAGGTTGTAACTTTTGTCCAAACAGACTGATAAATTCACTTGCTCGAGCAAAATTTTTATGGTGAACTAATTTCGGGACACGACGTTTGAATTACAGTGATTTGATACATGGGGATATATTATTTTTATTGACAAAATGGAACTCTATCGCGATCGGACTGATCTGCAAGTGATAATATTTTTGTCAGCTGGCATTATTACTAGTGCCATAAAAATTGACACAATTAATTTTTTTTTTGTTGCATGACAAAATTAGGGGGGAAATTATTGTATTTCTCGCATACAAAAGTCAATGGTTAGATACATCACCGAAGGGGTCAGTTTCTTGCGTGACCATTTTTTATTGGAAATACAAATTAACAGGTATTATCACCTGTATGCAATAGAGCAGTTATATCAAAACTTTGAGAGTAAATCATTCTTCTTCTTTGACCCATGACAGTTGAAAGAAGGTGGTTCAAATTCCCACGAACAAATCATCCAGTAACGAAATCTGAGTCGCATACCTAATCGTGCGAGAATAGAAACCCTGCGAAGCATAGCGCAGTGTCACAGCTCCCAATTACTTTTGGAAGATTTCCAGCCCCATCAAGTAAAAACACTCCTCCGGTTCCACTGTGGATTTTTTACGTCTCAGAGAGGGAACACCTCCAAGGAACTGGTGAATATGTCTGATGCTAAACGTGCTCATTCCAGAGGAGGAGCTAGAGCAATACACAAGATGCTCCGCAACGTTTTTCAGCAGTTTGCTGGAAAAATAATTACGTTAGTTCTGCCGAGTTTTAATGAATGATTATGTGACTATTGTTGGCTTGGTTTCAGCAAACTCACTGTCATTTGGACTTTTTGAGACCTCGTTCTTGGTCTTGGTTCAAGCTTTTGGATTCCACTCGTTTGAACTGAGTCACACAGGATATTATCTGACAACCCTTGCCATATCCTCGATTCCCAGCCCTGGAAGGTCCGACTGGCCGAACTGGTAGGAGGGGAAATATCACATTTCGTGAACACCCCCTGTGCTGCTATGTGCGTTGCCAACAATGATTTGAGATACTTTGAATGACCTGGCAACTTTCATAGGCGTATGGTTGGGGCTGGCATCGTGTAGGAGTAATGCATGTGTTCAAATAACAAAAATGAGAATCCTAGTAGGCCCATTCTCTCCCAGGTTACGGCAGAACTGCTTCTCTTCTATCCGTATATGGTACTTTATAGTCTAACAAATTATGTGGCTATTTATCCGGGAGTGAATGTAAAACGCCAACCGATTTCTGCCGTCATTTGCTTCATACATTGTAACTGAGATAGCTCCCGTGATTGTAGTAGTAACAGTGGTGAAAAAAAGGAGAAAAACACCGTTAAAAAACCAAATTATAGCGGCTCATGTTCCGCTTCTGGGCAGCGCTAACAGTTCTCACTACCACTGATATGATTCCTATCAGTCCGTCAGCAAATGTCACTGATTTTTCTCCCAATCATTTCCGGGGGTTCGGAAAGTTCCCTATCAGCCTAACCATTCTTTCTCAAACACTTCTACGTGTTTTCGTCTGGGGTCCAATGCAGAAAAGCCTATTCCATAATTTTTTTTCTGGCGATTCTCGTCCTGTGGAAAATGTGTCGTGGTCTCGGAAGATTGGTTGTTTCACTTAGTAATCCCTATAAGTAACTCTTCTTTCTTTCTCCAGCTTTTTTCGACATCCCTGCTCCGAAGAAGTTGCACAACCTCGTTGCGGTCGAACCTTTAAATCTTTCTTCTGTTGATTTTCGATAGATCGGCAGTGAATAACAAGAATGTTACTATTACACTGCCGCGTCAAATATCTTTTATGTCCAAATTAATCAGTTGTGACCTTCCACGAAGTTCTCATTTTTACTCTTCCAGAAAAGCCCTCATCAAAAACAGGCCAATCTTCAGCATAATGAACGGTAGGGCCAAATCTTGGCAGCTCCCGGTTGCCCGTCACCGGGACAATCGACTGGCTAAAGTGAACTAATTCATTTTGTATGCGATCCAGGGAGCAGCTAGTTTAAAGCACATGACAAGAGCTTGAATGAGTTGAGGTAATTTTGGTGCTATGTGGATCATTCTTGTCATGGCCTGGAGATTTCCTCACCCTCATCGGGCACTAAATACTCCCTGTTTTGTGGCTAACACTTTTTACTATCCCTGAATCAGCTGAAAAGCAGAAAAGCTACTGTACAGTTCTGGTTCTTAGTCAGTATGATCTTTTTCCACGTCAGAAATGATTCTGACAGAAGGGAAAATAAGTAAAACACAAGCAGCAGTTAATTTTCTCATGATTTCCATAGTGCCAAATATAGTAAATCTAGAGACGTAGAGCAAGAAATACCTAACGAAGTGGTGCAATTAATGCAACCATGAATAAAGCACCCAAATGCAAATAAGAACTTAATTTTCACTCAGATTCACTTCCGATGAGACCACAGAGATAAATCACAGCTTTTCGAGATGAACAACTTTGAGTTACTTTTGACTCTGGTTCTTTCGTTTTATTCTTATTTGGTAATCATAATCAGCAAGCATGTCCCTCTTGGTTAGAGCATTTGGTTTTTCACCATCGGTTGCCCAGTTTCATTAGGCGGTCGAAAACGGGACAGAAGAAAGTAGATAAAAAGAGAACAATGGAATTTTTGCGAACAGCAAGAAGACCTTGAAGTAGATCCAGTTTGTCAGCAACCAACTTTGAATAGAATGTGCAATTTACTTTTCCAACGCTCTTTCTTGAGACAAAAGCGACGATAATTCAAAACAGAAAATAAAGTACATTCACCTTTGAATGTCAGACAATCTCAAACAAAAGCCTGATCCGATTTTTCTTTGGGAAATGAAAATTGATAGAATAATTGTCTGCTTATCTTTCGTCAATGTTCACTGGGATTGTACCAAATTTTAACGGAATCTGACGGAGTTTGAAAATTTGCCTGCTGCCGGGGTTCAGTCGTGCGAATGTCATGCAGTTGTGAATTACTCATCACTTTCTAGTTTCGAAAGAAGGTGTTTATTATTCGCTAACTACTTTTAATAAAAGTCGATGTGATAATTTTTTTCCTAATTGGGTTTAAACGATCACTGGGTCCATGTACGGAGCACGCGATAACTCGTTGATTAGACAAAACCAGTTTTCACAATGGCAAAACATGCGCGTTAGTTTAACGTATTTTTTAGTTAACACGTGCACCTGTGCTTGGATTGAATATCCGCGGAAGAACCCGACCGAATTCACCAGCGAATTACCTTATTGTTCTGATATGCATGGACACCTTACATAATTCTAGTCCTAAGTTGACTAACAGGACTGATTCACCTTTTTAATCTGTGAACTATCGATGGAACATTATCACCCTAACATATATGCGTACAGCCCCTGTGCTATCAGAATCATGACAGAGAACGAAAATACTGAGCAAGAAAGAGGAAAGGAAAGGAAGTGCAGAGTTCACCAAGTCCGGTTATCCGTCGAGATCCATGATTTCCCTTTGGGTGTGATACTACTCGGTTGTCCAAACAGAAGTAGGGGTTGACTTAGGAGACCCTATCTTGAGCCTGCGACCAAATAGTTTAACCCACAAGACAGCGGAGCAATCTGATTGTCACGTAGCCCACGTGACTTTCATTCTGAAAGTCTAGCACATGCCTTCATTGCAGATGCCAGTGAGTATACAGCCGTATCCTTACTGTGCCGCCTGCGGTTATTTTTGAATTAGGATTCAGCCACCCCCACCCACCCCCTAGGTTGATAACCAAAGACCAGTCAAGCCGGTGGAGAGCTTCGTACGTTCGTCTTAGTCCTCATACTTAAGTAAGAATATCTTCGCTATGCGAACACAGTGTGTAGGACTTCCTCAGCGAAGGCTGTTTCAGACGCAGTTCGTTTGCTGGTATTTCGAGGGGCGTTCAGGGTAAATAGCCGACTCAGAGCCTGAGACACACCACCGACTATGGATGGGCACCTGGTGGTCACGCTATACTTTGGATATTTCTTAAACGCCAAATTATAAATATATATATATATATGTATATATATATATTCTGCGCAGAATAGACGCGACGCTATCCAAGGCTCATGGTTGTCACTAATGCACATGAACAATTCCCGTATGTTCCAGATGTTACCACTGTCTATTCAGTCCCATCTAGATCGTTGTGGTTCATGGGCTTCGTTGATCAAAATCGGTAACACTATCACGCTTAGAAAGTCCGCTATCAGCGTCAATTCAACAAATACAGTATTTCATCATTGTTTGCTTTGATGCGTAATCCATGAAAACTATTAGTTCTATTGTGCTCACGACAATAATGTTACTGAAGCTGCCATGCGGACAAATTAAAACGTACAGGCGACTAACAGGGTCCCAGTTAGAAAAAAGGCTGCGGACAGATCAATACGAGTAACGTCGCTTCCAGTCAATCATTTTCATTTCTGTATGCTGCGGGTTTTTGTGAACCTCGAACTTCAATATTCCCGCGATCTGTTAAATGCTACTCTTGTTTTTATAAATATAGTTCTAAGAATCAAGATAGACGCAAACTGGAATCACATCCCCAAAATGTGAATTGTCATCACGTTTGTTTATTGCCAACCTAAAGTTTGAACCTGTTGCAGATTTTGTAGTTCAGCGAAGTTGTCTAATTGCCGTAAACCTTTTCGATTGCATAAAGACAAGTAATCGATTAGCTGGTATCAACATCAACGATAAGTTTGCGATTTTCTATTGGTCTGGTCATTCGGCCGATCTCTTACCGGGTTATCTTATTTTTCTGAAAACAATGTACATAACTCAATCTTCATGAACGCGTGGAGTCTAGCAGATCCCAATAGCATTGTTTATCGTTCATGTCTCCGGTTATGCGCTAGCGTTACCAGGTCCGAGTAGGATGAACGCACTCACGTTATTTGCACACGCGGCCTTAGACGATCGAAGTGAGATGTGATAAATCAGTCTATCTTACCCGCGTGCCCGAAAGCAAGCGCATCAACCGCAGCACGCGTGCACACACAGAACGCAGAGTGGTACAGTAGATTATAACCATAACAACAATGCTAACAGTCGTCGATTTTTGCGGTCAAGCGAGCCACTTCGTGGTGGGCACTCGCAAAGATCTCCAACAACGTTACTTACCAATGCAATATTGCCTCCACCTGAATCGTAAGCCGCTTTCCTCAGGTTTTGACTTGCGCACACTAACACAAACACACTTTGCCAATTTTTGCTTTCTACAGGGCAATTAACTATGAATGCAGTTGATCAACGGTGTACGACCCATGGCTTCAAAGCATACCGCAATTGGCCGACCAGATGTGGTAGCCGTAAGCTGATAGATGATAGGTCATTCAACTAAGGCCCAAGGTTTTCATCGCAATTTATATGCAGCCTTTGCAAACCATACGGGACCATCTCCCACAAGTTGCACACAGACCAAAAGTTTTCCATATGAGCGTTTCACTGGTGCACATCCTCAAATATACGATATTTCTACTTATATCACAAAAATTGTGGAAGCTGCCGAATGAATTTTTTGCGATAGTTAAAAGTCAAACATTAATGTTTGACACTTTAACAGCCCTTCATCTGCAGTTCACGTTTATAGGTGGAAATAGGCACCATATCTAAAGTAGATATTGCCTAAATTGTCTGCCTATATGGCGTCAAAGGAGATCGTGAGTAATTTCACCTTTGGAGTCAATTTTCAGAAATGCAGATTGATAGGAATCCATCTACGGTTTTCGTGGTTTAAAACGGAAGATTTTGTCATTAGTTATGGTGCGAAATTTCGATGCCTAAAAGTTATGGGGAAGAGTTTATTAAGAATGAACCTTGACTGATGGCACGGCTTGAGCAACAGTCTAATTGTTGCCATGGTTATCAGTAAAACTGTCAAGGATAAAATCAAAGCAGTCTGTAATTACTCCATTGGAGAGTGACAATATAAAATTATCTAATGATACTTTATACAAATCGTCTATTGGCCAGTCTTGATTTGATAACATACAGGCCTATTGCAATGTGATTACTAATCCAATGTTATTCAGCAAAATTTGCGATTGGCTCCGGGCAAATAAATGATAAAGAAAGACTAAAATCATTTTGCACTGTTTGTAACATTTACTGAATACGAATTGATTTCCAAGAGCTCCAAGCTCATCCTATTGATTCGGGTAGAGTTAGTTGAGTTTTCAGTGACTGATGATAGTTAAGAAATTCCGCTCGAATGTTCACGTGAATCGTCTACTAGCAAAATGATTTTCTTTTACTACACAGCCAGAATGAAAAGTTGAACTTCTGGGCTCTGGTGGAGATTTTCTGAGGACACATGAACATTGATTCAAAATCCACTCGATGCTTTTGAAACAACTGGATACCTGCGGCCTGTCCATGCTATTTAAACATTCCAATGATAGATTAAATAAAAATGCCTTAACAAGGGTCACTTGCGAATAGCAAGTTTTCGACTCACCCACAGCATTCGAAACACTAAAAAATAATCCCAAATTATTCCGCCATGAACTACAAGTCCTCGATGCAACATACACGTAAGCAGTTTGCTAACCTGTTCTTCATGATACCAAATGCTGAGTATAAAAACGTAGGTCGAATAAAATCGATTTTTCCAATAGTTTTAAATCACTGGTAAAGGACGCGTTCAGAATTATCCCCGGAATTTGTTTTACGAACCCCTGGTAAAGTCAGTGAAGTTAATCCATAGCAAGATGGCTATCGCAACGAAAACGCCTAATACAGATATCGATGATCACACGTATGTGTATTTATGTGTATGCCTCTACAGTTTAAAAGTCGCTTGCCTGTGCCACAATTTATGACCAAATTGACTGGGTGATCAGTTTGTCTTCCCGCTGTCACCAACCGTAGAATGCTTGCACGCAGTCTCCTAGGCCAGTGTACGGTTCGGATCGTGAAGTTATTTTGATAGAGAGGTTGGACGCAGGGTGTCGAACTCCCACCGCCACATTGTTGGCTATGTTGCATGGCCGCGATTTGACTGGCCTCGTCATGAACGGTGCGCATTCACGTCTGTATTCAATATGTATGTGCATGTACAACAGTTGGTTGTATTTGCCGGTTCGTCCGCCTTTTGGCGGTCATGGGGCAGTAGGAAGATTTACGTTATTCGCCTCATGTGTTGTATCACCGCGACGACGACAGATAGCCCGCTCCACCACCATCACCACGTGCTTAGTAGGTGTGATGTGGGCAGCAAAAGGGGTGCAGAGTTCGATAAGCTCACGATAGGAGGGGCATGCGTGTACGCAATTCAATTTATGGGACAAGTTGACAGAGCCGTAAAGTCGCACGGACAAGCCAACGCAACATGAGATGAGCGGGTAGATCCATTCTCCCCTCTGTGAACAGTGACCGTCTGTTCAAACAGGCCGAAGCGACATCTGCCTCATTCAGTTTGCTGCCCAGCTGTGCTTGCTTGTATCTCAGATGTTCCGCTAGCTGTCAGGTTAGCATGGAGCGGTAGTAGGCCAATGGTATCTGAATATGGTCCAAAATTTTTAATGTGATGGAAACCGAAGAACTTGTACTTCCCAAAGTTTGTACCAATTCATTTACATCCGTTTTTCGAATACAAAATACTACCAGTGACCGAAACGTAAGAGGCAGTTATTCGCAGATCCTGTTCAGTTAAAGCGAATTTGAACGTTTATCCGGATAACGGTTCTGCAGTTCATGTACACTCATTCAATTAATTATGAAGTATTGTAGAATATCTTAACGGTATCAAAACTGAGTAGTTTTGTAAGTAGGTTCGAATCCCAATGAGGCAGTGTTTCAACATTCGCATTCGTTTATTAATTCACCCTGCGTCACAGGAAACATTAAAACGAGCATTTTAGCTGCCTTGAAATGTCGTTACTGAGCACATCTCTAAAATGAGTTTCTAACACGGAAACAGAAACTAGTTGTAAGCTCTCCATCCTAGTGAATACAGTGTTACCGGAAAATACGGTGTGACCTACTCAAAAGTGGTTAAAAATACAAAATTCCTCGACGTAAGAAGTGCGTCGAGAAATCGATGCACCGTGAATTGGTTTTTATTGTGGGTGACATGATGTTAATAACACAACGTTGTTGGTAGATGTGATTCGTCAACGTGTCGGCTATCCATGGTAGTCGGTTACCTTTCAAACCGCGGACTGAAACTTCTCGTCTAGATGACTTGATAAATAACCGTTGGTTTCAAATCTGCGGTATTTTTATGGTGTAGATTTTAATCCTCACTGTAATAAAAAAAAATTTGACGTATAACCTCTTGCTTCGTGGGATCGGTTCATCCGTTTCATCATATCAAGTGCACGAATTTGTCAGCATATCGAGTTCGGTCACTATAATTATTAGGCATGAATTTCACGATCTGAATCCCAAACAGTCATGTTTTTGTATTCAGCATCATACTTTTTTCTCGACTTGTTGAAATCGACCAACAGCGCACATTGATATGACAATAAATAGATATCTAATTGAGAATATGACTTTACTGACACATACTGCCATCTTCCATTCGGTTGGTCTATCGCAATGTAGCTCACTTGCTTGGATATTTGTTTCCCTAACTGCAAATGATGCACTGCACATCAAGGTGATATTTGAATACTTGTCTGGTTATTTCCCATGCAACAGTAAACTGCAAATCGCGAAAAATCCGTCCTTATCCACACAAATAGAGGGTCTTTGCGACAATTCTTTGGTTTAGTTGAAAACATGTTAGTCGTACCAAACGTGGTCCTGCTTGATGTCCGCACACAACAACCTTTAGCGGTGTACCCATTAAACAAGCGTCGAGGCGATTAGACCATATCAGTTAGGTTTTCATCTTTTCCAGAAATGATTGATATCAGCTGTTTGTTGTATTTGATAGAAAAATTCACAATTAAAGCAAGTTCAGCAATCGAAACCTGTGGTAACTAAACATAAACACGCTGCAAAAGTACGTTTGCTTATCGGTTTCCCGAAGGATGTTTGGTTTTAACGCATTACTTTGACCTATTCCCACATGAAAGGCAGACTGTCAGAAACAGTGGTCTTCACACTTTAGTTGTTAGGTATTACCTTAACATTTTCACACTAATTATTGCGGAGTTTTGTTTAACATCAAAACATCAAATTTTCACAACCTCTGATCATCCCGAAATGGACACTTGGATAATGTCATCACCGTATTATCCTCATGGGACTGATGGTTGCATAAACCGGTTGCTCTGCCTCGAAAAACTAAAAAAACATTGAATTCTTGTTGAGTGAATCACAAGTAAAATTTAGTTGAACAAACAATGCTACTGAGACTGTCACTGTTCTACGCAACTATCTGTATGGCACGATTTTCTTTCTGGTTTATTGTTAATTATAACAAGTTCCGATACTTCGGTATTTCTGGAAAATAGGCACAATCACTGAAGAACTGAACTTGCCGTTTCAAGTTCGCAAGTTTGTTTCTTACACAGCAAACATTTGAGTAAGCAGCGGGTATCAAGAGGACCATGGGGAATTGGAGAAACGATGCATGGTAGAAAGCTATTTTTCTGGCGTCTCCTCAGCGTCGTCAGTTGGCTTTCCTAATCTTTGTTTAGTTGTGAGAATGGTGCCGCACGGTTTCCAAAGAACTACCTCAGGGTCCCGTGCCGCGAACCTCCGGTCAAAACCAAACCTGCGGGGTAGTAAGAGAAAGCAGTGTTCGCAAGCCCTTTTGATCCTTGCAGACCAAGGATTAGCTGTACCCAAAATCTACGTAGAGCTGCTCTTCTAAGTTACAATGAATAAAAAACAGGATTGCGACCCTGTTAATTGACGAGTCACATATTCCGCTTCACTGTCCCGACCAGCAGGTACGTGACATAAACCTAGGCATAAACCCACCGCACTGCTAGCACAGTTGTTTGATGCGATCGACTGCTAATTTGGGGAGCATGAGAATTCATGGCTGAAAACCAAACAGACGATTTTCCCCGTCTACTCACGGCCATTATGAATATTCAGTAGTATAACAAAATGCAGGATAATGGAAACAAATGTCAGATATTTGCTGAGTTGTGCTCGTTGTTATTATCCATTTGGGATGACCTTGAAGTATTTCGAACCTTGTTACTGTACGGTAGAATGTTCAAAATTTCCTTTAGTACATTTGTTATCCTCTACGACTGTGGTCGGTAATATTTTGCACGACAGACATCCAAAATTTCCATGCTGTATGTAAAGCAGAGGTGTGGTTCCGGTAGAAAATGTTGTATGCACCACAAATTTCATGGCCAATTAGGATGACTTCTTCTAGGAGTTCTGTCTAGACAAGGTCGAAAATTGGCAGAATGATATATACACGGGATGCAGAAACAATGAAAATCGTCCATTGCAATTCATCACCTACGGTTTAAGGATTGTGCCCCATGAATTTATTCTTTCGGGCTCCAAAGAAAGTAATAACAAACAGTAGGATATTCCCTTGGCATTGCCTATCCCGATGCGTACTGCTAATGGTGCCCCCTTCCAATTTACTGCCAAAATAAACAACTGCTTCCCCACTCACCCACAGCACATGAAATGTGAGAGGAAGTTCGGTACAGTGTGCCATACACGGGAATGCGCGATAATTAAAACAACGTTGGCGATGGAATTAGAATTTGGCTCACGTTTCAGCAAAAAACAAATCATTTTCATGACAACTTTCAGTTTACCGAGACACTCGCTTCTTATTAGTTGCACTGACAGAACTACATTTTATATGTATATTTCTCTCGAAAGGCAATACATGACCTTTTCGTTTTTCATCATTTGAAACTCTACCGAAAAAGGGAGAAGAACTGAGTCAAGTTCTTCTGTTCGTTTACTGTTAGTGTCCATCTTGTGATAGTATGGCTGCCGCATATCAGAACAGCCAAGAACCTTATGCAAAAGGAAAGATTTGAACGCTGTGGTTACGTCTTTTTGGAAGCCAGTTTCCAATAAACGACAGTTGGTCAAAAATTTCGAAACTTACTACTAAATAACACCATATTTTAAATGTATTTTGAGTAGCAGTGCGTGCAACTATACTCCCCGGAATTGTCTCGTCTCAAAACCCTACTCTTCTCATTTAATTATCTCTTCCACATGTAAATGACCGTTCGCGGTTGCACGCAAATTCCATTGCTATCGATTCAGGCAAAAGTTTAACTCAAATTTAGCGAGAAATAGTTAAGAAATGGTTTCTTACAGGAGAATGCGCAGCCACCTAGCCCCCCTAAATGGTGCTTATAGGTCAGTCCCTCTACTTCCTCGGGAAACTCTAAAGCAATTGTTAAATAAGTTAGTTGCAATCTTGATTAAGATTTACCGCGGACGTGGTGAAAAATTTCTTGAAAATCCTACTCTGAGAGCCCAGTTATTACAATAGAATCTCCCAAAACCGAAGCTTCAATTTGCAGACAGTCGAAAAGATAACCGAATAATAATTTGTTCATCAGAATTCGAATATAAACGCCTAGGTTGGAAAATCTCAGTGGTCTGCAATTTTTCGAAAAGAAACTTAGCTCCTCTCCAGCTTTGAACAGTTGAGGGTGATTAGGTAGTGTTTATTACCCAATTAATTATTAGCAGTTGAAGTTTGCCATATATACCAACCTTTTCACCAGCGTGTAGTGAAGACGTTCTCTTTGGTATACTCGTCAAGTTTCGCCTTCAATGTCTACTCAACTTTCTGTCACCCTAAATACAACGCAGTTTCGTCCTGACAAACGGAGCACACATTGGTTGATTGTGTGGGGAAAACAATGAAGTATACCTTTTGAACTAATAGAGCTTCGAAGTTTCCAGTTTCTTTTGCAACTTCGGAATTCCTGCTTTTGATACGCATGATTGAATGGCAGACTCCTGGACAGATATATAATTAACCGTGAACGGAAAAAAAACACGAGCAATAGCAGCTTGTGAGTATGGCAACCAAAATACGCATTAGCTGTTTTGTACCGCATTTCCATCTACTATGCATACTTGGGTACAATAATCCACCTTTCAGCTTCGCTTATCAAGACGGCTTCGGGATGATGTAGGTCATAAACAAAACTCGATTGCCTTTCGATTGGAGGGTGAAAGGCTGAACCTCGTTTAGATTGCGACACTGATAGCTCAACCCGAAGCGTTTCTCGGGCTGACCCGTAAACCTCATTTGTCCTACGATGCGCCCATGCTCTCAGGACGCTCGCCGTTTTACCAGCGATGAAGAAAGATATAACTGCAATGCCGATATGGGAGAAGCGGGACGCGATTAGATCCACCGTCGGGTGGGGTGTACCAGCCTGCCTGTTACTGGGCTGGAGCAGACTACCCGTATTAGGGTTCAGCACGCAAATCTGGCGTGAAACGAAGAAAACGAACATTTGCGGACTAATTTACGATGCCAGGTCGCCATAGATCGCCAGGTCGGAACTGGTAGCATCAGGCTTAAACACACAACCCAGTGGACTGGTGGTAAGACTTACCATTTCCGACGAGCCAGAATCGATGATATCACTAGGTTCAAGATTTATACTATTTTGAAAGTGAGATAAAACGTCTGACGAAAAGACTCTTCCGTCTAATGAAAGATCGCTCAGTTTGATGGTAACTCGAACACACCCAAAATTGGATGAGAAAAACCTTCCTTTATAGAAGAAAAGCTTTTATAAGAAAGCTGTGATATTGTTCACTGTTGTTCTGTTAGCAAGGAGGAGCTGATGTTGTTTGGCAAAGTTGAAAGGAAGTAACCCATCATGTGCTTGAACTTCCATCCACCTTTTTCAACAGTAAAATGAAGTTTTCCAATGCTAGTAGTTATGCGTGTTTGACAGCACCGTATACATGGATTTTGAGGTCGTGATAAATATTTACTTTGGCTCGGGAAGGAATTGAATGAATCTGGTTGCCATCAGTAATGCCTGTGTGATTCCAACTTCTGAATGAGGTAAAATGATAAGTACTCGTATTGCAAGATTCCGTTTGCATATAACCTCTGTTAATATAAAGTGGGAAGGCAACGTGACGCATGCGAGAGAAAGTCAAATCTGGTCTGTCAACTAGATACCTTGTGTGCTTGGGTTCAGACCTCGTATCTAGCACAACTGCTCGCACCAATTCTTAGTTGATCTCAGTCAGCCTAACCGTAGACAAGACAGCGAAAAAGGTAATTGTGTTGATAAGTACTCTGCTGTATGTCATAAAACAAAAAAGATTAGAGGTATGCTCTGATATTGCCCCGTCAATCGTTGATGTGCCCCATCACCCATTCTTTATTCCCAGCTCCCACTAACTCAAGTGAGTGAAAATAAGTCGCGCATTGTGAAAATTCGTTTATCGGACTAAAACAAATCACTTATATTTGTTTTCTATAATCAGTATCCAGTGATCGATCATTCCTCTGGGTAATTCGGCCGTTCCTTTCAGTTGATCGACTGAAATAAGTAGCACGATGTTACCGCAGTTGTCCTGATCCTTGATCAGGATAATGAATATGACAATTCGTTAACCACGCTTCACTTTTGACCTGGACAGTAGTCCGAAAATGTCTCACTCTTACGGAATCCGAGGTTGATTCCTGAAGAAACCACTACTCTTAATTCAGCTGATGACCCGTGAAACTCACTCATTGTTAATCAGGTCTTTGGTTTACGCAACAACATGCATTCCCTGGGGCCCCGCACAAATATGACTGGAAGCCATAAAAAAGGGAGATTTAGGCAACACTGAGGTCATAAAATAATGAAATTGCTTACATTTAAACCCATCAATCTAGGTGAGATAAATGGTGAATTGTGAAATATATATTATATATTATATATAACTGAAAACGTCTGAACTTCTCATCCTCCCTAGTGTCTATCCCAAATCGGTCTTCGATAAAGACTGGTAGTAAGCACGTTTTGTGAATGCATAAACTGTGTTGATCTGGGAGGTTTCATGTGGCCACCCAGCGTCCCCATTTCCAAATCACCCCCGACTTAAGCAAATACATAGCATACACTCACAAAACATGGCGACTCCTTTCCATTGAGGAGCATGAGGGTAATTCTTCCTCCGAGGTATCATCAGCTAAGCGAAAGTATGTTGAATGACGTTCTGCACGCATGGTACAATGCCAAACTCCACAAAACTTTCATCATGGATACCTTTCATTCTATCTATTTCCATTAAGATAGTTGATTTTCTCCTTGTGATTCTTCAACACTGCTCACTTTCTAATTCAGATAAAACAGAGCAATTTTTAACCCACAGCACTCGCAGATAGACTGAATCTGTACTGGGTGTCCAGGTGGAAAAACAACCATTGGCTGCAGATTTTTCCTGTCGGAGGTACCTAAACATTTCGCATTTTTTGCTTCGACCTTGCGAAACAACACGTTTTCAAGACTACCAAAAGCAGAAAGACTTTCCGCTCTCATTCATAGGTTATCCCGTATCGTTCATATCTGCGGCAATAATCGCGGTTTTAGAAATAGACTTCTGGATATGAGAAATCAAAGTAAAAGGTTATTGCAAGCAAATAAGTGTAATGCATTGATTTCAATTTGACCAACGAGTCAACATCGGTGTTGAACTAAAAATAAACACGGTCTATTTTATCAAGACATTATTTTCGGTGATTTATTTGCACCCAGTTCGATATTTGTGAAGCCAACTTGCTTCGTTAATTCTCCATTATCTCCCAAAACAACCGATTAAGCAACTGAAGTGACTCCGTCTCATCGGTTATCAAAAAGCCGATAACATTCATCTCCAGGGGCAAGTAAATTTTCATATAACTTCCAAGTTTTTGTGATTTTGAGCGATTGGTCGTCATCGTTCCTCCCCGGAAGCTTATAGAATTAAAACTCATCGTGACGCTCTGCTATCGATAATCTATGGCTATTTGATTTACTTCACTCAGTTCCGAGATCTCAGGTCACCATTGTGCCAGTTCCTTATTTTTACCAGGAAACCGTTGATTTAGTAAAGTGAATTTTACCTTTGGCTTTTTGCCAAAGAAGAAAGAAAAGCAATTTGAAGACAAATCACAATGACTGTTGTCTAAGCTGTTCGGCGAGATAAAGAATACTTGATTAATGTCATGCGATATCAGTTAATAGGTGGTAAGTCATGCACACCCCGGCTTAGCAACAGTACTCGATAAGGACTGCACGCGACTCGTTAGATAGGATTTATGTTGTCTCTGTCCGACGTTCACAGTGATTTCCGCACTCACCACAAGTCTAATTTGGCAGAAATGGTCGCGAGCGAAGTGTTGCTGACTTAACCTGAATAGAAGGTCAATTGTTCGCCACTTTGACAATGACCAGTGGGGTTTACGCTACCATGAGTTGAGTGATTTCTTAAACATGCATTTTGGGATGGAGACAACCATGGTAGTAAATTGTCGCTCACAAATTATAACACTGAAATTGAATCTAGAGTATCTGACTCAAAATCAGATGCTGAGGAAGACATAATCAATAGGAAGATACTAAACTGTAAAAATCTCCTTTTGAAAATACGTCAGCTTTTATTTAAGCAGTCATAATGCGTCCACTTCGGAGATCCCTTTCGGACGTTTACATGTTGTCTATGTCACGCTGCACTGTTATCCTCAGCTATAATTTTTGTGCATTTTCTACAGATAAAGGGCATGCTAATTACTGTGATGGGAGCTTCCTATTAGCAACAGTGAACACCCTCAGGGACTGAGAACAGTTCAGGGTATGACATTCCACACTTCACTAAATAGATACAAAAGTAAAAATCCCTTGACTCTAGTGATACACGCATGAATAAGATTTGAGCTTCAGTGCCACATGCACTCGACCAGATGAGATGGGATGCCACACCGCAATCGCTTCAACGTTGCCAAATCCGTCAAAATTTATTTCACGTGACTTTATTAGTTTCACAAGAAGCGGGAAAATGTGTGCTCCAGGGTAAGCAGCATCCTTTTCCTCATGGTCAGATTTGCACAATGACTACAAATACACTCAAAATATCTGTCTTCAGCAGGATTTCCTGCCTTCAGTCTCATTCAGTATTCAGCAGAGCAAAGGATATTCCCTGTATTATTTTCCACATCGGAGTCTCATTGACATCTATCTTCAATCGCTTGTTAGACTTAACTCAGTGCATTACTTTTGAGAAGAGTTGCAGAAGTCACAGAACCAATGGCTGAGTATATTTTTACTCATGGTTAGAACTATTTCAGAAACTGTTGCTTACGTACAAACATTACTATCATGGATCTGGATGATGTGTTCGGCCTGGGACACCTTGTCGATCAAGTATAGGTACTTGCTGAAGGTCGTTCGGGTGGCAGTTCTCGGTTTGCCAGCTAACAGGGAGACGTGCAATGTAAAAGAAATGGAAATATCCCGGAATGAATGAGTCTGATCAAAGCAATGAAAACCTTACATCAAGTCCTTGCGAGGTGGTGCTCTTGCCTGATTCATTTTTCGCTACTTTTAATTTGGATATAATTTTCAGATATTGTAATGTTTTCATGTGTGCATAAAATACCCATGTGACATTTTACTTAAGATCTTTCTATTTTTCTTTAGCTCCCCGTGGGGTCTAATCCATTTGCTTCATATTTAGTTTAAATGCTTCGCTAAACGTCATTCCTACGCTACTATTTTTAGTTCATTTATAGGAAATTGTATTCTGTTTTCTCTACTACTTCACCAAAATCAGTCCAATTTTTGAACCTCTGAAACAACCTGCCAGTAGGCTGGAAACTCTGATAAATGACTACCTAAATCTCAAGATCATGTTGAATTCTGCCACAGATTTATTGCGGAAAATGGGAATTTTCCACTCCAGGTCCGGCACACGAACTGGATGGGGAAATTCTGAAAAACACTAAAAAGACCCACTGCATAAACTCCTCGTAAAAGCTCTTGGTGGGTGCAGGATATGGTCAACTTATTTTGTTGGCATTAGTCGTGGCTAAAATCTGTCATTTCTGGGCGTACTTCCTTCCCAGGTGAATGAAACCGAATTAACACACTGGTTGATGTATTTCAAGAACAGCAGATTTGACATTTTCAGAGTCGGAATTGCCAAAATTATTCTGGCTGTTTAGATATAATCATACCTTTTCGAAAATGGATAAACCAAATAATTTAGAACCTTCGGTTAATTCTCACTTTCTTCCACAGCTCATTGTGGGACATCATTAGTTTTGTCTACAGTTGTTCAACTGGTTCACAACATTCAGCTGAAATGCCACAGTCCGATAGTTTTTGAGGAAGCTGCACTACCCCAGTGTGAAATATATATATATATATATATATATATATATATATATATAATCTTTCCATGCATAGATAAAGATTGAATACTTATTAGTATGCAGGAAAAAATTCTTCCACATCGTCTATGACATGCCAGTCAAGGTGACATGCAATCCTTAAGACAGTGCTGTACGCTGTTTTATTCCAATTCGATTAGTCACAAGGAAAACAACCCACAGGTCGACACCCTTTCTGCCACCCGGAACGATTTGACTACTTGTAAGTAGCAACATTCTTACCCACACTTTATCCCGGTACCAAAGAACAAGTGACAAATGGAACGACTCCCGTTAATGATTTGCGTAACCCGATTCTACTGTTCCTTTAGGTTACTTGGTTACGACTTTATCTTTCACCTGCAACAGTACTAGGATGTATTTTGGAAAGCATAAGAAGACTCGTGACTGGTATTCATCATCTAGAATCAATTAAAATCTTTTAGATTTCTTTTTAATCCATATAACAAACGTGTCGTTTGCCATGTCAATAGTTTGAACGATGATTTGCCAGGAACCATAAACAATTTGAACAAAATAATCCCTGCTTTACTTTCTCCCTCAAAAGTCGAGCAGAGCGGTGACACAAAGCAATCTCCATGAGCACTCGTTTTCAAGCCAAACAGAAGAAAACAAGGACTTGCTAGTCTTTACTGGGAATGATATTATGATAATAACACTGCACTGTTGGCAGATATACTACGCCAAAGTTTCGACTACTGTGAGCAGTCTTTCTCAAGGCAAGTATTTTGATCGTAAAACTTTCTAAAATGTTCAAAGGCCTGCAGCCGCCGCCAAAACTCAGGCATCTTTAGCATAGGAGCAGTAAGTCATGCAATGGCCGCACGTCGTAAGTCCGGATCCAAGAACAGGGAAATGGATCCGTCCCAGTTCAAATAACTGTTAAACAATTGAAAAAGTGAACGCATGGTTCACAATTCCCAATGAAAGGATTCCACTCACTTGATGATGAAAGAATCGACCCGGCTAATAAGAAGACACTGCTTGATCAATGTGCTTCGTGCTGAATAATTTATGATTAAAAAAACAAGTTGGCAAGCAAGCACGTTTTCAGTGAGTCATGCTCATGCCATTACATGACTATATATTTGGAGATATTTTCTTCAAGAGGGATTGGATTATTCAGATAAAAATATGAGTGGGGAAGGGATTTGTAGTGTTACGTGCATAATCTGAATACACAAGAATGTGTTGTGTTAATTGTTTTGTTGTCTGGGGTTTGCATTGGGACGGAGAGTGGGCCAGGAGAGTTGAAGCGCAACCACAAATTGTTTTTGAGCGCACAGTGGAGGATTGTGAAGACGGATCTTGACAGTTTCTGTAGTGCTCAAGAGACGACACTTTGCCAA
>LUCM01001758.1:0-19654 GCA_008360955.1 Fasciolopsis buskii
TGGAGACACTGAAAGATATGGCAGTGAACCGTGAACAGTGGCGGTCGTGCTGTCATTTTCTATCGAATCAGAATGATTGAAAACACGTGCGTTTGCACAGTTAGGCTGTGTTCCGTGTGTTGGCTTCAGCAGCGTGTTATATTTTCTCGCCTGTGTAGGTCCACTCCCTGTTCCCCTAGGATATTCACTCTTTTTATATAAACTTGTAACTCTGGGGAAAGTCAGCGGTCAGTGAGGCTTGCCTTGCTGTTCAACGCTGAACGATGATGATAATGATTAAACAGTCTTTTACTGTTACCTAAAGCGGCCGCTACTTCTATCCATTCAGCTTCCTTAACCCATCAGTTTTCGCGGTCATTCTTAAGGCTTATCGTCAAATGACGCGGAAACTGTTGACGGGTCTTATTCACACTTTGCAGTTACGGATCTGATGTTTCTGCTCCATTAGACCTAGCGACCCTTGCGAGAACCAGTGTCCTTGATGAACGCTAGATGTAGGACCACAGGCGAAATCTGCTGTCAAATGCATAGGCTGCTTAATTTGATTCCACTGCTCGCCTACATTAATGGTCATCAAGGTTCTTAGTTGGTCGTATAGTTTCTGTTCGTAGCTGTTGCGAACAGCCGAATCAGACAAAAGTTCGACACTAGTGTTAAAGTAACCAATTAAAGCTGCAATCACCTACCTTTTACACCCTAGTGAGGAAATGAAGTGGCCGGCTTCCGTGATGTTTCTGTCTTTCGAATCTAATAGCGTCCAGTTTTCTTTTTCTAGCTTTAGACAAAATTTATAAACGGTGCCATGGCCTTGGTTTAGTATTCTTATAACAGCTTCCGGTCGCAGATGTTTTGCTGAACACCACGACTTTTACTGTAATCAGAGTCGCCGTGACTGTTGGTACTCACAACATAATCGGTGCTTTCTGAATGTAGTTATTCATACTTTTATCTAACCAGTAGATAGACGTACATTAACATGTGGTACCAATTCTAACGTAAGCAACATAGACAAAAGGACACTGGAATAAGGGGTTAAATGCACACCTTAATCTCGTTGGAATATGAACGAACCAACGGGTTTATGTACAAGAACTGTGACTTAAGACTGCGAAAATCTTGGCCCATGTAGGACGTTAAAGAGGTCAGGGGAAAGTGGGAAAATATGAAGGGAACAGAGCATCCGAATCTGGACCTTAGTCCGGAGTTCCTGGCAGAGCCCCGCATTGTGTAGCCTTGTGGTGAAGTGTGTGTCGATCGCCCAGGGTATATCCACATCTTTCCCGCAGTCAACTCACGGCTTATCCATAACCAGCTCGTCATGCACCCGATGTCGTTGCGGTCAATTGAATCAGTGATGAATTCATACACAAACTAAGGGTGATCCAAGCCGACAGTGGTACCAACACATGCACAGAATAAGGAATAAAGTGGGACATATAGATAACTGGGTTGACTGGATGACATACACAGGTGAAGACTGCAGTCCAAACAAGAGCAGAAAAGTAACGAATAACGGAAACTCGACGTAGTGACACACCGAAATTCGTGTCTCTTCAGTTCAGCTCAGTTCCCAGTTCCAGTTCCAGTTAGATTAGGGGACTATACGGCCAGATGCCCGATCTTTCAGTTTCTTGCATCGAGAGCCCCTTGGATCTGATGGTTTTTCGACAACCAGAGGGTGGAAACCCTCTTTGGTTCCCACAAAGGGAAACAATTGGTGAGGTGCTTTCCTCTCGCCCATCTCCCCAGCCCGCAACCCACACACTGTCCTCCCCGAAAAACAGCTAGCCATGCATTGTCCAGCCCCCCTTCGAATTCGCGCACTGACCCCACCTCGACCACGTCCTGCCGCAAATTATTTCAGCCATTCACCACTCGTATGGCAAACGATTTGCCCCTCAGTCCGGTGGTTACGTGCGCCCGCGCAATGATTTTCCGTTCCAACTTGGCATACCGTATCCTCGTAGGGCTCCCTCGTGACCCCGCATCTCGGCCAGACCCTGAGGATCTTGAAGGTCTGTATGAAGTCACCTCTTTCCCTACGAATTTCCAGGAGTACAAGTCAAGCGCCCTCGGCCACAGCTCGTGTCCCATGTGCCTGAAATGCCCAGGCCACCGTGCAAAAACTCGATGAACCTGTTCCAGCATTTTTCTATCTTCTATCAACTACGGTCTCCATGCTTGGACACGGTATCCCAACTGCGGTCGGACAAATGCCTTGAACAGTGGCTGAAAAACATTAGGCTCCCTAGATCCTACGGTCCTCTTAAGTTGGCGTAAGGCAGGCAATGCCCTCGTGATCGCCTTCTGACATTGCAGACTAGGCTTGAAGTCCGCATTCGCGGCTATCCGGAGGTGCCCTGAATACTGAGCACGCTCTATCGCCACTTGGTGCCCAGGTGGACCCAGTTGGCGAGGGGAAATTGCTTCTCCTTCCATGAGCCGCGGATATTTGTTCCAGTTAAACGAAAGATCCCATCTTACCGACCACTGGTAAACTTTATCCAGATCTCTCTGGATGGTCTCGCTGTTTGCTATCCTCAATAGTTTGATGTCGTCAGCAATCATGGGACACGGATTTGCCAACCCATTAGCTATGTCGTCGATAAACATTAGGAACAGCAGTGCCCCTAAGAAAAATCCCTGATGCACTCCGTTGTGTAGCAACCCTCTGTCTGATAGCCAACCCTCGACTCTCACCCTGAGAGACCTACCCCTCAGACTTTGTACTATCCATTTATTCACCTTAGCATTCACTCCCAGGTTCTTCAGTGGTATCAAGACGCCTGTGGTTCACAGAACCGAAGGCCTTCTGAAAGTCTAGATAGCAGGCTTTCATTCTTTCATCCCTGTCATTCTTACCTGTTACTTCGTCTGCAAAGCTTACTTAGTTGGTCGTACAGCTGTGTTTGCGTCGGAAACCGTGTTGTTCTACCATCATTAACTTGTTGGTCTCCAGGCGATTGACTGCCCTGTCCTGTCAACCAGCGCGCGGGAAGCCACCCTTCGTCCAGCTATGCGGCAGAGCTTGGTGCAAGGTTTCAACAGAACCTCCGCCAGTGGCTCTACTATCATTGGGTGGATCCCATCAGGCCCTGCCGCTTTCGACGAGTCCAAAATTTAAGGCTGTCCCACACTTCTTCCTCCGTGATCGCTCCGTCCGGCATCACCAAAAAAGTGACGGGGCCTAGTGTTCGGTCCTGTGCCGCTCGATCCCACCTGAACACCGCCCAAAAAATTTCCAGCAGATTGCTGGCTTCCTCCTGAAAGCCGGCCGATCCAATTCCTTGTTGGTTTTTCACCCCGCCTACGGATTTTCGCAAAGCAGACTTATACTGAATGCAATTGTGACAGATTTTTGGTTTTTTAGAGGCCCTAGTGATCCGCTTCTCGTGAGCATTTCGTTGCTGTCGTTGGATGCATGACATTCCCTTCCTCACCGCTATGTTCCTCAGTAATATCGGTAACCCTGTGTATCCTCATACCTCATGAAAGCTCGCACTCCGCTTCCTGGCTCTCGTGATCCTACTACCCCAACATGGCGGCGGACCCTTTAGCTTGATTCTGTGAAGGGATGCAACTAACCCTGTTATTGATATCAGGTTGCTCTCAATTGTCTCCTACTGACGGTCCATGAAGTTGCTGCCTCTATGTCTACTTCCCACTGAGTTTGGAGACCCATGTTCAGTAGTATTCTTTTATTCTTTCCCTGAGAATTTCCTGCTATGTTTATCAGGGCTAACAGTCCCTGCAAGCTCAGTCGCATACGAATCACGGCCTGGTCATTCCTACCTATTGGATCTCTTAACTCCGGGCTCCCTATGTCATTCGGTGTTCTCGTTAGCACAAAGTCAGTGGCTGAAGATACTTGCCCGAATCTCCATCTAGTCTCTTGGGTAACATGTTAAACCATCTCACTCTCGTACACAAACAGCAGGAGGGCTGCTTCGCAAACCCAGCCATTCTCAAGAGCTTTAGAATCACCGAGTATGAGAAGTTTGCCCACAAAACCTGCAACCGCTGGGGTCGCTCCAGCAAGCACCTACAACTGAGATCCTCGAGCTGCCAGCTGTGATGTTGACTTAAAGAGCCTGCATACTTGGGCTATGCAGTTGGCGGCCCTCCCACGCATCGTACTTTTCAGCCACAAGTATCAGCGTCCCTCCTCCCATTCTCCCGTCCCCCCTCTCTATTCTAAGGGACAAATAATCCCGCGCCACTAAATCATTGTCACCCTCAACCCGCCGCAGCCAGATCTCAGTGACTGCCTTGACGTCTATATCCAGAGTCCTGAACTGTAACTCCGGCCACTTACGATTCACACTTGCAGGATTTGCATAAGTCGTCTTTGTAACTCCCCCAACGTCCTTTCGGCCGACGAACGGCGGGGTTTTGCATGCTCGGGGTTTGCTCTCGAGGCCATCGCCCATTTTTCCGCAAAGTGTCAAGGGCCCTATCCTCGCCTCCTTGCTCGTCGCATCCTTATTTTGGCTCTTCAGGCGTATGGCAGTCACGGTGGTCGGATCCACACTTAGTGGTTCAGGTTGAGCCCACCCACTGCGTTCACCTCCAGCCCTGTTGCATGAAATGACATTCAGTTGCTCTCCTTCGCTCAACGTTTGCATTCTACGTTCGGGTACCTTCCACCGCGCGGTGTTGAATCCTAACCATCCTCCCGCTGCATCCTTAGCCTTGATCTTACTCATGGCAGTATCGTCCGAGTGTACGGCAATCACCCCCCTGGTGATCGTATTTATTCTTTCGGCTGGTGACAAGAACCTGTCTCCATGCCGTGGGTTGGCAAGTTCTAGCAGCGTTGACCATGCGTCCCGGCAGGACAGTTAGAGAAATGATTCCGCTACCATTTCCATTTACAGTTTTACCGCAGGGCTAGACGATGAGATGCTTGATCGTCTAGGTTCTCGGGACGAGAACATCTTGGATCAGATGATCGGGCAACAGAAGGGTGGAAGCAGTCTTCAGTTCCTAAGGTGAATCATGTATGTCACTCCGACTCTCATTTCTGTCACTATCAAGAGCAGGGAAATAATGAGCTGCTCTCCTCTCGACCATCTCTGCAGCTCCAGTATTCACACATATTCCTCTCCAAACACGGGCAGCCATAAACTGTCTAGTCTCCCTTTGAAATGGCGCACTGATCTTGCCTCGATCACTTCCTCCGGTAGCTTGTTCCAGCCACCGGTACGACAGACCATCAATTAGTAGGACAAATTATTTGCCCCTCAACCCGGTAGTTATATGCCCCCGCACAATGGTTTTCCCGTTTCCTCTTAGTGTTTCGTTCCCCTTTCTCTAGCATAGGGCTCCACGGTTACCTCGATGGTGAATCCATCCTCCGAAATTCCTTCTGGGGAATCAGTAAGATTTGACTACCACGAACACCAGCTTCATATTCCACCTGCAACTTGGTTTACTGCAGAGGTCCCGCATCCGTTAAAATGGGGGAGGGATGGAGGCCTCTTCTTCCAATTGGGGCGACAGAAGAAATGTTCCCACCACTCAGTCTGTTTAGCAGCTCCCTGCATTATAATCCGTTATCACCCAGAATATTTGTTGCTTCATTTTATCCAGCGATACCTTGAATGAATTCATGCTTTCAGTACTTGGACCGTCTGCCGACTGCTTGCTCCATATCCCGAAGCCTCAGCTGCAGAAAAATTTTGCGCGCACATTTAACCCAGAGAAGGCTTACTACAGGTTTGTTCCGTTACTTCGCCTACTACCCCTGATAGCTCCCCTAAACATGTCAGCAGGGTTCACTTCCATAAAACCCCTCAATATATTAAACGTGACCCCTAATTCCATCCTCTCCTAAACTTCGTGAGCATGACCTGACTGTCTTCTACGCAGGTATTCTAGTGAGTAGCCGTGGAAATTTCCGAAGACAGGCCACGTTTCTGTAAAATATTCTACTCTAAAACTGGACGTGGCATTTTATTGTAGCTCGACTGCTTCCACGTACGGAGGGACGAACAGCTCGTGTTTTCTAGAGAGCACCGCAGACAGCAGTGTAAATTCCAGATGAGTTTTAATTCCATTTATCGACACTGCACACTCCTTATCCAAGTCTAACAAGTATTTTAGTCCTATGCCAACCCTTAGCGTTGCTCGCTCCTAACAACTTTCAGCTCATTCGGATGTATAAAATATGGCTATTCAGCCGTTGCCTTTGGAAATATTATGCAGAGGAGGAAGAGTAGAGGTCATATAACCGACCCCATCGTATCCTACTTTATATCCGTAAAATCCCGAAAATTTCATTTCCAGCGGTTTCACTAAAACTCGTTTTGTTAGGGACTTCGAGGCCTACGTGAATACCGAGTCACCGGTTGACAATGACAGAATTTTGTGCAATTACAGTGGAGCTAAAATCTGAGTGGCTCACTTCCAGAAGCTTCCCTTCCCGTCCTCCGCAAGCTCATCCGAGGACACTAGGATCTTCCCTTTGTGAATTCATGCTGTTATATAAAGAGGGAGGTTTCATCAGATAATTCAACAGTTGCATGTGGAGTTCACCAGCCGGCGGATTCCTACATGTCTGCAAGGTTCTCCAAACTAGGAACCTGCCTCAAGCGATCTCGCGCTAAGCATATGTCACACCGGACGGAAATAGACTACAATTATGTTGAATTAATGCACAGAATAAGGGTTTAAAGACGACCTGGTTACTGCCATCTGGTTCCTTGCGTTTTTTGGAATTATAACTGAAAGCATCCACCTTTTGCCTTCGACATTTGCTTGTAATTGGTTGGTCATGGTTGACGCAAATGGATGGTAAATCAATGCTTGCTCACTCAAATCAGACAGGTGCACACTTGCAAAGAATTGGTAAGAGACGTTCGAATTATTATTGTCTTCATGCGCTTCTGCTTCGTTTCACGACATTAACTACTCTACATCACTTCCAATTGACCCCTTTCGTTGAGTAAAACAATGCGAAGCTTGGGGATAATTATCACCCATTTTAACAAAGCAAACTTGGACTCTCTCGCCTCGCTCTTTATACCTAAATTGGACGGCTTCTGCAGCATTAACAACGAAGAATGTAATGATAATAAAAATAAAATTACCATTCACCGAGCATCGATGGACATGCTCGGTGGCTCGATCAAATTTGTACGTGAACGGAATAAGCAAATAGCGACGTCAGGATTACTTGCCGGATGGCAATAAAAATGCATTTAATAAACTGGCGAAGCAGAAGCCACAGAAAAGCGAAAAGATTACTAGTCAACGTCATTTTTGGGAGTTACACTCGACATAACCACTTGTTGATGCTGCGGTTTTTTTGGTTATGCACCCACAAGTCAGTCGGGCGCACTTCAAAATAGCGTGAAATTGGAGGGAAGGGCAAAAGATGAGAATTGGTCGGAAGTAGTGAGGCGCATTTCAGCAAAAACGGTAGGTGTGTGATAAAACAAAACAATACCAGGCTGAGGAAAGCAGGTAAATAAATCTACGACCGAATGCAAAAGTCGAGGTACAACTGTAGAGAAGCCTGAGTTTCTATGCGGAGTGGAAACCGAAGAGTCGTCTTGCGGAGGATGAATTTTGGTCATCAACACTTACCGAGTGCTGTAGGTGCATAGTAAATTGAATCGATGAGATCCTTTGTAGCATATGACTAGATAAAAGACAAATGCTATTTGAGGCTGAAAATTGGTCAAAACATATTACGGGTTGAAAATAAACGTGATCTACCTTATGCCGGCTGGATTTGGTTCGTTGGTCATGGTCGTTACCATGGGGAAATGAGGGCGCCTCCTCGGGACTTGTGTACCGGTTACCATGAAGAGATGGGCGACGGTGATGCCTGCGGATAGGGCACCTGCATCTCCGCAAGGTTCGCAGTGGTGAGTTCTGTCCTATTGCGGCATGTGGATTTCCTCCTGCGCATTGCTTGTATGTGCAAAGTTTGACTGATCCGCGCTGTCGCCATTTGCGCGTTGCTCACGCATACACCGCTCACACGCTCCTGTTAGAGCATACTCAGCATTCGGCCGCTTTCTACTTTTTCCTCGTTGTATCGGCTAACTGTATAGGTTATCAGTATTGCGGGCGTACAGAGCCTTGTAAGGGCAACGCACAAGTGGTCAACACGGTTAAGGGTAAGCAGACGCAACGTCAGATCTGCTTTAAGACAGTCGGTCTTGCAAACTGGTGAGCCGGGCGTGATTAATTTGTCACGTGAGTCTTTATTAATTTGTTGTTGATGCCCATTTTGCCTTTTTCACCAGTGAGAGGACCGTTGTATTTATTGTGAACCGCAATCACGTATTGAATTCTACCGGGTGCGTTTTGCTCCCGGTAGACTTCAGTAACTTTTGCTCAAATTATTCATATTTTTTCAACTACGACACCACGTCCAGGGAGCGAAAGCAGTTTGTTCATCCAAAATTACGGATGACAAGGATAGGTACCCTTTAAAATGGTTCGGAATATTCCGTCTACCTGACGGTCACAGAGGGTTAGTCTTAGGTATTCCCCATGCAGCACTAGTGTAGTGGGCTCTTTTGTGCCCCCAGACGGAGTGCTGTGGAAACACAGGATCATGAGAAACAGGGCGATCTGTTAGATCTTGGGCCTTAGTTTACCTGGTGAATGCGGTCGGGTCAGGAATTAAGATACGCCTTTGGGCCATGAAGAATACAAATGGCAGCCCGCTGATAAAAATCCGAATGGTTACAGCGATGGGAGCAATTGAAAATGAAGAGAAAACAAGTTGATCCTTTGGAGTGTACCTAAAAGAGAGGATGCAGAGAGTGGCTAAAAACAGTATGGCAAACGTTGGATGGGGTCTGTTGCCGGTATATTTTACAGAGAACAAAATGGATTAGGGACTAGGTCGGAGAATTTGTCGTCAGCTGTTCTTAGAATAACCAATACTGGCAGGATACCGGCACCTTTCACTTTAGCTCTGTGATGGTAAGTGTGCACCCGTGAAAGGTGAAAAGAAGACGGAAGGATGGTGTAAAGGAGTTCGAACATGGTAATATGACGGCTGTTGAAGAGATCCTGAGCATGCTTGCCCAGCGTGCATATGGGAAACTGGAGAGGTGGGGTGGGAACATGGATACCTGTGGAGAGCTCAGTGCTCTAATACCCCACTAAGTTCACAACATAAGAATCAGTGGCATATCAGACGAACATGGGCGTTGTGGGATTTTCCCTTCGAGGGATCCAGTCTAGGCTGATCCGAGACAAACCCAATGCTGAAGATGTCCCATTTCCTTCACAGCCCAGGAACAAATCTTTGTATCTATTTTCTCCTAACAGAGGAATGTTTGAGCACATATAGGAATTTCCATAGCTCCCCTATCCGGTCGTATTTTTCCGCGCATTGACAATTTTTTGCAGCCAATCGAAGTGGTCTATTTTCCCCACGTTCGCAATCCATGGCCCTGTTGCTGTTGCGACGAGGGTTTCACTGTACATGGCTGTGGAAACTTAAAGTAGGGATAAGCAATCACATGGAAGAATACAACTGGTGTTGTGGAGCACGTGCCGGGAGTATGAACGAAGCCAGTACAAAGTATGATTGCGTTTCGTGATTCACCCAGCGACATATATGTAGGTCAGGTGAGTAAAAAGTAACTTATATAGGAAAGGGCGCTTCGTTATTATTATATGGTTGAATGACTGAGGATGTAAAGGCAAACGGGACACGGTGAATGTCACGCGATCGAAGGCATTAAAAGGAAGAAGGCGCTCAATTGGAGAAATTTCCGTGAAATTTGGGCAACTATTTAGGGCTGCCCTAAAACTGGATTGGTTCTGTATGCCCCGAATGGCAACGGGAATTTTGTTCCAAATTTGGCATAAACAACAAAAAATAAATGCCACCTTAAAGTGGATTTGGTGGTTTCTGTGTCGATGGTTAGAGACCTGTGACAGAGATGGCACGGGTTGGCATAGGAGATTATAATTTGGCCGGTGGAGAACGAGCTCCTGTTCACCAGTTTATGCAGAGAAGCCAGGTTAATCTTCAGTCGCCGTAGCCAAAGTGGCTCAAGTTTGAGGGCCGAACAGCGTTCCGCGTAATTTAGAGTCGTTAACCAATCTATCACTTGCTTTGTGAAGCGTGTTTAAATACGTTCGGTGGAAGTTTGATCCGACTTTGACAAGCTGCAGTATACAAAAGTGTTACTCTCAATGAGTGGCCGAACGTGTGCTTTATCAAACCTGAGGGTTCTGTCGGATATCTTCATTGCGTGAAAAACCATACTTACATTTCTTCTAGCTTCAACAGACAGAATATCTACGTGCTCTGAGAAATTTAGAGGCTGAGCATTTGAGACGAAGAACATGATTTGCGAGTTTACGCGCAATAAGAGATCTGCCCAGCAAAATTTAATCTTTAGATAGTGCACACCTCTATGTGAGTATTTCGCTTTTATGGGCAGAGGAGCTCATCATTAAGTAGGTACGACAATTGTCCAAAGCAGACAAGTCGGCACAAATGCCTCTAACTACAGTGCCAGATTCTTTTGGCATAAGATGGTAAACCATTTTTGTCATCAACAAGCAGCAAAGGGACAGCATGTGACATTGAATTTAGTGCATCATTACTATACACAAGGAATATCAGGAAACCAAGTGCGCTGCCATGTACGGCACCACTGGTGACCGGTCTGGGAGTAGAGGTAATGCCGTCAGTGGAGGCAACTTGGGATCTTTGGGTGAGGTAGGACGAGAGCCATGGTAGCATAGGATCAGTGATGCCAGAGGGGATCACTACGGATAAAAGCTGAGGGTGAGGGACATAAGTAAGCGCCTTAGACATATGGAGTTATATGAAAACGAAAGTTTAAGGAAATCAAACTGACGGGTGTAGCAAAAACAGGATTGGAGAAATCCGTATTGACTGGGGTTAGGGAGATTGACGGCTAAAAGGCAGTCCACGATGAATGTTGTTGCCACCTTTTCCACAATCATGGAGATAACAGGCGTGTGGTTAATGGGAAGGTAATCTGACAACTCATCCAAAGACACCTTATTGCTGGGGGTTATTATGGGGTGTTTCCAGTTGACCAGGACTACACCAGGTTTAATTAGAGTTGTAAACAGGTTGGGCAGTGGTAATGCTGGATTAGGACCACAACTAAGAACAGCTGTTGGAGGGATGCCATTGGGCATCGGTAAGGTCCTGGTTAGAAATTGGCATTTGGCCAAATGTCGTGCAGTAGTCTTAACGTCAAAGGACACAGCAGATAAGGGTTGGGTAACCGTCTGTAGCTGGGGCCATGGAGGAGGCGGAATATTGATTGAACGCCTAAGCGTTGTCTTTTGGGGTTGTCACAGATTCAAACTTTGACAGAAATCGGAAGTTCACCGAAGGTTAGCAATCACGGTTTTGAAAGTAATATTAAGCGACTTCTATGCCCAGCGCCCTGGTTTCATTTTGAAGGAGGGATTGACGCACTTGAGAGATGGTGTCAGACAGACGGCGCAAAAGAATAAACTGAGGAAGGTCATGTGTCAATGAAAAGTCCCGTTGCAACTTATCGCATTTGACTTTCAGGAGGCACATTGAGAATTCTTGTTTCTGTCCGTTCGTTCTTTATTGACCAGTTGCCAGATGCATCCAGCCATGCTGCAATAAAAATCATCTGCAGTCCTCTATGTGTTGGTTGCCAGAAAAAAGCTTCTGCAGTCGAGTCGGCTCACTCTAGAGAGTAAGTATTGCAGGTTAAGATGGGGTGGGATTGTGTCAATAGGATGATTAGGGAGGGAAGCATGAATACGGATTCTACCGTGAACTACTCTATGGTCGCACCCTGGAAACTTACTTCTAACGTAAACCAAGGTGTGATAATCAGTATGTGCAAAGATGAGATCCAAAATATTATTTATCGTGGGTAACGGTACGTGATGCAGCCAACCCCTCGATGTATTTGGGAGACGGGCACTGTTAGGATTGGTGGAGCCGTAATCGTGGGCCAGGTTACACCAGGGGAATTGAAGTCTCCGGCAATGATTTTGGATGTTGATGGAAAGGACGCAAAGGTGGCCGAATGCGTCCGCTAAGAGGGCGAGCCCAATTTCTGTGTGGGATGGAAAGAGATGGATTACAGAGGATGACACTTTGATAATGAGTCATACCGATTCTTGGGTTAGTTCGAGTGCAGGATGCATAAGAACGGAGACTGATATGCCCGTGTCTTACATTAACAAGGCAACCGCCACCACGGGGATCATTTCTAACGGATTGGTATCTCACAAGAAAGTCACACTATTGGGCGTGTCCTCGGAAAGCCAGGACTCAGAGCTGAAGATTATATCGGGATTGGAAGACGCATTGAAGCTTTTCCAGTTACTAAACTTATTTAGGATAGAACGACAGCTATTTAGCGTAAAAGGGAGAGCTATATAGCCGACGAGAAGGGTGAGTTGTGCGGTTGCAAAGGCAGAAAGTTGGTGCGTGAAGAGTCAGTCGTAATGGGAAATAAGTGGACAAGAAGATGGTATTAGGTCTATTACAATGGACGTTGATAAAAATACAGCAGAAGACTGTGGAGGCAAGCAAGAACGAGGTCATACAACATTTTCACTATACTTGTATGGGAGTACCCTAAGTATTGACAGGACAAGTGTGTGGGGAGGCAGAAAAGGAGCGGGTTTGAGTAGGAATAATGAGGTGGCGGTGGTGGTTCAGGAGGGAGAGAGGAAGGGGGAGTTTATGGCCGATAAGACCGATATGCCAGTGGAGTTATGCCTGATAGAGACCATAGACAGCTGTCCTGGCCGATCTGACGCAACAGCGATTGCCTTTGGTAAGAAACAGCTGATGCACTTCCAGGTTTTTTAAATCTGCAATACGAGCCTGTGGTTTTCTTCTGGCTTAGAAATTCTCCTGGAAATGACCTTTCGGTCCCCGAGAAACTAGGGGCAGTCAGTGGAAGGCCAGTGCGGTTAGAGCCAGGCGGTCGAGGCACCGGGGTGGTGAGGCTAATAAAGAGATGAAATAGGGAGAGGTTAAAGTTGTTTACTCGCTGGGCTAATAACCCAGGCGTTCTTCCACCGGGGAGTAGTCTGTTGCATATTGAGGAACTAAGTGCAGGTTTATCAGTAGTAGCTAATCTTTTAAAGGTCTGGATGGGACGGGGCGAATTTCGATTGATGCTAGACATTTTAGCTTCGCGATGATGGGAAAGGTCTTAAATGCGGACGTTTCCGGGAGGACCGCGGCAAAAGAGATGAGCTGTCAAAGTAAACACTTTCCCATGGCTGTGGTGGGGCCACAAGGACTGGTCTGGATACCAGGCTCCTAAACTTGCCGGGTAGCTTGGAATCTTTTTTGGGTTCGCCCTTGCATGCAGTCTTGGAACCTCCCTTTGAATATGGGTTTCGTCCGGGGTTATTTTGGTGGACTTGAACGGGTAAGTGAAGCTGTTTTAGCTTTACTCCTCAAAAACTGCTCTGCAGTAGCGTGGCTGAGGAACTGGAACAATACTGGACACAATCTGCTTAACATTCTTTTCGGTAGTCTTAAACAGCGGCAGGGGTGTCCTGTCATATTGCAAACAGAGAGGACAGTATTTTTAAACAAGTCCAGTAGAGTACGGTCAGGAACATTGTAAACCACAAAATTAGATGATTTAATGTCGGTGGATAGTCAGCCGAAGGCTGGACAGACACTGGCAAGATGTTCGCGCAGTCGGTTTTCAAGAGTCGTAGTTGGGTAGGTGAGGGGAGGCAGCATTGTGATCGCTGGTTTTATCAGTGAAATTTGTTGTTTTTCTTGTGAACCATTTGTTCTAAGTTTCGTATCTTAATATTGGTTTACACGAGCAAGTTATTCGCGTTAACAGTGCACGCTGGAGGTCGACGGATGGGTTATGAGCGTCTGGACGCTGTGGGTCGAACAGCTATGATCTTGGTATATTTAAGCCTAGAGACCGCCACTTCGAGAAATTAGGATGATAGTGATAGCTTTATAGTTGTGTGATAAAGGGTGCACCTGGTGTGACAGAGGTTGTGTCGAATCGTAAGAAGGAAACTGGGCGAGGAGACTTTGATCATTCTATTGAGGCGGTGTCTAAATTGAGATTGTACCAACACTAGTATAGTGGGAGTCCGAGTTAGTGAGAATGACTTTCGGGCTCAGCAGTGTGGCTCAGACCTTCCAAAAATTTATGCACGAGGTCACAAGCGGTTTAGAGAATGTGCGTGTGTATAGGCGATATCCTAGTAGCTAGCCGCTCGGAGAAGCAGCACTCAGCAGGCCTACCTGCTCTTTTCGACCGCCTCAGCAGACATGGCGCAACGATTAACGACTCGAAATGTGAGGTTGGAAAACCCAGTATCCCGTCATTATGGCATATCGTTTCGTCCTCAGGTATAGCTCCAATGCCGAATGAGGTCACTGCTATTCGGTACTGCCATGAGCCTCACTGTTTTGGGCAATTATGGAAACCTGTCCGCCTGGTTAACTACTATCGGCGTTCTATCCCTAATTGCGCAGGAATAATTAGTTCCCTCACAGAACTGTTACCGGGAGTTAGGCGTAAGTTTGCGTCCCTCGAGGCTGCGAAACAGGCGTTTATTCTATTAAAAAGGGTATCACCCAAATAGCGCTACTCACACATCCTGACTCTTCAGCACCCATATCCCTGATAATCGAGGCCTCAAACACTGCAGGCGGAGCCTTAATACAGCAGTAAACCCACGGTTTTTGGAAGCCTTGAGCATTCTTTTCCAAGCGGCTACAGCCGGCAGAGTCCCGACACAGCACGTTAGGCAGGGAGTTATTTGTCGTCTACCTCGCTGTCCGGCGCTTCAAGAACGCATTAAAGAGTTGCCCGTTCAAGGATTTCACAGATCACAAACTGCTGGATTACATGTTATACTCAGCCTCTGACGACGTCTCTGTTGTAGGCAACTCCGCCACCGAAGCACTTTCATTTAGTTCCAAAACGTGGCATCGATCTCGATGCAATGGCACAGGCCCAAGTGATGGATTTTGATTTGGACAAACTTCGACGAGACAGCGCCTTGAATTTAGCGATTGTAACTATCACAGCGTTGCAGAATACAATTCTTTCCGACGTAGCGCAGAGTCTTCCAAGGCCTGTGGAGTCAGCATCTCACTGTTTGCCCACATTTCTGACCTTACGCAACCTCGCACGCCCGGGTGTAGCTGCTTTGGTGAAGCTAATGATTCTACGTTAAACGTGGTATGCTCCAGTGGTTTCGCGCCTGCCTCTAATGCCAGAGAGTGAAAGTCCTTCGGCATATGAAAGCCCTATTTGCTAGGTCTCCCGGACCCGAGACACGTTTCCACCATGTACTTGTTGATCTCGTGGGGCCTCTTCCGTTGTCACACGGCTACGTTTACATAACCATCCGTGCAGATCGCTTCACTCGCTGGCCACGGACCATACCGATCCTCCGCCCTATGTTGGAAAAGGCCACGAAAGCCTTCTTGGCAGGTTTGGTAAGTATATTTGTTTGCCCCGCTATAGTGACCACCGACCGTGGTTTACATTTCGATTGGGCGTTTTCAAATTTGATTAAAACACTTGTCTGTAAGCATATTAGAATAACTGCCTACCACCCGCAAGCTAATGGTGTGGTGGAAAGATTTCACGGGCAACTAAAAGCCGCCCTGTGAGCTGGGGCCAACCTGCTTCGGAGTGAAATACTACCGTCAGTTCTTTTAAGCCTTCGGAGGTTTTTAAAGAACCGTACACCACAGCAAATAAGCTCTTTTGGTTGCACACTTTGCGTCCCCGGAGAGCTGGTATCTCAGTCGAGACCCACGGACTTCAACTACAGCGAATTTTCAAAACGTCCCGTGTAACACATGCGAACGTTTCATTCCAATTCACCACGAGACCAACGACGTTTGGGCTACATTCCAACCGCATTGAGTACTTCGACATACGCTTTTGTGCGCACTGAGGGTGTTCGACTACCACTGCAACCATCGTAAGCCTGTAGGTTTTGCGTGGTGAGGCATGGTTCTAAAACATTTTGGACGTTGCCGGCCGACACGACACAGTGTCTATCGATAGTATCAAACCTGCCACTGTGGAATGCGGATTGAGCGACGGACTTTTCTCATGCCACGAGTCTCACCATCCCGATCGAGTCCAGCCATTACCAGCGATGTCCGCCGAGACTTCTGGTGGGACCGGAGCCACAGCGCCACCAATCGCACTAGAAGTGCCGGGCATGCGAAGCACCCGTAACGGCCGCAAGGTAAAACTGTCCGTTCACTTTTCTGATTTTTGTTACTATTTTCACCTCAGGTGTTTGTAAAAACATAACCGTACTTAACAGGATAACGTGTTTGTCGTGATCATTTATGCACTGATGGACATGTCCTCCCCATGTTATACCGACCAGGGCAGCTGTTAGGTGTTCGCCACAAAATCGAACATCCCCTCTCAGAAAAACCCCTACGGCCGAGGCGGCTGCACTGACTCCGGCACGACAATCACCGTTCCCATGATTGACATCACACACGCACCAGTGAATGAAGAAACCCTGAGGTTAGACACTCGTCTTCAACCCCGCGTGGCAAATATTCTGGACGAGGATGAGACCCGTGGGTGTGGGACGCAATCAGATCCACCGTTTTGACCGGCACACATCGGGCGGGCAGCGGTTTGCGTTCGCAGCTAGGCCGGGGGATCACACCTGATGGTGTTTTTCAGGTTGGGTGTCCGGCGCACGGTCAGCTCCTAACAACTAACACCCAACGGGACCACCAAAGAGCAACCCTTTCTTCATTGGCGAGCAATTCCAAGGCCCCAAGACACCCGCCACTTTCCGGCTTGTTCTTTGTGGTCCCATTCTGAATCCTTCTCCGAGGGTCTTTTAGGAGGAGGCCCCTGTAGCGGAACACCAATTTGTTCGCCCGGATCGCTTCTTTAACCAAACGTTGACAGCCCAGCGCGCTCGCCATTTGCGCATTGCTCACGCACGACCCTGTTGGAATATTCTCGACCTCCCACCGCTTTCAACTGTCTTCGCGTTGCACCGGTCGAGTGTCAGGGTTGCCAGTATTGCAATCATGCCGTGGCAAGTAAGGGTGACGCAAAATGTTTAAAATGGTTAAGGGCAAACAGTCTTATTACGAGACTCGTGTTGAGACCAACGGTCTTGCATTCCCCACAGTCAGTAAAACGTTTGCAATCAGGGTAGCATTATCATCAAAAAACTGTCTAGATATCAAAGTGAGTTGCACTGAGCTGACAAAAATAGTTAAACCTTTAGTTTATGCACTACATGACACTTTTCGAGGAAGCTACGTTCATCGTTGTCTGGTATATCCACAGTGATATCATGTTGCGCCGTAGAGACTTAACCGTTACTGGAAATATTGGTGAGGTGCTTCGTTTGTTCTTTTGCCGGGACCGTTTGTCGAGCATAGGCCCGAGATCAGAAAGGCAAGTGCCTTTGATATATTTACCTCGCAGGTTCCTAATCGCAGGAGGGAAAATGAGGTCATGCATGAGTGTTAGCTGGGACAACGAAAAAAGCTGAAGTGAACACTGAAAAGAACATTGCTCGATGTTGAATTGACGATGTAAGTAAAAGCCTGTATGAGCGGACTAAGAATACGGCCTTTCGTGGAGGCCCGACCGTACTACATAAAAGCGAAGCCAAAATATAACTTCTAAATATGTCAGTGAATGGACAACTGGGGTAAACAAAATCGCGTCGACCTCTGACTTCTATCCTTGGAAGGTTAAACGATGGTGCTGGTGATACTTGGAAAGAGTGCGCTTTAAGTTTGAGAGGCCTAACAAAATATGGTGAACGGGTTCACTTAGGAGTGGAGATGCTGTTTCGAGGTGTTTGTCGTTACAACGGCGATGTTAAGGTTCTTCGGTTATACAAGAGTTGGTGGCTGGTCCGTAGTTACTGGGTCATATTTTGAGCCAACTGAGAGCTGATGCTTTTCACGATATTCCGGCCTCGTGGCCAAAGAGCCAGGAAAGAAAGAGAAGATAGGAGGAGAGGATTATGGGGGCTGAAAATCAGGGAGAGAGTTGATTTAGAACAATGGACTACCAAATTGCGCTGATATTTCAAATAAACCAAAATACAATGGGACGATGGTTAGCCATATTCAACAACTGTAATGAGGGTCCACCTACTGCAAGAATGGCAGCGGCAGTGGAATTAATATGAAGACGTCTTCTAGGTCCTGGATAGAACAGTCATAACGATACTCGGGATCGCGAGGATTATATAGAACATTCAATCAGTTAAACCAGATTGCTGGTGTCGCTGGGCGTAGGTCCTCGGCAGAGAGCTTGGAGTTCCCCATAAACAGGGAAGGTGACTACTCGAGGTACCTTTATGAAGGTTAACCTGTTCTAGCTCTTACCACCGTGATCAAGAATCGCCTGCAGAAGACGGTGGTGAAAAAACGTTTGGAGGAGCTAGACAGTCTATTACTACCTGCAACATTTCTCATGCTTCTGTCGGTCTTTTGCGTGTGTCTCGTCTGACTCACGGCTGTATGGGGCAGGCTGGTTTTCCGCTTTCACCTGATGCCTCGGGTGGATTGCCATTGGAAAAGGGGTTGGCGTTAAATTGAGCCAAAGGGGTTGAAATGCGACGAAATTAAATAGACGGGGTGGGAAATAATTTTTCCATATGCAGGAACGGAGCAAATTCCTAAGCAGAAGGCAACCATTGATACGTTCTGGGTGGGTATTCATAAAATGATGGGGTTCGATGGAAGAAGGAAAACGATGGAGGACAGCAGTCTGCAGGCGCTTGTGAAGTGTGACAATAGGATATACTTTATTGGACTAGTTCAATGTTGAGCCAAGTGTATTTGGTGGAAACATCAGGTTGAGGCAATAATAATAATGTATATTTCTCGATTTGAGAGAGGCATGCGCATGGCAAGATCAAATTTTTTGCAAGGATGATGCACAGGAAATGCAAATGATAGAAATCGAATTGGAATAAGTGGGTGGAAGCAACATTGAGTTATTACAGAGGCTCAGTGGAAAGTAAAATGAGATGCTGCAAAGCAATGGGGAAAGCACAAATACGCCAGTGAAAAGCTAAAAAATAGAGAACTAATTTTTCAAGACCAAAAGGGGTTTACTGGGTCTGTTTGCAGGCAGCGGGCTGCAAGCCATTTCGTGTTTAAGTGGACTGTGTGCTGAATGCTGGCGCAAAAAAACATGGACGGAGCTCAAAGGTGGACATCGAGATATGGCCGGAGTCCCCAAACGTCAGGAGCGTTGCGTAATGGACGGAAACGTTAACCTGAACAGATGACAAGCAGTGTTAATGCGGTAACTGGATGAAAGTGATGAAAACCAGGCGGAGCGTCAGGCAAATTCGACAAGACATATTTGGCAACAAATGGCCAAAAATGCTGATGGTGGAGGAAGACTGTCAAGGTTGTCTCAAACTATCGGGAGGAAATTTGTGAAGCCTTGGATATGGGACTTCCGGGAATAGTGATTGTTTACATGCGGGCGGCGGTAAGCTGTGCTGGGAGGTGCGTCAGAGAAGACAAATTTTCTGTCAGAACACTCCTCAAACAAACTAGCCTAGAACGTCCTCTATGCTGTCAATTTTGCTGTCGCGGCATTTGATCTTGTTGAACAGTACGGTTGGTGAATATGAAGTGCGCAAGCCATTCCGGAGACAG
>LUCM01001758.1:36042-77054 GCA_008360955.1 Fasciolopsis buskii
CGGGTTCGCGTCCCAGTTGGGGCGCGGTGGATATGCACTGCTGATGATTCCTAACAAGGATGAAACAGCTGTACAGTGCTTCCATGGTTTCTTTATGGTGAGTTGACTGATGATATCACATGGTGAATTATTTCATGTAAACATTCAATCTCCTACTGCTAAAATGTATTCGTCTGATTTGCCACTGATTCTTATGTTATGAACTTAGTGGGGTTTTAGAGCACTGAGCTCCTCACAGGTATCCATGTTCCCACCCCACCTCTCCAGTTTCCCATATGCACGCTGGGCAAGCATGCTCAGGATCTCTTCAACAGCCGTCATATTACCATGTTCAAACTCCTTTACACCCTCCTTCCGTCCACTTTTCCCCTTCACGGGTGCACACTTACCATCACAGAGCTAAAGTGAAAGGTGCCGGTATCCTACAAGTATTGGTTATTCTAAGAACAGCTGACGACAAATTCTCCGACCTAGTCCCTAATCCATTTTGTTCTCTGTAAAATATACCGGCAACAGACCCCATCCAACGTTTGCCATACTGTTTTTAGCCACTCTCTGCATCCTCTCTTTTAGGTACACTCCAAAAGATCAACTTGTTTTCTCTTCATTTTCAATTGCTCCCATCGCTGTAACCATTCGGATTTTTATCAGCGGGCTGCCATTTGTATTCTTCATGGCCCAAAGGCGTATCTTAATTCCTGACCCGACCGCATTCACCAGGTAAACTAAGGCCCAAGATCTAACAGATCGCCCTGTTTCTCATGATCCTGTGTTTCCACAGCACTCCGTCTGGGGGCACAAAAGAGCCCACTACACTAGTGCTGCATGGGGAATACCTAAGACTAACCCTCTGTGACCGTCAGGTAGACGGAATATTCCGAAACATTTTACAGGGTGTCTATCCTCGACACCCCACCATGCCCAACGTTTTCCAACTCACAGACATGACAATACAATGTCTTTTCGGCTTTCCTTCTCATTTTCATATTTCTCGGTCCTTTTGTTTACCTATTTGCGTTTTCCCTGCTACTCACTCTACCCCTTCAGCTGGAACACTTTCCAGACTGCCGTTTCCTCCACTATTCCATTCTGTTTAGACTCACCGCGAGCACCACTCAGGTCGGTCTAAAAGATCTACCTTCTAGTTCGTGCGGAAACAAATCGACAACGTTAGCCAGAATGTTTCGCCAACGGCAAATTACGGTCCTTGCTGCAAGTCCGCTCGGAACTAGAGGCCGCGTAATGTGATTTCCGTAATATGAACAGACAAATCTTCACTACATACCTCGATCTAGCTGCTGACAACACGCCTGTCTACTTTACATTCAGCATTTACGAAACATCAGATACTACTCCCATATATTGGGTTGCACTTTATGTTCCAGTACTTTCCATTAACGAGAGACTCATAAGGCTGATTGCTTCTCAGTCCGCAGCTGGCAGCTAGGCCAGGGGGCCGTTCTTCTTGCTCCTTCTCGATGTTCTTTTGCCAAAACCAGAAAAAAAACGAACTCACGAGGAAAGGCTTTTTGCTGGCATCTGACATGAGCGGACCTTCAACATGTCTCTCAACATTCCTCATCAATATATTTGAGTACCATGGTTTCTCACTAATTTTTTATCTCTTCTACCAAATGTGATTGCAGAATGCGTCTTCTGGCAATTGTTCTTTGCAGGAGTACATCGGACAACCGACAGAAGTTCAGCTTAGTACTCCGGAGCAGTTATCAACCGTTCGCAGCTAAATTTCTTTGCGCCATGATGGAAACCTAACCCCAGTACAATCCTGGTCACTTTATCACATAAGTTCTTTATTGTTTACCAATGCATTGGTTTGTTGAGTCACAAACAAAACTTGCGACTGGTGACATGGTGCCAACTCACCTTAACCCTCTATCCTCTGCCATCAATCTTACCTCTTACTTCGCTTTTTAATTCTTGGCTTAATTTTTCATTCAAAACGGCGACATTAGGTTGGATGCTGCCTCAATTTCCCTACCGTTTATTAATCAACCTAAACCCAAGCCATGCTACGTCTCTTTCCTTTAATTTTCAGATCCCGCGCCCAGGCAATACGCGCTGTTACCAGTTACGCCAACCTAAAGAGCCCCTCCGAATCCAATAGGTTCTCGCTCCTGCTAGGACGCTACTAGACAGCCCTGGAATTTATCTACTAGTCCGTTTAATTCAAAACCGCGTCGCTGATCTCCCTGGAGACTCCATTTGGGGTGGATTTTCATGAATGGTCAAAGATACAGTTACTACTGCCGCTGGAACTCCTTTTGCGCCTTCCAAGATTCAAATCTGCGACAGCAAAAATGACAGCATAGAGGATATCCTTGACTGGCGTATGTAAAACATTTGCACCGCTTAGTTCATTTTGCCGCCAGCCGCATAAAGATGAAACCGGCAGTCCTGAGAGTTCCGCGTTCTCTCACTGCAAAAGGTTTCATAAACTCTTATTTTCCAGATGGCCTCCAGACTCATTAGTATTATTCGCCTTCTTCGGCATTGTTGTTATACGCGACTTCTTTATTCACCTTTAACACCGTTACTTGCTTTTAATGAACTTCCCCCCAGTTTTCTTATCCCCACTGATCTCCATCTCCCCAGTTAAACTTTGTCCTCCATCACGTTTGCTTTTGACGTTTTCACTTTGCCATAATTCGACATCCGCAGTTGAGCTCCTGGTAAGTGTCGCGCCAGCAACACGCATAATAGGTGCACTTAAACACGAAATGACTAGCAATCCGCTGCTCACAAACGGTTCCAGAATACTCTGCAAAACGTTGCAAAAAGGTTTTTTCAATTCTGATTTTTGTCTCGCATACTTGTGCACAGTGTATTGCTTTGAAGATTTCAATCGTCCCTCCCGTGTAATCCAACGTAGCATATATTTCCACATCCCTTCTGATTTCCGGTAATCTCGTTTCCTCTTCATCCTACACGTGTAAATTTGATCTCGCAGTGCGCATGCCTCTGTCAAACCGAGAAAGAAATGTTATTGGTATTATTATTATCATTCGAGTCCGGTTCTCCTTCTTTTTTCAAAAACCCACCCATTAATAAATGTAGGCAAAAGTCTCAAAATCAAAACACCCAAAGCAAACCTCATAAGTCAGACATATCTTCAAATGCCCAACAAACTGTGCTTCTAATACTCAGCCATTTGTGCCGTCAGATTCCGCTCAGTACACTTCCCACAAGACTACGCATTCTGATAGGAACTACCTCCAAATTTCCCGCTCCTTGAGTTATTGTTTTTGCCACACGTTCTCCATTGTGCCAAGTACATTCTGCGTATATTCCCGAAATTCATGAATCTTACCACTTTAAAAGACTTTGGAATGGCAGTTCTAATCCATGCTGCGTGACGGCTTACGAGATGCACAACGACGATACCAAGTGGTACTGGCGAGAAGTCCCTGCCGTACTCAAATCCCTTGCGTGCAAATTTGTTACTATTTATGATGTCACCACAAATATATGACCTGACGTACGTATTACTAGCTATTGTATGGGCCCCCCAGCTTTTGCACCTGAATCGTTTTTCCTCTTTTGTCACTAGCGTGTCAAGTCATGATCATGTGCTCTGCATGTCTTGACACTGTCCAGAAATAAAACACCGTTATCATTAGCATTGCTTCTATTGTTATCTATAAGAGAGAAGCCAGGCTACCAAGGTACAAAGAGCAGGGGTATAAAGTTCAATTTCGCCTTGGGAAAATGGGTGAAAATTAGTAACCATCGACTGACCATCTATTTGCCTCAACCGCGATCAACTAGTTATAAGCAAGTGCTTACGGCGAACAAAGGGTGCTGGAAATTGCAAACTCAAAAAGCGAAGCATTCCTGTCAAGCACCTTTACCTGATACAGCACTTCACCTGCGTATGCAAATTTTGGGACTTCAACTGCTCAAAATCTGCACAGAATCTTGGTTAGTGGTAGAGCCCAATGTGGCTCTTGCAGAAACTAATCTCCTCCCTGCGCAGTCAACAACTACGTTAGGGTTTTCAGCAAAAGGTAAGAGGCAAATATCATATTTCTCAAAAATGAGAGCATCTACTTTTCTTGTTTACTCGCGGATTTCTCGATGCACCGTCATCTTTGATCATCGTTCCCACATAAGTCCATCATTCCGAAATCGTTCCTTAAAGTGTGGCGCTGTTTGAGGCTCCTATGTCTTTTAATGAACGATTTGTTCGGCCTACAGACGCCATGCGAGCGACATCTCGAAACGAATACTTTACTTTCGTCTTACTCTATGCAAAGCCATAAGTTATTCTTGCCCTGTTTTAGTGTGCTCAAATACATTACAATAATCTTGGTCACATACCCAATTCAGTTGCTCCTGTATAAAGTTCGGCTCTTGGGGACCACATATTACCCACCCTGGCACCGCTCGTAATGCATATGGCCCTGAAGATCAAAGCGATTGCACGACAGCCCAGTGTGCCTCTAAAACGTATCAGCCAAAGTTAAAAATCTTTAAATTTCAAATGTTTGAGTCTTAATATGCATGAAGCCGATCAGCGATTCACGACGCGATTTGCCCAAAGTATACTTCCCGCGTTCAGGGTATCACCTCAAAACCTCAGAGCTTGGAGTAGCCCAGTTTGCTGTGAAACCCAAGGAAGAAGAAGGTTTTCGCAAATTCTACGTTATTATTCATGACTGAGAAATTATATGCACAACAACCATACCTTTGACAGTGAGCCTCAGTCGCTATCTGGCCGAAAGATGGTGAAAAATGAAACAATAATTTGCGTAAGTGAATAAGTAGAAAGTACGTGTCCCCCGGATCAAGAAAATACAAGAGATTATGTACTCTCGATCAGGTTCAACAGACACGTTCCTGGACGCGGCAAACATGAATCAAAGTAAACGAGAAGAACGTCTACAGATGATCAATTTGGGCGAGAAAACGAAAGTGAACTGTAACAAAGCAAGCCACTTAAATAAAGTGCCCCGCGACCGCACCATGTGCCTGAAAAAATAATGTTGATAAAGGGCGCAGGGACAAAAGAACTAAAGACGAATACACGGGACGAATATAGAAAACGAAGATCAAAATCAGCATGATTATGGTCTTTGGTGTATCGTGTGTGGGTCTTAATATTACCTAATGTGGCAATTTGCAATGCCTCCCTAAGCCGCAGAAGGATTTTATTTGAAAATTCAGTATACGGCGCGACATTTTCGGACGACGAAAACAGGCTCCGGCGACTTTGCCGTGCCGCAGTACTCTTCCTCGAGGGCCCTTAGGAAATTCGGACGTTAAGAAGGGTGTGATCGACGCCGCCTAACTTGCTTTCATATGGAGCTGTGCCTCTACTCGAAATGGCATGTGCACTTACCCTAATCTTCTTTGACCGCGACATTCAACAGCATATTTCGGTTCGTTGGTATACTATGGTCGCCGGCTAGAAGGGCGGATCTACTAGCGATCATTCTCACGTGGCGGACTAGATGCTCCGTGTGGTCTTCAATTTTGGCCTCGCGATCACATCGGCTTATGGATTTCGCTTCTTCTATCCAGTGGACCTGTAGTTGTGACAGCAGAGAGCGGACTATGTGTTCTAGCCTAAGTATTTCATCCTTGTCAGATATGTAGTCAAGGATGCGTAAGTTGAGAGCTCAGTTGTGAACCCTTTCAGCAAATCCGCAAAAGGCGTAAACATTTTTGTTACGTCTCTCCTCGAATATTTTGCCGTTGTTCAGATTTCGGGAAACCGAGATGCTTTTAGAACAATTATTTCAGTGATTTCGCCACCTAAGGAAACCCATGGAAAGCCTCCAACATGGGGCCACCCTCAACAGCATCCCTTGCTCGTCCTCAACAGTAGGGTGTAAGATAGAATAGTCATTGCACCGGGCCCAATACCCTGAATTACATGAAATTTTTGAACTTCCTGTGAAATCTGCGGTACTACCCGAAGCGCCCGTCGAACGCCGACAAATCCATCCTGGGTGCGTCAAACGATGGCCAAAATGAGAGGCAAACGTGCTTGAACAAAGCATGAAACTTATCATCTATTCAACTTATGTTCCCGGACTGATCTTTAATAGGGAATTCTTCGGCCTTCTGCTTCCGGACTTTATTTTCTCGGGCTGCTCTTGAATTGCGGCCAAATTGTTCTCTCATTTCGAAAATTCGCTTTTATAAACAACGGTATTCTTACAATCGGCATAACTGACATATGGTCTTCTACGGGTAGGAATGTCTTGCTGGCTTGTCGGAATGAAAGGCATGCACGAGGATACTGGAGACCTTTTGAGTTATTTCCTGGTCGTGTTGGACTTGTGATCTTTTTCTCGGCACTTCGACTTTTTTCTTTCCAAATTCATTAATTTTAATATTGTAAGTAGCAGTGAGCATTGCGCGGCCAGAGTAAAAACCCAATCGCAGAAAAAACGTTTTGTACCGGGGCATATAGGTAATCAATATAGGGGTACAAGAGAACCTTAAATATGCGATCACAAAATACTCTACGCAAGAGCCAATGTCACCGTACGGAAATATGCAGGTTGTTTACATGGGACCAAAAGCGATGAGTGTTAAAATTCTGCGGAGAATGAGAAGGAACAAATTTTCAAGCAGACAACACATGCACAGGATTCATTTTTATGAAAACAGTCTCATGAGTTTTGACACAAGAGGTACATTTTGGGGATTTTTGTTAGCCCTGTTTGCAACCTCCAAGGCTAAGCTCTCCTCTGTACTACTCATTTAATGCTAACTACTAATAAAATCGTCTTTGGCGGAAAAGCGAGAAAGCAGCTCATAGGCCACCGACCTCGTAAGTGATAAAATTAATGCGATCAGTACTCCACACAGAGGTACCAATAACTCTGCCTCGGGTCGAACGACGGTCTTCAATGTTTTAACCAATGCAGGTAGGCAGATGTAATAGTAATAATCTGCAATACTCCGTTTATGGAAATAATGCTCTTAGGTGACGTCAAAATATATCAAGTGAGTATAAGGTGATGGCAGAAAATAATATTGGCTGCAATGATTATTTGTTGTCCAAGAATGAATGGAGAAGGAAAACATGCCTCCAGCCGGCATAAGAAATGACCATTATTTATTCAACAAAAATCAAGAAAAACTGCATCAGGTCAAAGAGCCAAGAAATGCAATTGCGCAAGTTATTTATTTGCAACAATGCTCAACAACATGGAGCAGAAAATATGAAAATGGACGCATTGTGCAAAAGGCGATGTTTGGCTGGGGAAATCATTGTTGGACTTACGTGCAAGAGTGACCCGATATGCACTGACTGGAAAGCACTGGGGAAATTACGCGGCTGAACTGAATGACTAGGCTGATCCGGTAGCATTCTCGACGAATGTAGTGCTTTATGAGATAGATTCAGCGGTGAAGAACATCGAAAAGGAATACGTGACCGCCAATTAGAAATTATACTGGGATGACGTAAAGCGAAGAACTTCACTGATTAAACTCACATTATTGTAAGAACATGGCAAGAACCGATAAGTGAGTTCCGGAACATGCAGAATTATGGAATAAGGGATGAAAAACAAAAAAATCAGCAGCATGCAAAAAATTTGGATTGTATAAAACTAGATGGAAGGTATCTGTGATGGACCCGTGAATAACATGGGATTTCATAGTCCAAAATGCGTAGATGGGCAACCATGGCCTATTTCAATGTACCGGAATGCAATTTTGGACGCGCTCAATTTAAAGTGTAGACAGCTAAGGCTGAGCACAACTCAGAATCGTACGGGCGGTTTGTGTTGGTTAGCGGTTGCGAACGGCGCATATTGTTTTTGGCTTACCAGATGTGCCTCAGACGCTGGGGCTGCAGAATCAGTGAATATTTGCAAGAACTGCAGAACCGGAACGCGTACTTTAGTTTATTGGCTAATGTTGGCGACAGTGAGATAATTTGCAGTCCAGGGGACACGATACATTACATAAGGCCTCGTTGCACAGTTGACCCTACAGCGGGAAGTGGACAGGTTTGCATTGCTATTGAAAGCGTACGATATTCGTTGGCGGTAGTATACGGGCGGCGGCTTGGCAATATTTAGATTGCCTGATTTCAGTAGAGCTGTGTGGATACTATGGGTCGATATCAGCGTTATTTGTCGATGAAGCGGAATTGAAATTTTAGACGGCAAAAGGAGGCAAGTTTAAAAACGGAGAAAAAAGGACAGTTTGTGATGTGTTTCAGCTGCAAGTGAAGTTGGGCAGACGAAATATGATAAAACGACCAGGCATATGAGGATGAGTGGACAGTTTTCTCGGGCCATATGGTGATTTCTACTTGTTTTAATGGGGAATCGAATGATGCATTATAAGGTGTGTGGGACGAAACTCTGTAGATTAGCTCGTCTGAGGCGCCAAATGTTAACTGTGCTTGCGGGCGAAGTACTGAGAATGTAGTTAAGGTTACAGTAGTACGACTGGTTTTAGTATTAGAAAAAAGGTTTTAAGTGCCGATGGTAATTTAAAGGCTGTGGTTGGGACTGGATGTGAATCCGATGCGTCGGAAAAGCGCAACCGGTTCGTAACCTTAATGGTCGTTTGTAGGATTTCCAGCAGGCCAGAAGTTGCCAAATTAGATTGCATGCACGGTAACGGGTGGCGTGGATTCTTGATTTTTGGGAAGTTTTTCAGATGCCTTAAGAGTAAGACGGAGAAGTCTCATATCGCCATGGCTAGCAGTTGTACGTTTCATTTCTTAAGTTGTATGAGCAGATTCGGCTATGCAGTTCCCGGTAGGCCATGTTGACGATAATGGGCTTGGGAGAAACGAAATGAGTAAAAACAGGAAGATGTTTATAGCCGGCTACGTTATTTCAAGTAGAAAGTAATTCACCATCTGCACAACAAGGTAAATGATATGTCACTCGATGCTTCGAGCGAGGTTCTTTCGCTCTTTCGGATAACTTCAGTGAAATTTGGTTGGGGTTGACAACTAAAAAGTAGTACGAAAATGACTTACGCTCGGTGATGCTTGCACCAAAAGATGAGCTCATTCAGGACTTTGCCAGTTTATCTGACTATTTTTATCGATTCTTTTACAAGTTGTAGGAATGCAGATGCCGCTTTTGGGCAGGCAGCCATAGAAAAACACTGCCTTCCATGGTCTCTCACTGAGAGCAGCCGCGCTTGGCCGTTAACTACAACAGTCGTTGGACAGCTGCGCAAATGCACCGGGATACAGGCTGCATGTAATGGCTGAGGTGAGCATGAGGACCAGAGCGATGTGATATTTCACGGATGTATTCAACCTTCCGAAACAAAATAATGCATTCACCGAATAATGGACATAGTTTAGCGCATTTTTCTGCTTGGCAGGCTTAGGATTGCAAGTTAACCGCTGGATACGTTTGAAGAAGAAACTAGGTTATTACTACCACACTGAAACCAAGAGAGAATGTGACAACGAGGATTTCTGCCAGGGGACAGTTTGCCACTAACAGTTTGCAAGCAGTTCCTTAACCTGGACCACGGACGTATAGTAGGGTCAAATTACCAAATGATAGCTGTCAAAAAGCATGTGCAGACATGATAAGCTACCAGTTAAAGGATGTGACTTTCCGCTAAAAATCAAGTGAGTTTGGAAGTAGTAGGTATCATAAATTTAGAGGGGTCTAGATCCGGGTGGGCTGTCAGCTAGTGACAATACTAGGTAATAAAATACAAAAACGTTACCACGAAAGATTTTGAAAACTACGATGTAGGAATTGGTGTTTGGGAGAAGGGTTGTTTGCGGCAATGCCGATTAAAATTTCGGTGAGGCGGGAAAGGCGAGACCGGCTGGGACGAGTACAAAATCCGTGGTATATAAATTACTGGGATGATTGGAAAATAGGAGAATTGCGGACCATACTTCGGCGACTGTCAGGAGAAAAGCCTGGCCCAGTAAAAGACGTAGACGATAGGGCTGTTAGCCATCGGGAAAAAGGGACGCTCCAAAAATGTATAATTTTGCGCCAATAAGTAAACATACCTTTGTAAATGTATCTGGGGAACTGGGTCAGAGATTTCTCAAAGGTTATTCTGATTAATTGAAAGTGAAGTGAAAAATAAAAATACATTTACGTGGCTTGCGTTTTATGAATAATGTTTGTTTATCAGTTCGGTTATTTCGATGATAAATGAAAATTTGTGAGCTTATAAGTTGACTATTATTTTAGGGATGGTGCGAAAAAGTTATTGGAGTCAATAATTGTTTAGTGTGGATTGGAAGGATGATGGCGAAGTTACTGGGTTTGGCTGCAAAGCAACGACCGGATAGAACGAAATCGATATGGAGTGGCACTACTTTGAGTCACTAGTTTCAAAGTGAGCGAGAAGTCTAGGTATCCTTAGAAAGATTTGCCTAGAATGGTATAGGCTGCAGTTAAGTAGGTGAAGGAGGATAATGGAGAAACCTGGAAAAGGCACTATTGAACTGTTAGGTTATGGCACAAGAATACAGGGTGTATTAATATATTCTGATCTGAAAGATAGTTCAGATAATGATTTTACAGGAGACAAAGATCGATTTCTGTTGGATTAGGAATACCCGATGACGAGCCCAATAAGTCTTCCAAACGTGTTTAACTGCGAGCTAATTAGCTTAAAGAGAATTGTCAGATTTGGCTGGACATAATGTAGTAACGGGAGTCAGGATGTGGCAATCCGCAGCTCACTGCGAAACCAAGGATTGATATAGGGCGAAAATACTCTTTGTGAGTTCTCCTTTTACCCCATCTGTTGCAGCATAATAACCTCTGAGTATGTGCAATAAAATGACCCGGCAGTATCTCAATTTCGTTTGGTCGGAGTTTGGCTAGTGTTTCACTAACTGATCAATTAAAAGCTGTCAGAATGCTAAAAAATTAATCAAAATTAAAGCGAATATACTGACCGCAGAATTTGACTCCTAGTGGCAACGCTCATGGACCGGGCAGCCAAACGCCTTGTTAGTGCCAAGGGGGAATGGCCACAATGATTCTTCCCCTACTGGCCTTTACTGACCAGATTGAAAATAATCAAGCTGGCCTAGGTGAAGAATGTTATTTTAAAAAGCTCTGTTGCATTATTTAACTGTTTGTTGGTCTTGGAAAAGTCAGTTAGCAGGCCCCTGACGATCCTTTCGACGATCCTAGCTAGAGTGTGTATATGGCTTTTTTTCTGATAATTACGTGGATCATGCAATGGTCGCACTTTGTGGAGGGAACGTATCCAACGTGTCATAGAGATCGTAGACGGATTTAACAAGAGAATTGCTATTTCTCTTTTCCTAAGCGGAACAGAGCAAGGGGGCTCCGGCAAAACCGGGCCGTTATGGAACTTTACGGTCGGAAGGACGTTCTTCATTTTCTTTGTATTAAACAAGGAAAATGACATCATTTGATCCGTTATACTGTGAAGTTGGGTGATTTGAGTTGCCGTCGGTCATGAGAGTAGAGGAGGGCCATAAGTTAGGGGCCTTAGCGATTTCCTTTTAATCATCGGGCTGTTCGCTTTTGTGTGCGATGTGCACAGTTTACGTGATTTATTACGAAGAGTGCGGAACCGCAGCGTTCCGGCTAAGTGTGGGCTGGTGTTTGGTTGCCGAAGTTTGGTTTGTTTTCGCTTTTAAAGCGAACACACAACCAGCGGGGCTGCGTTTAAACAAACTTAAACTTAGTAACACAGAAGCGCCGGAAAATTTCACGTACTTTCCCAGCGGTTTCATAATCTTTTCATACTTATTATTTGTGGTTCGTGAAGTTCCCTGGGAGCATACATTTAATAAGCAAATAGATGTTTGCATATCAGGCATCGAGAGTCAGATGATAAGGACAACTCAGACCAATCGAGGCTCCGAAGAGCTTCAGTCAGACCATCACTGCTTGGTGATTTGTAGTAGGTATTCACCGGCTGGGTACCATGTATAGATGTGGGTCCCAGGACGAATATGAAGGAGGCCAGTGACCGTTTAGTGATCACTATCCGGAAAGGTATAGATCAGGGAGATTTCAGAATAAGACAGTGTCGGCGAGTGGTTCCTAGGTGGCATTATTTCATAAAGTGGGATTAGAGAAATTCTGCACCCCTCCCCTAAACCTGGGGATCAGGAACAACGTTTAGAAGCATCTGAGGGACGTTTTTTGTAGACCAGCAGAACCTAGGGGTGTTAAATTCCTCTAATGTAACTTTTGCTCCTCCCTGAATGGTGTTGTCCCCAAAAGCTATGAAGAGTTGAAATAACCCAAAAATGTTTGACTAAGGGGATCCGTGAATGGATGCAAGAGGCAAAAAGCAGTAGTGCGCATAGATAGAACGCCAAAAAATGTTGGGGAAATTATCGAGCACCGGATGATGGAGGAAGAAGAGGGAAGGCTCTAGTCTGAAGAAAGCCAGGCAAATACCAACACGCCAGTTGGTTCTTGGATTCAGAAAGTAGTGGTAATCAGCCAGGAATATTTGAGTTTTGAGTGTGTACTCCGCCAAAGATATTTAGGCGAGTAGAACTTCCAATGGAGAGATTTTGTACAAACGATTTCGGGCGCGTATTTTAATCAGATCTCACCACGCGGTAAATAGGATCGCACAAAATTTAGGGGTATGATCGGGGCTGAAAGATTCCACAGATGGCTGCCTGTCGGGGGTGTAATGCGAAAACTTGAGAAAAAGTGAGAAAGAAGTGATGGGTTCGAGGTTGACGGAGTAGGTTAACAAAAATAAGATAAGAAGCTTGGGTTTCGGAACTGTGGTCAAGAGCGTCGATAGTAGCCGGTGGAATGGAAATGAGAAGCATGAAAATGAAAAACACATGAGCGGTTGCCCGAAAAACAACAAACATCGATTAGCAGCGCCATGTCCCAAAAGCTACAATTTACACACTTGAATAGCTCCTGGAAATCTCATGGCACTGCGTAGCCTGTTGTAGTGCAAAACCCGATAAAAGACAATATTGCCTTGCACACTTCACGGTACCATTCCTAAGTTAAAAATTATGTACATGGCGACCATATGCGTGAGAGTGAAACCCCGCCATTCTGCAGCAGGAAAAAAATCAACAAATGGGACATAACCCTGTGCACCTTGAACGCCCAGTGAAAACTAATGGGCAGAAAGTATCCGTGCTTAAGCAAATGCAAGAGCTTATGCACGCCCAATTGGTCCCAAAAACAGGCTTATGAGATTTACAGTCGTAAATCGACGTAAACGAACTGAATGTAAACGGTCGGTCAGCGTTTACGATAAAGCGAATTTGGGCCGTGGCGAAACATGCTGCCCCAATTCAGGGTGACCCGTAACTACACCAATAGTCCGAATAACACTCTGAACCAGAGGACGCTAGGACAAAGTAAAGAAAGTCGTCCTGTGCAGAAAATAAACAGTCATCGAAATCTGTACTATTACTAGATAGTTTCTTTGTAGTTGCATGATGCTGGATAAAGAGAGAGCAGAAGGATTGGGGCAGGAAATACGCGAGTCGAATATTGTAAGCCACTATACACAGTTTATTTACGTTGTTTTCGCAGACCTATTTGGTGCATGTTACGCAGCCGTTTTGCTGAAAGCTGGCAGCCGCTGTAGCTACCCACAAGCAACCGCGCACGCATACAATATCCATACATCTGTTTCAACCGCATCTTTTGGGGATATCGTCGTCGTCCGGTGGGGGAACACTAGAGTAAATAGTTGCTGCAAAACTCACTGCCGCGCAGGGCACAGAATAAATGCACGAGATGCGCACTGTTTTCCCGAGACATTGTTGGACTGTTGGGGTGGGTTACAGTAGCAGTTGGCGGGGCCAAGGCAGAAAACGGATGCTCTTCCGGTTTAACAGAACCGTTTGGTCTCGCATATCAACTACCGATGATGCGAGCACGAAACCTAAAAGACTAAAACAGGAGAAGGAACTTGCAACTGATTTCTACCATGCATCTCAAAATTGCTTTGTGCATGTCGAAGTGGCGCACTCGTTTATAACCAATTCTTTTTCGCAAGCCATGATTTTTCCCTATCACTCTGAGAAGAGACTGCGAGAGCACTCTGTAGTGAGAAGAGACAGAATGGCTTTCAGCCTTTTTGGATAGTGCATGTGCGTGTGTATCTTGTTTTCACAAACTGCCTGTGTTCGTAATATTAAATTATCGTCAGACATTGAAGATAGAATTTCAAGACGACTTGAGTTCTGGATCCACCAAACTGTCTTATCTAAAGACAGTAGAGTAGATGGCACCCAGCATATCGGCCATTTTGACATCTGTTGGGTTGCTATGATGCGTTAATATAATGGTGTATTATGGACAATGCCTAAGTTTAACCCCCCCTGAACGCTAGGTAAATGAAATAGTCGGAAACATTTTAAAGGTGGATATACCCATGGCACGCCACTCTTCCCAAGGCTGTTAAATCCCGCAGACTTGTCAATACCAGGGATATATCTTCCCCGTTTGACTCACCTTTGAACTATGCCCTTTGATGTGTTTTGTCATAATGTTGTAACACTTGAATATGTCACCAAGCATGCCTCTCGGATTTTTCTGGAAATGTACTATATCTAATCAAATTTTATGACTTGGACTATTTCCCGGTAAAGGTCAGCGGATTTTGCGCCCAATAGTTGTTCAAATTCTGTGTCTATTCATCTCATGGGGGAAAAGGAGTTCCTTCGGACACGGTTGTTGCGTGGATCTCATACGCGTGCTGCCGGCACGGTGTTGAGCTTCATGGGATGCGGTATCTTCGCAAAATTTTCCTATTCAGCTGTCTTCGGTCGTCAGTTAATCGGTTTACCTAATACCAGTGGCATGCAACCAAACGTATACCTGCACAGCCATGTTTCTTCTGCAGAACCAAAGTTTCTCCTTGATTACATGGTGCAATATATGATTGAAATGCAAAACTGCCTCTATCATCACTCCCTTCATTCGTAGCCGTCCGTTCTATTGGGCATTACCTCCACGGCTTCGGCTTCCTCGACGTCTTCACACTTTAAGAAAATTGGCCTTTATGATCAAGTACTTCCTTTGTCCGTCCATCGGTGGACATCGTTCGATTACCGAATTACAAGTATTTGTTACGTGATCAATCCTGTTGTCAGAGGTCTATCCGCATGCGGTGTGCTTCCTTCACTTTTTGGCTTGCTCCGAAGAATATCCGCTAAAAGCAACATAGACACCGCTGGATATGCTTACTATTCTCGATTGTCGTTATCGGTAAGGCCATGCTGCAGGAAGAAAAGAACCGGCTATTTTCTCTAAGACCATCGCTACGAGACCCAGTTTAAATTGACTGTTACCAAGACATTTGGAATTGATTTTATGTTTGCTTCCCTCCCAAAATCTGTTCTCTGAAATTCAATTCTCAGGTCTAGCCGATATCAGTTGTATTAACACTCAGGTGTTCAGTTCCTTGACCGAAATTTCCCACTTCCATTCAATAGTTTGAAAAACAGGCATGTACCTATTCATCGCTGTCCGCGGACATCTTGAGAATTTTTGCATGCACACCCATGCAGGCAGACACTCTAGTTGCAGTGTCCAACGGCCCGAATGGATGTCCAGGAGCAAACGGCTCCGTTTCTTTTTGACAGATTTTTCTGGCCTCTGTTTCCTAGTACATGTACATACATTCGTACATAATTGTCGATAGTCTGCTGTGATCATTTTTCCCATCTCGTTAATGGCGAGTTCAGTGACCTATGCTTCAGGGAAGTTGTGTTAAGTTTGCGCGTCTCCGCCAATTTGATTTTGCTTCCTTTGAAGTGATCCTTACTGCGCATGGGATTTTGAAATTTTTAATACCTGTTCGTTGATCAACTCACACCGTTTTCATTCTGTTTTTACTTGGTTGAAACAGGCCTACATCAGCTATGTGTACCACCGTTTTGTGGATCGCTGGGTCCCGTCAAAGACGCAGATTAACGTGTAATTCCGCGCATAATTTACACATTTAGGTCCGTAATTGTGCATTATATGGGATATAACGAATCAATTATTCAGTGGTCTGTCACTTATTTTGGTGTGAAACCATGATAAGTTCGCAATCTCGCGGACTTCATTTTTGGTCTTTTTCCTTCAATTTTCTTTCGAAAAACATTCTCAAGCAAATCTAACGTCTATACTATTTACTTCAATGTTGCTACTTGTGTTGAGGGTCTTCAAGTTGCATGCCGTTCAGAAAAATTTCCCCTTGTTTTGCTTTTTTCTGTTTATTATGATTTTGCTTTTGCATAGTCCCTTGCTTGGTTTGTACATCACAAACTGGTCATGCATATTTTGCGACTGAACACAGTGTCATTCGTTATTTGTTATCTGTTTGTACATGAGGTCCTGTCAATAAGCCGGCGGATCCGTGTTTTCAGCAGTATTAGCCACTAGTAATTGCAAAGCGCCTTTCCCTTAGGTTTAATTTGAATTCGCCGAAGCGCAAACATAGTCGTAATTATACTGTTTGTCTTGCCTTACTCAATATCTTCCTTTCCCAAATGTTATTTTTCCTCACGAAAGTAGACTTTCCCTAAATCATAGTCCATTTTAAGTTGCTCAGGAGGTTTTGACCAACACAGACAAATTTTTGTCCAAAATGTCCGTCCCCTCTTTGGCTTCTGTGCTAGTTGATCTTCTCATCTATTACTTTACCATAGTTTGTTCGACAATTTTCCTTTATTTCCCTTCTTGTGGCTGCTTGACTGACCACCGAGTTTGTTCCCTACGTCTTTACATTATCTCGTCATTTTCTTCTACAGGTGTCGTTCTAATATACAAATAAGTCCGATTTTGGCAGAACTCCAGATTAAGCAATAATCAGGTTCCATTTATTCGCACTTGTTACAAACTTTCAACCGGAAGATGATACGCAAATGTCTGTTCACGCTGCTTCATTACATTTGTTGGGAAATCAGAATGAAATATCTCACAGCCTACAATTATTGGATTTGCCATAGAGCATGTGGTCTAACGAGATATTAGATCTTGAACTCAATTCACCGGGAAGAATTTTGTGAGCGTAGACTTTTATTCTTGGGGTACTCCGTGCACCATCCCAAGTTTAGCCCGCAATGAATGAGACAATGGTAACGATCCTGTCTAAGATATATCAACGCTTGAGAAACCGTCCACTTGTACCAGTGGCGGCGATCTTAAGGATTTGGATCATTAATTCCTGGCAAAGGGATGTCAATTAAACAACGAGCTGGCTTCGGATCGTGTCAAACTTCCGCTATTTGTTTATGAAGAGCTACTCAAATAGCAGCTGACACTTTTAGAAATGGGAAATTGGTGGGCATATGGATTCCTCGCGGGGAATGCTTAGAGAATGTCCAATCAGCGGAGAATTGGAACAAGAAGATATGGCAATGTCGAGCACGGAAAATGTCCACCGGAAGAAGTAGTCCTTCACAGATATGAGCGAGGCGTTCTGTAGTATAGATGGCTTGGTGAAAGAAATGTCGGCAATCAGTTCTGGCAGAATGCTCTGGTGCTTGCACGGAAATTTACTGGCTGGAAAGTGTCCATGGTTAGATTCATCAAAAGGTTATTGACCTTCATGCCTGTGAATAATGTGGTATTAATTTGTATTTTATTTCGTTATCTTCAGTAGAATGAAAAATAAACACTTTACCAGCAGATCGCAAAAAATATTCCAATTGCGCCGTTCATGAATACACAACGCCCTTGCAAAATGAAACAAACCAAAAATGAACGGTAGAAACTGTTTATGAGAAGTAAAATACACCTTGCTCCTATACCACTTGGTCCCCTGGATGTTGCCCTCAACGAAGAGTAAGAATCTGGCAGAACAAAAATGACAATCGCCTTAGGTGCGCTAAAATCTCCCCGCCCTTCCCAGCCAATTCGTAACTCCTCTGCCTTCTACTATTTCGTAAAGTAGGAGGAGATGTCGACGAAAATTTTGACATTGTTATCACGTGAACGGCCCCGAGAAGCTTATAAATTGAATCTTCAACCAATAAAAGCGATTCCAAACTCAGCTGCTCAACATATTGACATGACTTTCAAGGAACATAGCTAATAAATTTTCAGAGTGGGCTATTACCCGTAAATCTAATACTTATTTCTCCTAACCGCCTGCTTTATTATCGAACGCAAAACGTTTAACCAATATTCGTTTGTCAATTCCGATCACTCAACATAAACCCAAGAAGCCTAGTAAAGTTTCTCCGCTCGAGACGAAACTTTTGAAGGTTTAAAACATCGTTAACAAAACGGGAGAACTCCCGCTCTTAGTGCAAGTCAACCACTTGCAACAAGAGTTTCTTATGGAGTACAAATTAAGGTTAAAAAGCAGGACATGGTAGCTCTTGGGTCGCCTAACCCAGTTCGGAAGACCCCTCACATTTTCAAAGCTCGCCTGCAGCCCAAATCGTCACCTATTTTGAACTTCTTCATATTCACCTGCATGCGCATCGAGTCTCCTGTAGACTTTGCAGCAGCATTTAATACATACGTCTCTTCTGATCTTATTAATGAAAAACGGACACACTCTGAAATACACCCATGTTAACTTCCGTCAGATTATCCTCCGTCCCATTCGACGTTGCTGGCATCATCAATGTGATGTAATATGCCAGGCCATCCCACAGGCCTGGCCAAGATGGAATCCCACCAGTCCTATTTCGCACCGCTTACTCAGATCTTCCAGTGCTCTTCCTAAATCTGTTCTCGCTCTACATGTCCGGCGCTGCTTCTCCGTCACAATGGAAAATCTCCGTTATTGTTTCACATCACAAAAAGGGTTCTATGCATGAACGTGAAAACGTTTGCCCCATTAACCACACTCCAGTCCTATCCAGGCTTATGGAAAAGATTGTTAAAGAACAACTGGTTAATTTCCTTACTACTCACAAATTTATCAACCCCTCCCAACACGGCTTCCTCAGGGGCCGATCCTGTTTTACCTGTCAGTTTGACTTCTTGAACTTGGTCACCCAAAGTGCTGATGCCCACCGGTCGATGCTCATAATCGTTTTAGACATGTCAAAAGCGACTCCCGACTTCTGGCCAAAATTAGGACTTATGGGATAAGAAATCCCCTCTTATCTTGGCTATCATCTTACCTTTCCGATCGCTCTCAGGTAGTCAATATTAACGGTTATTTTTCCCAGTCCTGTGCTATTACCAGTTGGATCATTCAGGGGAACGTCCTTGGTCCTCTCCTTTTCCTGCTATACGTTAATGATATCTTTAAAGTTATTCGTCATGGCACACCATTCCTGTTTGTCAATGACATGAAAATGGCCTAATCTTTTGAGGCTGCTCCATTTTGCTCCGCTCTTGCACTTGTCAGTGAAGACCTGGAGTCTCTTGAGAACTGGTGTTCCAAGTAGCTTATAAAGTGCTCTGCTGGCAAACGTTCTCTAATAACATAAATGCTATGTTCCTCTGGGCGCCCCTCTATGAACAGCATGCCAATTCTTGTATCACACAGTTAGGGACTTAGGGTTACAATGCTTCTTCTCTTTCAACTTCCACGATCAGGCCCACCATCAGACCGCTGTAGCTAAGAGAACCGCCACAATGTTCTTAGGGGCATTCCGCACTCAAGACTGCGGAATTATCACCTTCAAGTCCCATGATACGCCGCAACTCGAGTACTGCCCGATCATCTACACGCATATGCATAAAGTCAATCGAAATGCAATCGAGCATGCGCAGCGTGAGTTCAATGGAAGCCTCAGAATAGCTTCGTCAAGCCTAAAATACAGGGCCAGATGCGATCTGCTTGGGCTTGAACAATTGTGACTTCGCCGAGTTAAATTAAACCTTACATTTATCTTTAACGTTTGCCGTAATAATGTCCACTCTGCTACAAACGTCACACAACGCTGGTAGTCCCCATATCCACTTCGTAGTAGATACTACTCGTTAAGAATACCCCTGACTCGACTATCGATCAGGACGAAAATCTTCGCAGTTGCTTAATGTGAACCATTGAACAAACTCCCCAGTTCCCTGAGGTTGTGCCCAAAGTTAGCCCGTTTCAAAGCCCAGCTAGCAGAGTGACTGGCTGCCTCGCCCCTAATTAAACTGACACGAGGTAACATTGGACAAGACTAGGCTCGCGAACATGGGTTAGAATTCTAGTTCATGACTGAATCTTTGCTGAGGTCACCATCTGGGATTCGTGGGATTCGGCTTCACCTCTTACTTCATCACTTTATCACACATCCCCGCTAATGCACCCATTTACCTCCGTTGTAGAAATGTAAGCTTTTTACCAGTGGCTTATGTAACTAAATCTTGAGCTTCTCCCAACGTGGGTTGACGAAAATATGAACATATTTCTTAATGGACCCGTGCACTTATCACATTCCGTGATTTTAAACAACCTCAGCCTATGTGATCCCCGGTTCGCATGTCACCTTATCTTCTCTACTGACTTGGCGTGGCTGAATTGGTCGTTCCTGATAGCCCCTAACCTTCAACTAGGCCTAAAACGGCTACCATAGCTCACTTCTAGCTACCACATTTTACGGAATAAATGCACTATGTCGCAGATGTGTTGTCGCGATCCAATGATCACCATAACCCCAAGCTGGAACTCAAGCCACACCACTTCTCTCTTGCGTTTCAGATCTCGTACAGGGAGCAGACGAACTGTTACTGGTTCCGACCTCGTAACCGCGATTCCAAATCTGCTATCTCATCACCCATGCCAGGAACCTGCCAGCTAGAACTGGTCCTCGAGAACTGATCCGTTCAACCAAAACTACGCGGATTATCGCATTGGATATCTCAACTGGCAAATTTGCGATTGGGCAAAAGCACGATTAATACTGTCTCCGGAATGGCTTGCGCACTTCATATTCACCAACCGTACTGCTCAACAAGATCAAATGCCGCGACAGCAAAAATGACAGCATAGAGGACGTTCTAGGCTAGTTTATTTGAGGAGTGTTCTGACAGAAAATTTGTCTTCTCTGACGCACCTCCCAGCACAGCTTACCGCCGCCCGCATGTAAACAATCACTATTCCCGGAAGTCCCATATCCAAGGCTTCACAAATTTCCTTCAGATAGTTTAACAAAATCTCGACAGCCTTCCTCCACCTTCAACAATTTTTGGCCGTTTGTTGTTCTCATTTCTCTACCTTATCCACCTTACCTGAAGTTCCGCCTGGTTTTCACTACTTTCTTCCAACTACCGTATCACCACTGGCTGTCGTTTCAGCTCAACTTCTCCGCTCATTAAGTAACGCTCCTGACATTTGGGGACTCCAACTATATTTCGACATCCTGCGTCGAGCACCTTCCATGTTTCGCGCCAGCAGCGGGCACATTTAGTGCGCCTAAACACGAAATGACTCGTAGTCCGCTGCTAGCAAACAGTCCCAGGAAATATTTTCGGTCTTGAAAATTGGGTTTTCTATTTTTTGCTTTTCACTGGCAAACTTGTACTTTCCCCATTGCTTTGCAGCAACTCATTTCAACTTCGAACGTGCTTCTCCAATTGCTCAAATTTGGTCATAGCCCCTATTGCTTTTGACTTCTATCATTTACATTTCCTGTGCATCATCCTTGTAAAATTTTGATTTTGCCTTTGGCATGCTTCTTGGAAATCGAGAAATACACATTACTATTATTACTCATCAGCAAGCAGCGTTGCATGACCTGGAGCGCAGAGGGCAAAGTGGTTTCGTGAACCGCAGGAACCGCCTCCAAAACCTCCGTAGTTGTTGGGTAGGGTGACTGTTAATTTCAACGACTGTTTGCAGTGCAAAAGCTTTACCTCAATGTACATTTCAAACAAACAAATCAAAGTATCTCATTGCCCACTTTGGGTAATTTTGGGAAACGGGAAAATCACGCCGGCAGCCGAAGGTGTTACTTAGCAATCCATGATTTATTTTTTGATGGAGATTATTCTGAATAAATTAGATTGACCGGCGGAGCCCCAGAAGACAAATGCTGGCCTGTCCCTTCTGCATGTCAACCATGTGATGACATACTCCTGTTTTATTTCTGCAGATGACGTGAATGCAACGTAAAAATGATGTGAATTTACGGCAGGCCTCAGAGAAGAGTAATGATGGGGCTACCATATCGGACATGTTACGAAATGCGAGCAGAATTTATATGCTCGCTCAGGCAATAAACAGGCTAACTAACTAGGCGAGACTCAAGTCTTTGGTGGCGCCGTAGTGCGGGTCGCTGCAGACTTCAGGCGGGTGGAACAACCTCAACATCCCACCGAATTTTCTGAGGAGAACCTCGTAGAAAAAGGTCTTTTACTCCGTGTAAGAAACCAACAAGTTTAATCATCCATAAATGGCACTACTTGAAACCTCTTAGCAGCATTGCGTGTGTACCTGCTCTTCGTCCATAAAGGAAGTTGTTACCTGCGTGGAGTAGGTTCAGTGGCCGAGGCGCAGGCCGGTGAAAAAGCGAAGAGGGAAAAGTTGCCAAGTGAAGCTGCGAGAAAGGGATCTCTTCTCAAGAGAAGTGAACAGACTTTGGGACAGCTAAGAGATGTCTAAAGTATAGAAGGGGCGGCAATTCCCTACAAGGATTATAGGCCTTTGCAGCCTACCGAGTTAGGAACTACGAGGCATATCGTATGGCTCCGAGAAGAGCAATGCAGCTTTAAAATACGTATCAAGTTATTTGCTGGCGGAGTGGTCAGCGGTTGATTCGGTTTAAACGATGCAACGGTTATGACCCTGCGAGGCGGAAGTGGAATGAAAAGTTTCATAAAATCGAGAATGACGGGTTAGATAGCCTGGTGCTTACAAGAATATGTCTGCCTTGTTGAAGGTATAGTAACACCGATGAATATTGTGCGGAATCTCCCTGTAGCAAACTTCCCTCGACGTGAAGTGAGATAAGTACACTTCATTTTTATTTGTAGCTGAATTCAGGCCTTGGAAATCCGCGGAATGCGAAGGAAGGTAGCCTCAGCGGATAGAGGTGCAGTGCTGTACAAAACATTTGAAGGAATCCAGAGGCTTGGGTCACTTCCTTCTTGTGACAACTAAGCTAAACTCTCATGATTAAACTCAAGCCCTAACCAAAACATGAAAGTCCCCCCAAAGTTACGCAGGAATCTCGGGAAGTCTAACCTAGGGAAGACCGACCACAACATGCTTCATTGGGTTAGGGCAAAAATACGTTCTGCGAGGAATTAGGCGAGTAAGAGATGAAACTAAACCTCTCTGGGATTCGGAGCATTTTTCTCCAAATGGAGGAGGGAGGAGAAAGCGGCAACCCAGGATGATAGATCTTGGCTGTAAGATCTATGAAAAACAAAAGGCCAAATAAAACAGACCCTCGAAGGACGAAAGGAACTAGAATTGGTATGCCAAATGTAGGAAGCAGTGATGAAGGAAATGGAAGACACTTGGTAAAGTTTTGGGCTGGTGTTTGCAAAGCCATTAAGAACCTACCCAATAAAATTAAATAAAGTCAGAGGATGTAGTTAGCGACAGAAGTGGTTCAAGCTGGCAGACCGAAGGGGAAGTGTTTTTCAAAGAAAGCAGTAAAGTTATCCTCCGCCAGTAGTCTGTAAAGAAGGATGGTCGTATATCAACAATAAAGCCACGGTTGAAAAATAATTGCCACGACTTCAATAAATCAAATGGAATCAACAGGTAAGGACTAAATTACAGCAAGGAAGAACAAAATATCGAAACGCTGATAAACGTAATAAACGTCCTGAAACCCATGGCCACTGGGAAGAGCGAAATCCCTCAGTTTTGTCCTGAGCAAAATCGAACCTCGTTTTACAATCCCATTTTCAAAACGCCACGACTTACAAACATTGAATAGCTCCTGGAAATCTCATGGCACTGCGTAGCCTGTTGTAGTGCAAAACCCGATAAAAGACAATATTGCCTTGCACACTTCACGGTACCATTCCTAAGTTAAAAATTATGTACAGGGCGACCATATGCGTGAGAGTAAACCCCCGCCATTCTGCAGCAGNGCCAAAGATATTTAGGCGAGTAGAACTTCCAATGGAGAGATTTTGTACAAACGATTTCGGGCGCGTATTTTAATCAGATCTCACCACGCGGTAAATAGGATCGCACAAAATTTAGGGGTATGATCGGGGCTGAAAGATTCCACAGATGGCTGCCTGTCGGGGGTGTAATGCGAAAACTTGAGAAAAAGTGAGAAAGAAGTGATGGGTTCGAGGTTGACGGAGTAGGTTAACAAAAATAAGATAAGAAGCTTGGGTTTCGGAACTGTGGTCAAGAGCGTCGATAGTAGCCGGTGGAATGGAAATGAGAAGCATGAAAATGAAAAACACATGAGCGGTTGCCCGAAAAACAACAAACATCGATTAGCAGCGCCATGTCCCAAAAGCTACAATTTACACACTTGAATAGCTCCTGGAAATCTCATGGCACTGCGTAGCCTGTTGTAGTGCAAAACCCGATAAAAGACAATATTGCCTTGCACACTTCACGGTACCATTCCTAAGTTAAAAATTATGTACATGGCGACCATATGCGTGAGAGTGAAACCCCGCCATTCTGCAGCAGGAAAAAAATCAAAAAATGGGACATAATCCTGTGCACCTTGAACGCTCAGTGAAAATAATGGGCAGAAAGTATCCGTGCTTAAGCAAATGCAAGAGCTTATGCACGCCCAATTGGTCCCAAAAACAGGCTTATGAGATTTACAGTCGTAAATCGACGTAAACGAACTGAATGTAAACGGTCGGTCAGCGTTTACGATAAAGCGAATTTGGGCCGTGGCGAAACATGCTGCCCCAATTCAGGGTGACCCGTAACTACACCAATCGTCCGAATAACACTCTGAACCAGAGGACGCTAGGACAAAAGAAAGAAAGATGTTTTGCGCAGAAGGCTGGGTAGGTTCACCGTGATGTCACTGCGAGAATGTCCGATGATATAGTCTGATGATGGATAAAGATAGAACGGAGCCTGGCTGGGATCATTATCTTCATCACGATGTTGCAATGGCTGTAAGTAAATTAGTTGGGTTATGAAAACTGACTCCTATGTCCATGGATTTGGCAGGTCGTTAGGTCCTTGAAATGACATTTAGAGGATTAGTTGTTTTGTGATGTGATTAATTAACCTATGTCGCTCAGAATTAGGCAACCGTTAATTGTAAGCGGCTTGATGTGAGAGTGACTATATTTGCCAGGGCTGAATGTGCTGTCCTTGGGAATGTTCTGAGGCAAATAGCTGAATTGTAAATAAGATTTTCCTGATTGGCTCATGGTAATGCTGGTTTTTTAGGCTGTATACTTTTGATGGGGTACTCCCTTTTTGCAACATCGAAGGGAACTCACCGGAGGAGTAAGGTAACCGTGATATGGGAAGTCAAACTGTTGTCACAGGGCGGCTGGAAATGCAACCCCTGAAATAATCGATTTGGCGGGAAGGGTTCTCAGTAGTGTTGTTGGAGTGTAGTTGCCGGTGGCGGAGTAATGAGAGGGGAGTATGATGGGGTCGACGGATGAGTGGAACTTCATTGGCCTTGTAGCGGAAATTTTGTGGATGAGTTGGATTGATTTGAGTGAACTAACGGAGACTCCTGAAGAATCATTGTGGACGGTGGCTTTGTGATCGGTGGATTTACATGATATTGGAAATAGCAAGAATGGCTAGCATTTTTCTTTTCTTTTTTGGTGGTTAAACAAGGGAAAGCGAATTTCCGAAGTTGAAAATTGACTGCTTAGGAAGAGAAAATTTGGATAAGGGATCCTAAAAAGGGCCTGCTGGCAGATATTGAGAGGGCAAAAGGCAGCATTTGGTCACTCACTTGGGATCCCTGGAAAAAAGATATGAGGGTACTTATCATTGATGATCCTGGCTGTTTTCTGGGAATTTGGTGGGGCCCTTTGTATAAGCAGAGCTCACGTTAGGTGCAGCAGATGATTAGACGGCGGTTTTAAATGTAATTCGGGCTTTTCGAGCATCAAACAGTCTCTCAGCGAGTAGATTGCAACTCATTTTTCTAAAATTAGGAAAGAGTATAGTGGGCTTCTTGTTTTGGGACCAAATGAATAGTGTGCCATTTAGGTTGAGAGATAAGTTACCTAGAGCTGTGGGAGTTATTAGGGAGGACATCTGCTTGGTTCACATAATAATAATGTATATTTCTTAATTTGCAAGAGGCATGCCAAAGGCAAAATCAAAATTTTACAAGGATGATGCACAGGAAATGTAAATGATAGAAGTCAAAAGCAATAGGGGCTATGACCAAATTTGAGCAATTGGAGAAGCACGTTCGAAGTTGAAATGAGTTGCTGCAAAGCAATGGGGAAAGTACAAGTTTGCCAGTGAAAAGCAAAAAATAGAAAACCCAATTTTCAAGACCGAAAATATTTCCTGGGACTGTTTGCTAGCAGCGGACTACGAGTCATTTCGTGTTTAGGCGCACTAAATGTGCCCGCTGCTGGCGCGAAACATGGAAGGTGCTCGACGCAGGATGTCGAAATATAGTTGGAGTCCCCAAATGTCAGGAGCGTTACTTAATGAGCGGAGAAGTTGAGCTGAAACGACAGCCAGTGGTGATACGGTAGTTGGAAGAAAGTAGTGAAAACCAGGCGGAACTTCAGGTAAGGTGGATAAGGTAGAGAAATGAGAACAACAAACGGCCAAAAATTGTTGAAGGTGGAGGAAGGCTGTCGGGATTTTGTTAAACTATCTGAAGGAAATTTGTGAAGCCTTGGATATGGGACTTCCGGGAATAGTGATTGTTTACATGCGGGCGGCGGTAAGCTGTGCTGGGAGGTGCGTCAGAGAAGACAAATTTTCTGTCAGAACACTCCTCAAATAAACTAGCCTAGAACGTCCTCTATGCTGTCATTTTTGCTGTCGCGGCATTTGATCTTGTTGAGCAGTACGGTTGGTGAATATGAAGTGCGCAAGCCATTCCGGAGACAGTATTAATCGTGCTTTTGCCCAATCGCAAATTTGCCAGTTGAGATATCCAATGCGATAATCCGCGTAGTTTTGGTTGAACGGATCAGTGCTCGAGGACCAGTTCTAGCTGGCAGGTTCCTGGCATGGGTGATGAGATAGCAGATTTGGAATCGCGGTTACGAGGTCGGAACCAGTAACAGTTCGTCTGCTCCCTGTACGAGATCTGAAACGCAAGAGAGAAGTGGTGTGGCTTGAGTTCCAGCTTGGGGTTATGGTGATCATTGGATCGCGACAACACATCTGCGACATAGTGCATTTATTCCGTAAAATGTGGTAGCTAGAAGTGAGCTATGGTAGCCGTTTTAGGCCTAGTTGAAGGTTAGGGGCTATCAGGAACGACCAATTCAGCCACGCCAAGTCAGTAGAGAAGATAAGGTGACATGAGAACCGGGGATCACATAGGCTGAGGTTGTTTAAAATCACGGAATGTGATAAGTGCACGGGTCCATTAAGAAATATGTTCATATTTTCGTCAACCCACGTTGGGAGAAGCTCAAGATTTAGTTACATAAGCCACTGGTAAAAAGCTTACATTTCTACAACGGAGGTAAATGGGTGCATTAGCGGGGATGTGTGATAAAGTGATGAAGTAAGAGGTGAAGCCGAATCCCACGAATCCCAGATGGTGACCTCAGCAAAGATTCAGTCATGAACTAGAATTCTAACCCATGTTCGCGAGCCTAGTCTTGTCCAATGTTACCTCGTGTCAGTTTAATTAGGGGCGAGGCAGCCAGTCACTCTGCTAGCTGGGCTTTGAAACGGGCTGACTTTGGGCACAACCTCAGGGAACTGGGGAGTTTGTTCAATGGTTCACATTAAGCAACTGCGAAGATTTTCGTCCTGATCGATAGTCGAGTCAGGGGTATTCTTAACGAGTAGTATCTACTACGAAGTGGATATGGGGACTACCAGCGTTGTGTGACGTTTGTAGCAGAGTGGACATTATTACGGCAAACGTTAAAGATAAATGTAAGGTTTAATTTAACTCGGCGAAGTCACAATTGTTCAAGCCCAAGCAGATCGCATCTGGCCCTGAAATTTTAGCTGGATATAGCACCACAAGCTCCCTGCACTTCTGCTTTGCGCTACTTGCTGTAATTTATTTGGCTACATCTCCGTCCAAATTGCATCGTTTTAACTAATTGCTTATGGTTCCCTTACATATAACTCCATGGTTTTGTAACGGCTGCCCTTTTGTGGTTCATTGACACCCCATTTAAATCACCTGGTCAAATAATACAGAAATCTTTGAACTGGCTGTGATCTGTACTGTTTGTATTTCCTTGTAAACTCGCAAAACGCCTTGAATGTTTTTGTCTTCTAACTTCTTTTGAATTACAACTTTTCCAGGAGACTTTGAGAAGCGTGTGAGGGGCTTCTGTTTGACAAATACGGTGACACTTGCCCGTTCAGTTCCATGCTGTACCGCTTCTGTTGTTATTTGGCCTGGCGGACTATAAAGAACAAGCATTGCAGAGAGTGCAGAACGAAATTTGGGCCTCCAGGCAATTCAGGGTTCACAATGAAATAGTGCCCCTGTGCTCGTAGATTGCGGGATATTTTTTATTTTGAAAGGCTATTTTCAATTTAGAACATCAGATTCACTAGGTGCTTGAAGTTGTGAAGTTTTTCTGCATAAGGTGCCAGTGTTCAGATGACCGAACAATACAATACTTCGGTCTCTGTGCGCAAAATGTCCATCCATTCCACCAATGCGGCAAGTTTCCAGCTATCTTGCAGAATATGCGCCGAAGTTCCAGTAGGGTTGGAAAAGATAGTAAACAACTGACCAAAACGTGCTTGGTCTATAACTTTTCCAAGTTAGGTCTATTAAGAAAATTCAAAAGTTCGTACAACCAGCTGCATATGGCGTCCTGTTATCTCTTCTGCTTGCGAAAAATGATGGCATTTATCGCATTCCACTGGCGGTATTGCTTTCAGGCTGCTTTTGTGCTGCACTTTTTTAGCTTTTCCGCTGTCTTATACGCGCCTTCTGGTTCGGCAGTGGAAAACTTCTCACCCGCAGGTTCATCGGAAAAATGTTCGCTGAAATACATTTTTATTCTGCCGTATCCATGTTAACTACCTAAATCGAGCCACCAAGATGTCAATGCATAAATATATTCAAAATGAACCTCGTCGTAGTTTTTCACTTCCCTTTTGGGATACGTCGGTTCCACATTAAGTGCCACAGACTAGCTGTCAATGCTCGGATTCGCAAACCCTTGCCAGATCGAAAGCTCATGCCCCGCAGATAGTTAAACTTAAATACTAATTTTGCCCACCACCTTTTAACCGCACACATTCGTGTCGTCCTATGGTTCAGCCTTCTGTTTCATTTAGCCCGTAGTAATGGAAACACTGGTACACTGATAGCTAAATCAAGCTTGTTTTCCCACATACTCCTCCCGCTCTTCCATTTGACCTTAAAAAGCACTACCGTCTATGCCATCAAACCCGCATCTATCTTGTATGCATACGTTCCTCTTTGATCTTTGTTTGTGCATTTAGCTTGGGTTCTTTTTGGAACCTTGCCTAACAAAGACTCAGGGACAATTCTAAGACGTTTTGTGGGCCAGATTAATCGTTTCTACCTACGTGAGTACATGCCATCTGCACATTTTTCCACACTAGCTTATTGGTCGACTTCAAGTTCCCGCAACTCGTTTATAGATCACTTCCATCCGATTTCACCTGATACACTGCACGGCTTGCAAATTATACATTATTCCTCTCCATTTTCAATATTTTGATGTGCCTAAGTTTGCGTCCGTTACTCCTCGTCCACTAGAGTGAAAAGAAATTCAAGTTCCTTGGCAGCCGGTGCAGGCTAATTTACTCTGACGCTAAAAGCTACATGTCAGTGATAGCATGTGCAGATTACTGTCTGCCATCCTGCTCCTTCTGCGTTCGTTTAACTTTTTTCAACTTTACTATTTGCAACAATCAAATAAGCACTTAAACCCGTTGATTATTCTTTGTACAGCTTGGGCACGCAACCCGCCTGCCTCCCGAAGAACTTCGATAAGTATACTAAATTTGGTAAACCAATCACCATTTTACCTCCGGGACCGCTTTGCTGCAGTTCACATTTATTAACCTAAATACCTGGAGTTTTTGTACGTTTACCTCGGATGCGTTTACATACTTCAGAGGCCGCCTATCCTGTTGCCGAAAAATTTACCTCATGCGCTTCTCCCTTAACGAAAATTTCATATCTTTGCTTGGTTTTTCTAAACAGATCTGAAGTGGATTTCGAACCCAACCACTGAAAAGTTTTCCCCTACGTACCACTTGCGTTTTACTAACTGCCTCCTCTAGGAGACACCCCGTTATTCGTGCTTTTGCGTTAATTTGCTCACATCTTATGAGCCATCCGGGATACCCCCATTACTAATAGCGTGGGTTTGCTGGTGTCCGACATTTTCAGATGCACTTTGTAGTTGACGTGAATTACTGTCGGTAACCAGAATAAAATGGCCCGAAATGTCCATTGTCGAGATTTGGTTGTTGCACAATAGCTAATTTGTTTCAGTCATTACCGAAGGGGTTTGGATCGACCTTTGTTTCGTTTTATGTCACCTTGGTCATTAGCAATCAATGACGCACTCGCTCAAGGGGCCTACGTTGTTCAGCGGACTTGGCAGCTGGTTGACCACAAAATGACGATGTCAAACAGCAAACGTCCTTGAGCCCGTGAAAGACCACTCTTAGGTAAATGAAACCTTTTTAACATAGCGGTGATCTCATCCATTCTCCTGGTTCAGATTTTCAGACCATTCTAGGGACAGTTCGAGTTAAACAAGGTTTGGAGCTAATCGTTGTTAGCCTGTTTGAAAGAAAAATCAGTCGACAAGAAACTCAATCTTCATTAAAAAGAAACTTCTTTGAGCAAAGACCAAAAACTAAAGGGCGGAAATATAGCTGACGCGTTCACCGGAAGGTGGAAACTCTCCAGGTTTGGGCGCGTCTGATAGTGGCTATGGTGGCGTGGAACGCCAATCTCATTATTTGGGAGATTCCCGCATAAAAAGTGAACCGGGGGTATAAAGCACGACTAACCATAGGCGGGTCTGAATAAAGTTGGAACTGGAGCTTTCTCACTAACAACACATTTATTTGTGGGAGCTTTTCAAACGGTTTCAATTTTATATAAAAAACAGAATTAAAGTTACTGTGTATGACTCCCTTGCCCACTACTTTGTTACAAATACCAGGCCAGATCAGTGCTCTTTGAGCTCTCCAGAAGTTGTTTATTAGAACGCCAGAGATGCCCCAGGAACCTCTGAGGACAATAACGAGCGGCATACAGATCGTTGCTTGATGTTTTGTTGGAGGGAGTAAAGTGAATTTCGTAAGACGCCGCAGCGTTAATGAGGCCATCATTACAGATTTTGAACCACAGAGTTGCACTCACGAAAATACGCTGCAGGTCGTCCGAACGTCACCGCAAAAAAGGATCCAAGAGTCACGGGCTGGGGAGATCGATTACATGTTGAGGTGTGGAAAGGATGCTGAGGTTGCTGTAAGCATCGGTGTCTCTTGAAGCGCAGGTTTACCGGAGTATGTATGGAAATGTGCCGTCTGAAATCCTGTCTCAGCGGGAATAGCGAACCAGCAAGTGGATGGAGAATTTACCGAAGAATGATACAGATGACTTAGTTTCCAATAAGGCAGACGGATTTGGTCTACAGAACTCGTCTAAAATAACTCCATTCTACAACTGGTCGCAAATACGGGATGAATACCCTCTTTTTCTGTCCAGTGACGTACCACGAGGATGGAACTGCATACGAAGATAAAAGAGCATTTTCTGCTTGACGTGCGAATATCCGTTAACTCATTTTCCTAGCCAATAACAAGTTTTCGTCCAATGTGTAGTAGAATGCAACAAACATTGCGGCATCCACCTTACCGCCCGGAACCAGTCCAACACGAATATAATAATAATGTACATTTCTCAGTTTGCGAGAGGCATACGCAGGGCAAGATCAAGTTTTGACAGAGATGATGGACTAGAACTGCGAACAATATAAATCGAAGGCAGAGGGGGTGCGACCAACCTTAAGTAATTTGAAAGGTTTGTTTGTTTTTTATATATAGTGGAGATGAAGATCAATATGGATGTGATAACGGAATGGAGTTGAGTGAATGCCAGAGTGGATATCAAAAAAGACAGTATAAAAGTCGAAAAACTTGAAGGCATAGTCCGCTAAGCAAGGAAAGCGGCGACAATGAATGGGAATTGTGCGATCGTGAGACTAACACTTGAGGTTTGTTACAAACAATTTTGAATTCATGAATTTCAGCTTGGTCCAGAGATGAAGGTGACGTTAGAAATGAAAAAGAACCGGAATCAAAAGAAGCAATGCCTGGTGGAATCGTGTGGATAACTGTTACAAGAGCGTCGGTCTATTGCCGAATTCCGCTGACCGGAATAGAGGTTGATGAAAAATGACGGTCCTTAGCTGTTTTCGAATGTCAATATGCATTGTGAACGTCAGTTTATATCAAATGCCAATAACAATACTGCCCGCCGCGGGTCCGTTTTTTTATGGTTTTCGCAAAAGAATCTTGGGAAGGAGCAAGGGGATGCCCGTACAAAATGATGCACGTGAACGTACGAGCTGCTGTGCTGTTGACCACAACAGTGCTAGTAGGTGGGGCTAACCGATTGCTGGCCACCCAACCTGAAAATCACCTTTTGGGGGTGAACTCAGGAGGTGTAATCCGCCAACCCATTTGCAGGCGCACACCGCTGCAGCCGATTTGCCCGCCCGATGTGCGCCGGCCAAAGCGGTGAATATGACCAAGCAGCGCACTATTTTGGCAACGCCGGTGTACTCATTATGTGGAGGAATGAATTCCAATATGGTATGGTAAGGGAGACACCGTCTTTCCATGATCGGATAATCGCCAGAGCATGGGGTAAGTGGTTCCATCCAAACGGGACTATAAGGCCTGGAAGACAGAGAAAAAAAAGGCGGATGGCAGTCTGGCCTAGCTGCCAGCTGCGGAGGCCGCAGAGCTGCAGTTTCACAGCTGTCGCGAAGCAAATCAAACATTAATCAGCCATTGTGGTACCGCTATCAGAAGCAAATGTTTCATTAGTCTGCCAGTGAGGATTGAAGAACCATAGAGTTGCGTGGAAAACTGCGCCCTAATGGATATAGTCATAGAGGTGGCGATCATTCCTAGGGACCTCTCGGGTAATTCGACCTCAACGCCTCCTCTGCTTCGCAGAAAATTTCGACCAATAATGGAATGACAGCAGTGGATTCCAGGATCGCCAAAATGACGTTAATTTCTCAATCAGGAAATAAATGCACGCACGGTAAAGGCATTCTACGTAAAAGCTCTCCTGATCCGGCTGGTGAGATATTGTCCTTTTGCCGATGGTTTTGCAGCCTCATCAGACTTCAACTCGCTGATCTAAAGGTGAACGCTCTTATATTCCAGAAATTATCCGAGGCACGCTGCGATGTAAAACAACTTTTCCGGGGGTGAAGGCAGGTCCATGTCGCCTGGCCAAACTTAGGCAGATTTGTACTTAGACAAGTCCGTTATTTTGACGGTCTCAGCAGAACTTAGAATTTCTCGTCCAGTCGGAAAAATTCGTTATATTTTTGCTGAACATCAAAATAGTTCCTTAACCACTGATCAACCACTTTGTCAATTTTTTGTCTAATCATAGGCTGCCACCTTTCCGGCTCAGACCTGGCCTGAACATCTCTATGAAAAATAGCAAAAATGTTATCCATCTGTTAATTTGTTTCAAAGATTAGATAACCTATTGGCCTGCCTATTCCTTTTTCCACCTCCATCTTTATACAACTTTCAACACCACCCTGTTGTTGGAATGAATTGTATGACCAAAGCTGATTTTCCTTTCAGTTTAGCATATTTTTTATTTTGTGGTTCATCTTAAACAGTTCTCAGACCTAGGTTTTTATTCCAATCCCATCAGCTTATCTTCTACGTTATTGGGGCCGCCTCTCTTAGTTATATTTTAATTTTCTGAAAGAACCTAACCTTTTGCAGTATTTCGAAATTGACTTTATTCAAACTATTGTGCCGGTGAAAATTTCTATATATCTGCAAAGAAATTCATTAAAACTCGTTCTATTATTCGCTGTCTCTCTCATTGATCAAGGACGCCCTACGTGAATATATAAGCGATAGAGCTCACTTGAATTCTCGCTTTAATTGATGGGTCACCATTAAGCGGAAGGCAGTGTCCTGTGCCCACCGCTCTTCCGCTAGTGGGTTGGGGTAGCCGTTCGTATTCCGCGCCTTTCTCTGTTCTGTGTGGCTGACCAATCAAGGGAGCAGAAGTTCCGTTCCCTTCCTTGCGCGCCAGGGGGCTCGAAGAAATACTCCCGAAATATTGTGCCTCCTAACTCAGGGTGTTCGTGTCCTGCTAGACCATGGCCTGTGTGCTTCTCTGCCATTGTGCGACACCTAAAGTTTACGTCTTGTGCTTCAGTATGTGTAGATAAACCGAGCTCAACAACGCAACACCTTTATGCTCATTCTGTAGATGCACAATCTACTGACCGTCAGTGATGCTTACATACCCTGTCGAAGTATTTACATTTAGTAGCTTTCATAGTGCACCCTAGCGTTTCTATACACGGCATTGCGTCACAGCGATATATGCAGCGTCTTGTTATCTCCCTGGTGGTAACAAGCAAGCTGTTACACCTGACAAGTTTATTTGCGTTCCAGCCCTTGTCCCTTAAATTTTCCAGCGAAAATGTTAAAGCCTCGAGGCGCAGATCAGCAATCCAGACATCTTAGTGCTAAATTCTCTTCGGCTAACACTAAAAGTACTCCAAATTCGCCTCTCACCTGTGACCAATTAGCCATCACAGCTCCGCAGGGGAGGGGCAAAATGGGAAACCACTCAGATTATCGGACCAGGTTAACAACTTAGGGCCATCATCTCATAGCTCACATCTCTTTCTCACATCTCTCAGCTCAAGACTCAGTCAGATGGGCAAAACCTAGCAGCCACGGGCCGCTTCCTGGATGCAGTGTAAGTTGAAACGTCGAAACTAAAGGATGGCTTAATTGGTTCTGTTGTTTCCAACGCCCTCGATCAAACTCCAATGGATAGCCCCAGAGATTCACTATTGACCGTTTGCGGCATGTCTAATAATGGAGCTACAGAAACGGGCCCAAGGTAGTCGTTGTCAGGTCAGACAGCAGTTTCAGACCAAAAATCCCCCTAAGGTATTCATCAGGAAGCAAACAGTTTGCTGTAGCCAAACCATAAAAAACAAAAATAACTACGGACAACGCAACCCTCTAAAGAGTTTACTGCCCACGCCTACCACAACCCAGTGCTACTTACTTGGTTTCCAAGATCCAACCAAAATAGAATGCATGGCTGTTTGCAACGGATTCACCTTAACAGTTGCCAATTGCCGGTCCAACAGAAATACACTGGTGCCACTTGTTTACGCCTCGCCATCTTAGATCTAAGTATATCGAGGTCGCCCCTCATACCCGAAACTCCGCTCTAACCTCCAACTCATACCCCCAGCTCAAAGTCGCCCTCTCAGGCTTTGACACCAGTCCAGTCCTAGACCACTCTATAGCGCAGGCGCCAAAATAATTCCTCTAGTGTGTTATCACACCCGACCACTCTTCCACTGGCAGCAAGACCCCAGGTAAAATCAAAAGTAATCAAAATTGCAGAGACAGTGAGATTAAAGGTAGGGAAGAGGTATGAAGCAGCTAGCAACGGAAAGCAAAGCATGCATAAAAACAGGCTTTTCTGAAGATAGGTAGGAAGGGACGCTACCGGGAGAAAAAATATACTAGCAGTAGCTAAAGAAAAATGAAGAAAAGGTTGGCGACATGTCAAACCCAAAACATGTATGAATTCGCCTCAGTAGAATGCCTTTATTTCGGACACTTCTAAGTTTGCATGATAAGCCTAATAGTGCGTGTCAGCTTGTTGTAATTAACTTCCCGTAGACAGATATACAAATGGTGATGTTTTCGTAAATAAATCTATGTAGGGAAATATGCGCATACTTATAGTTTTTTATACACAGACAAATGCATTTAACCATAAGTGCAAACTAAGAGTGCCAAACGGGTTCATGAAATTTTCATGTTCATGCATGCATAGGTATATATAATGCTTTATGTTCATTTAGGGAATTAGTTGCAAGTATATATCCGCATGTTATCATGTAGACAGGAGGCATATAAAAGTATAGCCTACGTACATAGGCTCGGCAACTGGCATGCAAAATATATTTGACCAAATATGTATGTCAAAATGCATAACTTCGTCATAGTGCATGTGCGCACGTGTATAGCAAAATTTATGTCATGAAAACTTTTTCCCTATCTGAAGGTTCTGCGTACACCCTTATCTGTTTAAATATATATATATATATATCAGTAAGCACATTTAGTTACAACCTTACACAGCAGCATAAACACATACATATGCATTGGCCAACGAATTCCTGTGCAATGATGAGTAAATGGCCATCCAGCGCTACATGCATATTAAACGAATGAGTTGTAAATCGGTTACTTTTCATTGCTGAGGTGGCTAAATAACAGTTTGCCGTATATAATATCACTTAACGCGTCTTACACTTTCAGTACAGGCTGTTTTCTGTATAGGTAATGATTAGAAGGCACTTGGAAATGGCACTAAACGGGATCAGTCAGGACAGTTCTGATTATAATCTGTGGCTCGAACATAGAGTACCCAAAGATGCTTGGGCATTCGGGCGTTGCTTTTCTACGTTGGCAGAACTTAGCAAGCTAGGAAGTTTTCAGCGACCTCACTTAGACTTTCGTGTGGCCTATTTCACTAAGTACCAAATGATTATGGCGCCCTTGAAAGGGAACTCATGTACCAACAGCCTAACGGAAGTGGAACAATGGAGGAAGGAAGTCAAGTTGTTGGAAATTGGCCTTGAAGTCAGGTAGTGGTAGCGAAAAATGGGGACGTTTTTTATTCCCATCTTCGGCTGTTGTCCAGTGTTTGGCTCATCGGTCGCATACCCCGGCTTACACTGCTTCAGGCTTTGTGCTTCCCCGGGACTTTGGTTTCAGCTAAAACCAGGGATAGAAAAGTATATTGTGGCCTATTTACTGTCTAGTTAAGGGTGTAATGTTGCATAAGGTAGTGGACACAAAGTAGGCTTCTTCGCCCAAGTAATTGTCAAAGCGAAAGGCAACTAGGCGCGATTAAGCTGATTTACAGTCCCTCGAAGTAGTTGTGGTAGCGACCACTTTATGCACAGGAAAATCACTCCTGGTTGGGGCAAACTCTAAATTGCATACCGACTGGTGAACTTGTTTGGTGTTTGTCCGAGGGGGCGCGGAAAACCTGCCACAATGACGGTGGATATCCGTATGGACGCGGATTCGACCAAAAATTAACTTCGCATCTGTATAAGCAGTTTGCAGTGCATTTAAATGCGACGAACCGTGATCCACAACTTTGGTTTCTACGTCAACAGTCGAAGGCAACATGTCATTCTCGGTGAATATTACACGAGTGCAGCGTGCTTCGCTCTTGTTAGGCTGCAGCGTCTGAGAGAAAAACCGGCCTTATGGACTATCATCTGCTAGCATCGCGTTCCAGAGGACGTACCCATCGCAATTTGACTGATGCGCTGCGTCAGCTTACAAAACCTCATAGCCCCTGAACACTAAAATAGGGTACTGTGAGGTACGAGAATGCATATCTCACCATTCTGTTGCGTTTCAACCGTCGCAACTTATTCTGCATAAATAAAACTCCTTCAGGGTTACTGCAATATTGTGGCGGTCCATTAACCTGAACTTGCGAGGAACATTAGTTATATCTCTGTTGCCAACCAGTTGAATCTAACATGAGCTTATTAGCAAATTTCAATGGTTTTACCTGTATTTCCACTAGTTCGGCTTCCTGTTCAGTTGTTAGTTCAGAGTTGCGCATACTATAAACTTAATCAGCACGTTAGAATAAATGATTTTGCTGCAGAAAATATCCAGTCGCCTTGCGCTGCTTGCTAACTTATGTTTGGAAATCTGAAATGGATGGTTTTTAATTTTATACACTTCCATGCCTGCGCCCAGATTACTTTAGATGGCGACTATGAACAGAATGCTTTGCTCAACAATGGGGAAGAGGACGGGATGAAACGAGGATGTTTTCGGAGCCAACTATCTGAGTCCCGGCTGTGCTATTTATAAAACATTTATTTATTTGAAACCCTCGAAAATCGAACTCAAACTATAGAATGGTGTTAAATTAAACAATAACTTCCCGGGACAAAACGTGGGAATCATCAACCTTCGCAGCTGTTGCGTGGGTGCGACCATCCACGGCATCCGTGAGAGTGCAACTGCCGTGGATTTCGGTTCCCAAGATACATCCCCCAGATAAGTTTGAAACGAGATATTAAGGAACCAACAATCTCCTAAATGTCCTACTATAAAGGATGCCCACCACCTATCAGCATTTTTACAAGCGACCTCGCTGTAAGAGAGAACATCAGTTACAAAATAATGGATCACTCGTCATTATCTAGCTTTCGGAGTTAAGAGCCAACTCAACTAGATTCCTGCATATTTGAATGCATGATGGATTAACCTTTTTAAAAATGTTATGCCAGAGTCAATCCAAGAATCGATTTTGTGCAAGGTGAAAAATGGAATGTTTGCCAAAGGAATCACGTTAGCTGCAGAGACGAATGCAGGCGTGAGTGCTTCAAAGCTACGGGGTGCGGAATATAAGACATTAATTTGATTAACTTTTGATAATCGATAATGAAATTTGGAGTTATTGGCTGATTTGGGTTTCCTTATGACCAATACAAAAGTCTAACTGGAACCAGGGACATAACACTTGAGTAAATATTAGGTACTGGGTAAGGACGGGGAGAATGATGATTAAAAAGCACCGGTAGGCTTTAACGTTTACGCTTAAGATATTTTGGGTCTCCTAGCAGGCATATAGCCCTAAGCTGGGAGGCCCAGTAGGTAAGTTAAATTAAGGGCATAAATCGAGGGCCCCCCAGCGGATGTCGGTTTGGTTAAGGCTGCTCTTTTTGTCATTTCGTGAATGGGTGTTTTCAGAGTGCTTTTGACGTGGTGTCCCTTAAATTGTTCCAAATATTTCAGTGATACCATTTTGTCTTCTCGGTTTCAGGTATTTCTAGTTAATTAGTTTTCTCGCAGAGGTAAATTTTGCTGTCAGTCTGGCAGGCGCTTTTGCGTACAATGGAACCATTATCCCAACGGTAAATTGTTGTGTTTTAGTTTTTTACTAACAATATTTGTGCCGAACTTGGTTCATGCTTCGAGTGTTGCACACATACCTGTCGAAGAACTGAGTGATGTGGGGCATTAGTTGCGATGTGTGCAAGCAATGGGCTCATGCGAATTGCTTTGGCACATCAACGGAACACTTCAGCTTTCATCAGCAATATGAATGGATGAATTGGGCCTATGCAGTTTGCAAGAGAGGCCTACCAGCTCACCAAAATCAAAAGGACTTACAAAGCAAATAAGGTAGTCCCGCGGGAAGAAGACGCCAAGTCTCCGAATAGTGGAGGTAAAATGATTACATTTGGAGTTAGTTTAAATTCCGAAAGAAAACATGGATAAGGTAGTAACAAAAGATGAGCAAGCTGGAAGGCAGCAAGTAGGACCAAATTCTTTAATCCCAGTGTTATAATAAAGGAGTTATTTGGGAGCTCAGGCGGACAGCATTCCGGGAAGATCAGAAAGCCAACAAACTTCGCCGTTGACATTAGGAATATAGTCAAGATTTTAGTAGGGTAGTTTAAAGATCTGGAACGCCAAAAATTTGAAATGCGAACTCACAGGACGGCTAATGTCATGCGTTAAGGCCTATCAATAAATGTAGATGGAACGTTCATTAAGGGACCCTGAGCTATCGGATGCCTGGACGACTGAGGATGACTGGGTTGATCCAGTGGTAGTCTAAAACGGGGTCATAGAGTGGACACTTAGAATGCACTTAAAATGGTGCAAAGTGGTTGACAGCTAGATCAACAGTGGTGGAAATTGGAAATGCAAAGGTCAGTGGTCCGTTTCTAGTTAGAGCTACACCGCATACATTGTGACAAGTGGCCGCTTTCGCATCGCCCCTGCAGGACCAGCCAGATTCCGGGGGGCCTGAGGAGCCACAGAGAAGCTGCAACTCACTCTCAGCAGAGCAGATGAATCACCTCGCCGCGAAAGCCACCAAAGGACTGAACAAACCAAAATGTCAAAGAAAGGAGATCAGTCAATAGCAATAATAGCAGGGTAAGACGCAGTCTTCCGCAGATGCATGTGCTCACCGAAGCTGGAGGAAGACGACAGTCATGATGATTCAATGGTGGGCAGAAACGGTGAGAAACCGGAGAAAATTACAGTTCTGTGTGCAGGGAAAATGGCACCCCGAGCAAATTGAGGCGGGGGGATGAAAGCTCCCATGGAACCCGTGACTTTCCACTTGCAGAAGATAATAATAATAATGTATATTTCTCGATTTGTGAGAGGCATGCGCATGGGAAGAACAAATTTTTACAAGGATGATGCACAGGAAATGTAGATGATAGGAGTGGAATGGGATAAGATGGTGGGAGCAAAAATGAGTTTTTCAAAGACTCACTGGAAGGTTAAATGAGATGCTGCAAGGCAATAGGGGAATTACAAGTATGCCAGTGAAAAGCAAAAAAGTAGAAAACTCAATTTTTAAGACCGAGAAATAGTTTACCGGGACTGTTTGCAAGTAGCGGACAACGAGTCATTTCGTGTTTAAGTGCACTAAATGTGCTCACTGCTGGCACACAACATGGACGGAGCCCGGCGGTGGATATTGATATATGGCTAGAGACACCAAACATCGGAAGCGTTACGTAATGGACGGAAACGTGAAGCTGAAGGGACGACAAGCGGTGGTAATGCGGTGATTGGATGGAAGTGGTGAAAAACAGGCGGAACGTCAGACAAATTGGATGAGACACGTAGTTCACAACAAAAAGCCAAAAAATGCTGAGAGCGGAGGGAGATCGTTTCAAACTATCTGGAGGAAATTCGTGAAGCTTTGGATATGGAACTCCAGGGATAGCGATTATACTTAC
>LUCM01001760.1:0-114239 GCA_008360955.1 Fasciolopsis buskii
CTAAATAGTTGATTGCACATTGATTTTAAAATGGCTACATTTTTGCCAGAAAAATTATCACATTTCGATTATTTGGTTTTTCCATTAAACCTGCATAATACTTTCGTTTAAGCTGCCTCTTAGTTGTCTCCATAGTGGCGCTTTGAGTTTTTAAGCTTCATACAAGGACATTTTGGATTGTGAAAAAATTAAATGTTCAGCGGTTTGATGCGGGCTTTTAATTTGGTGGAATATCCTATCTAATACGGATGTAATAGCTTGCATTATCTTGTAAGACCGATTGTCTTAACGCGGATCTGATAGTAATTTTGCTTGCCCCTAACCGCTGGTCCCACTTGTGTGTCACCCTTACTCGGCCCTGTAAGACCATATTACTGACACTTCAGTGACCGGTACGACGAAAAGCCAGTCGGAAGCGGTAGCAGGTTGAGTATATTTGACAGGAGGGTGCTCGAGTAACGCGCAAATGGCAACCGTTCTGGTCGATCAATGTTCGGTTAAACAAGCGATCCGGAGGATCAAATCAATGTTTTGCTGCAACTTGTGTTTAGAACAGGTCCTTAAACAATTTTCGTTCACACTGGATGTCCTAGGCTGATCTAACAAATGTCCAGCTGCAATGCATTTTCAAGTAACAATCCCTTTTTCAAAGCTGAAAATTTTCTATAAAATTCAGATTTTTTTAACCTCATGACATCAGTTAATTAAAGCTGAGTTTTGTTTCACAACTGTGTATCCCTTGCAACATGCAATAACCGTGCGGGAATAATTCAACTGATAACGTTGCAAGTTTCATCGATTAAAGTAATAAATATAAATATATACGTGCATGTTTTAGTGCTTCAGATGTTGTCACCAAGCTTTAATTTCACCCTTGTACAGACCTATGGAAATGATAAAATTGACAAGAGCAGGTAAATCTGTCACAACAATAACAAGCGGTTTTGCCACACACTCAATATGATACATGGTATCCTCAGAAACCTGTTTATACTATAGGACTTTTAATACGCTCAAACGTTTTCTGTTATAACGACCGAATTATATTACCTGAGGATGGACACCATAATTCTTTAATTCATTTCACTTTTACTGCACACCGGCTAAATCCCTGTCAGTTATCTCCGTGAAATATTTTTGAAAACAATGATTAGGAAACTTTCCATGAAAACCTTTTAAGAAAAGATAGTAGCAAATAGCTTATGAATCGCCAATTGTTCTTTTGGTGAGGGTGCTTTTGGAGCTCGCAACAGAAATTCTGTCTTTTCCTTCTAACCAGTGGTTTAAAAGTCCGCCCATGGTAAGTGGTACCGTCAGAACATAATGCGCTTAATTTGCGCAATGTATACCATAACGTTAAACAAACGTAACATTTAAAATGAAGACTTAAACAACTGAATCTGTATCATTGAGCAATACCCTGGTATCGTTTTCAAGCGGTAACAAGTAATGAGTCGTCAAAGATGCATGAGGCTTGAGACTGCACATTATTCCTGACGGATTTTGTCGTCATTGTGCATCGTTACCTTTGCTGCCGTTAGAAGAAACACAAACAGCCGAATGTTTTTATTCGTTTTTGTTACAGTGTTTGCCTAAACGATATGTGAATTAAACTAAAAATGCAAGCAAATTGTTCGCCGCCCACAACTACACCCAGATTTGTTTATCCTCTGAAGCAATCGTCAAATATAGTTTGACTACACCTCATCCAAGGCTTAAGCACACATTTTATAAACTGGCATATTGTCTTGTTGATATGCCATTGATGATTATTGCAGTTCATCAATCACTTGGAATTGGCAAACTTGAAGTTTTGCTTAGCCAAGAGAGATATATAAAAGGGTACTAACCTACGAAGATATTTAATATAGACTATTTATGATTGCTTATAAAACTAACTTTTCATGCTTGCTTTGGAGCTTTTTACGCAAATTAACCATTGAGCAAAAAACAAGAAAGAAAAAGGGTGTATGTACACTGCATTGAAGATGGTCCTTTAGTTGAGATATTCCTGAATTTGGAAGACGTTGCTTTGTCTTAATGATTTGGTCCCTGTTGTCTGACAAATAAGTTTTATGGTGTTTTAGGATGTTTACATGTATAAAGTAAATCACTCAGTTGTCTATTACTCAACCATTCATCTTAATTTAACTGAAAAGCATTACAAGGTCATCATATTATTTGTCCAGATCTAAGACTCCCTTAAAACTCCTGGAATGTAGCTTGTCATCAAATTTACCATTCGTCTAGGTTCCGCTGCACTCGAAATACAGCTCCTAAGGTATGTGATTAAGTTTTTAATACCTTCTCTTTAGTACTTTTAGCACTTTGCAATGGTGTTTTACTGGATATTACATTCGGTTGATATTGTCGTGGATCCGGCATCTGTCAGGGTTGTGGCTTTTTATTAAAAAGACAGTTTAATTTTCACCATCGAGGCTTTTTTGCGTGCTTCTCGGAGAAATGTACTCATCAGCTAAACAACAACATGAACCACTTAGCTAAACCAAGGAAACCTAAGAACATTTATTTTGTGTCTTTAATGTTGGTCCCGTATTGTGTCATTTGGATATTTAGGGGAACAAATTTCACTAAAGCAATTATGCTCCCTCCGAATTTGTCCCTTTCTGATAATGCTAACATTTTGCCGTAGTACCCCACAGTGTAACCGTTTGACGTTTGAAAATAATTGACAGAACAAAAATTAGTATGAACGAGTATTAAAAAAGATCGCTATGCTGATTTATGCGCTTTTGTGAAGGTTGTTTTGCAAAAGTTGAGGTAAACAACTGGAATCTACTATTACCAATCACGGGCCTAGATAATTGTTACGAACGAAAGCAAAACCACCAAATTTTAAGTTGAGAAATTGTGAAGGAGTCAGATTGTGCAAATAGATTGTTTTCGCTTAAGTAATTCATCTGAAAGCAGTGACAGAAGTCAGGAAGAAGAAGCACGCTCATGAAGTCTGGATATGATTTATGTAACGGCGTCAATAGCAGTAGGAAAAACACTGACGAACTACTGTGTAACATTGCTTCCTATCAACCACGTAATAATTTATAACGGTTTACGGCGGCACCTTTTATGAGGATACGACAAAATTTAAAACCTTAACAGGAGTTTGGATACGTCATCATTAATTTGCAAACAAAGTACGACTTCAAATAAACAGTGGCAAAAGATTGGTGCACTTGCTATAACAGACCTAGAATTAATTTGTTAGTTTTGAAAGTCGCTTTTAAGCTCAATGGGCAATATGATATTTCGTACCTATAGCAATTATTAAAACGGGCTAACTAAAGCAAATCGGAGAGTGACTTTTAAAATAGTTTATTTGATATGTGGCTTATAGTATCATAAAAGTATGTTTTCGGAGCTTTTGAACGAAATGAATTCAGAGAAACGTGAAGGTCTTCTTTTTTGTGTTCATTTTTATTTTATTTATCTATTGAGATTGCAAAATAATCAACCGACTAGGACATAAATTTTGGCAACAGATCACGTTGCCGTACCGAAGCCAGTAAAGTACCCAACTTTGGTTGACAAGACTTCTAGTAGCTCATAATCGTTTGCGATATTTCAGTTAAAGAATAATTACAGGTCCGCATGAATGGCTTTATTCTCGAGTGGACTCTTATATTCAAAAAAATGTTGCTCCTGAAGCAAGGGATTCCTCAAAACATCCGTAAGTCTTACCAAAATACCTAGTATCGCTGAGGAACTTTACCCCTGCAGTTACACTGAATTCATCTACATTTTTGGTCTATGGCTGCCTAGCTGTCTCCAGTTTCTCGAACAATAGTGGATTGCGGGAAAAATTTGTACTTTACGGTCGTGATTGTGCACTCGATAAGCAAAGCTCTCTAAACACATCGGAAGATGACACAAAAACTCCTCATAAAACATCAAAGCAAAGAACAAGCTTTATTCATTCTTTTATTATTCAACTATCCCACGACTGTATTTCGAGGTCAAGAGAAAGCCATCCCTTTTGACTTAGTACAGTACTTTGGTAGATCAATTGTCGGGCCCAACCGAGCACTTGTCTTGGTTGGTAGGGAGATTCGTACTGCTAGACTACCAGCTCAGAACCCTTGAAAATCACTGCTAGGCTGCATTTGTTTCATAGCTTAAGAGTTTATGCATAAAGACGTTTACGTAATTCATCTGTAACAGCGGGCCCATCAAAGATCCTTATCAATATCATCTTAAAAGAGAACCTTTGTGATTTCCCGGAGAGTAGTGTATTCATCAGGAATTTCTTGATGCGCTTTAGATGTAAATAGCTTATAACCATAGTGTTCAACTCAGGCGGCATATCTTTGTCATACGCGCTATTAAAATTGGTAAATATGATGTACCTACACTGCTTCTGGGCTAATAGTTCTACGACCACCTCCGCGCAATAAGTGGTCTAACGACTTGGGAATTTCAATTGCATAAGGTTAAATTTTATAGGATTCTACGTAATCACGAATCCGTTTGGTTCACTTGCATAAAAGATGCGTCAGCCAAATCGAGAGATGACTGATTGGACTGCGTTAACTGATACTTTTAAAAATTGCAAGGCTACGACTTTCTCCGCATCGGTTGAAATTTTTCCATCATTAAGTGCCCCAAAAGGCAGGTTAACTGTTGGCGTTTAATAGTTCATAAAATCTAATAGATAAACGTTATGTGGATCCATTAAATGGTGTGGATGGAACCCTGATCAACTAGACTATACTCCACGAGGACAGAACAATAGAGCTGCAAAAATTTAGTCAGGAGGATAATCCATTACAATGGATTTTTATCTTCGGCATCAAAAATGCATTGATTTTGAAATAGCCGGCAGTTTGATAGCCAAATTTGCCTAATGTTTTGTGACGCACTAAGACCCGTTTTCTTGCCGAAATTTGTTAGTACACCAAATTATTTAAATTATCGGCTTTTGAATAGTTTCCAAGCCAAAAGCCTACGTTTAGTATTTTGATAACAAGCAATGCCGCGTCCGTTTGTTCTTTATTCTCGTTTAGCGTAGTTTCACCACCAGGTTAAAAGTTGGGGTTGTTCAGCAAGCTTTGAGTTACCTCAAACATGTGGATTTTGGTGCCGGATGAACGCAGTCTCCTGTGTAGATCAAAAGCTTTCACCAGTGATACTGTTCCAGCTCATTTCAACAAAACTGTTTAATTTTCATCCCATCTTAAGCTCACCACTGAGAATTTTATTGTGCGGAATTTAGTGCAAAATACATTTTGCTCAACTTTTCTGTAGATATCAGGAGCGTCTGCAAAACATCCAAAACCATGAGATACCTTGCGTCCAAGATGGTAAACCCTCAGTCAGACGAAAAGTTTTGACTTGTGGAGTAAACCGTTTTAAGTGCGATGGAAGGGCAGTCATCAGAAATGTCCTTTGGATTTGAAACATGTTATCGCAAAACAAGCACACATGTGGTTGAATTCATTTGATGTAAAAAATAGACGGCTGCTTTGAAAAAGCAGTTGCAGTTGCGGCCAGGGAAGGATTCATCAAAATCTCCCAACACTGCCATAAATATCACTCACTCCAGGTTTTGTGGACCTCAAAAATACAGAGGTTTTGAAGGCAGAGTTCAGTAGACTACAAGTTAAATCAGATATCCACCTTGAGAAAGCTCAACCTTGTATAGCCAACTTTAATCAAAACCATATAGGTAGGTAGCGTTCAAGCGGCTAGGCTGATAGTTCTTGACAAAAACGCAAATCACTGAATCTAAGATCGAGGTTTATAAATTCGTATAAGAAAACTCTGAAATTAGCCAAATTCTGATGAGTTTCAAAATATCTGGATTTCTAGTTTATCAATATCAACTCCACCCAACGCTGTACACATATTTGAAAGTACAGTGTTTGCAAGGCCGCTGCACTCCTTTGCATACATGCCCTAATAAAGGGATTCTGTGGCAGGTTTATCTGCTTGGTGGGAAATGCAAAAGATCACTTGAAATGCGGCATTATTGAAGGTTCATACTACACTAACGATTCTCGGCCTACCCTTGGATCATTATAAGCAAATGAAATCTCGAATTTTATCGGGATTCACACAAGTCAAGGTGGTATCTTAATTATCGTTCTCTAAAGGTACTGCATAAGTCGGACTGAATCTTTTAAATTAAAAATTTAATTCAGCCACTATGAGAGTTGTGCTCAGATGAATCATGCACCTAAAACATTTCGTATTAAGCGTTTTCTTGAAATGCAGAAAATTGTAAGAATAAATTATTACCGAGGCAACAGAATGTTTTGACGGACTGCAAGCATACTAAACTCAAAGTTTTTTCTCTACATATTTAGGTCAACTTTCATATGCATAACTGTTGTAAGCATTACCGTATGCATGTCAAAAATTATCAACAGACCTTCTAATTTCTTAAATTGTCAAGCTGTGAGGCTAGCTACCTCAAAAGTCTTAGATTTACCGTCACCATCTTAAGCCAAAATTCCCGGCTTATTTTTAGAGGGGTTCAAATCCTCCGTTAAACCTTTATGAATATCCACTTGCAAAACACCACTTCTGCTATTTTGCCTAGTTTATGCATGATGAAAAGTAAACTGATTAAATTAAAATGTAATTACAACGTGAGTTTTCGTTTATAAATCAGTATCATTCACCATATTTTGACTACTTCCTGTTGGCTATACGGCAAGCAATGTTCAGATATGCCTTTTGTTTTGAGTTTTCAGACCAAGGTGTTAGCTACTGAAAGGCGAGACCAAGTAGCAGGGAATACTACTTATTATTTGTTAACGTTTCATTCAGCCGTGTTTTACAGATAACCATTGAAAGAAGCTTGCTGAGTATCGCTAATCTCAAGACAATTGAACGTTTCCACTTCAGCCGATTATTTCTGTGTCACATGGTTCTAATTAGTTAAATTGATCAACATTTTTGTTGGAATATCTTTTAAAACTAGAAGTAACCAAATCATTGCGTAAATGTTGCTCCGATGAGCAATTCGGCAATTCTGTTTGATGCCTTGATATGCCAGTCCAAACGGTCTCCAATATTACTCAGTTTTCTTTGGCAATACCTTGAAAAGTTTGTAAGATATAGTTAATTTATTCAAATGTATGCATTAAAAGCACTAATTTGAACATAGTTCAGGTGCATTCGAAAATACGGTCAAGGTGGTTATCACTGCAGTGATTTCTCTATTCTATAAATGTTGATGATCCACTGCCTAAAGTAAGCTAGTGAACCGCCAACTACTGAGTGGGATTTGAAACCCTAATGTCGCATGACTGATTGTCCTGGCACCTAGTAAACTGCTGCCGAAAAACAAAGAAATCGACTAGTTTGATTTTTCGTGGTTTACAATGAACAAATAATTAAATGTAAAGTTTATTATTCAGTAGCATCATATTTGTGGGGAAATTGATTAACAGTCAAAATTCATTTGCCGCGGGCAGCATTTCTGGGGATTGTCCTGCTTGTAAATCATCAAAACGTGCTTTTTTGCTTACCGGTAAATAAAAAAACATTATAAGTATAGATTACGGATAAGACGTGGTCTTAAGTTCTTGGTCCGGTTTCATAATAATCGGCTTTTAAAGGAAAATACTGGCTGAGCTTCTGTGGAAGTTGCCCCTGCAATCTGTAGCTTTCGAGCCACTTCTGAAACACAAATCATCTTTTGTTGCTCGTTTGTCGTTTTAAAGAAGATTCACGGAACATTAGTTCATGAAAACTTTGCGAGTAAACAGAAGTATGTTGAAGGACTAAACTTGAACAAGAAAAAAGTATAGGCAAATGCTTCATATGTGGAAAGTTTGCTTTAAAGAAGAAATAATTTTACCGTGGGATCGGTAAAATTCCTATTAGGCCATTGCTAACGCTACAAGGTCAAAATGAATACAAACTCAACCTCACAATAGAAGGCCGTAAACCAAACGCTTCACTATCAGCCCATTGAATCCATCGTCAAGGAGTCCTCTGCGCAGCAGAATTGCGGAGTATAGGTTTTGGTACTTCGAGTGCATTGGATAAGAATGGTAGACTACTTCCGCGTGTGAAACCTACAGACTGCTTGTTTAAACCAGCACGTTTTCTAAGGATTTTAAAGTTTAAGCAATTTGGTTTTTGTAGGATTTGATGAAAGGTGCCGCGTTTGTACATTTGCAACAATCATCCCATTCTGATAGGAAGATTAGTTTATGTTTCAGTGGTAGAGGGAAACGTTTCCATTCAATCAGTTTATTGACTTTGAACCTCGACTACAATTTGAAGGCGAAATGCACTTAAAGATATTACATTATGGACAGACTTCATAATTCCACTTTTCGAATTTTACCAGGAGTGCTCTGATGGAAGAAACAAATAAGAAGTGTTACTTGCTGAACCATCGTAAAAGATATTCCGGCAACAGGCTAACACTTCTTATCAATCCAGTCTGCAGTTTCCAAGTATAAAGGTAAAAGTGTGTTATTTAAGAATAGTTACAATTAAGTTAATCACTCTTCGACTTTCAACCCCCTTGATTTTCAAGAATTCAATACTGAGGTTGTAAGCAAACTCGTAATTTACTAGAAATTTCGCGCATTTTGATCTGACCCAGGCGATTTCTCAGTAAGCTATACACACAAATGTACTTTGGAAATTACCCACGCCTCATGATAAGTTGTTTCTACATATGAAAATTAAGTAGTAAGGCCAGTCTTTCGCACCTACGTCGCCGAAGTACCATATTATTTTTTGTTCTTTCACTTCAATAGTGTATTAGTCATAAGGCTTTAGATTCCAAACATTGTCCACTTCCGTTTCAGTTGCTAGTTCTGAAATTGTAAGAGTTGAACTAAAATGAGCTTCCAGTTACGTCACAGTCCTGAGGTAATCGTATGCCTTTGGATGAAAAATAACGCTGCCACATTGACTGTCGTGCTAAGAAAAATTCAAGTAACGAATGAACCGTTTCGAATGTTATAGGGACGCCCAACTATGGACAGCGGCTCCAATATTAGGACACATCATCCCAGGTAGCTGAAATATATCCATCGGTGGCACTAAACCTTCGACTGACGACTGCAAATTAATTTCCTTGAGACAGAACCAATGAAACTAATGCTCTTTGTGAATAGTTTACAGTAAGATTTACTGCATTTAATTCGTTCTCGCCCTCTCCTCCAGAAAGGCTGGACAAGTGCTTTGCTAATTTTGAGTGGCAAACAACAGAACGCCTCAATAGTTGCTGATCTACAAGACAGTGATTATGAGGCCCTGGATGCACCGGAATCAAAAATCACCATGCCACTAAAACAATTTCGGATATGCAGAAAGCGCGCCACATACACGCTGGATCGCGCAACTTCGTCTGTGGTCGAAACAAGCCCTCAACCCAGACCGATCTGTGATTCTACATGCAGTCCGAGTTATCAGATTCACCTGAGCTCTAGAATATTGTTTGCGAAACGTCATTTGTGGATTGGTTTTAACAGTGTGCACGACCTGGATACATGGTACCCGATTATTCGTGGTCTGATCACGAAACGGTTTAGATCACCAAGCAATGAGGATGTACATGAAACTGGCTCCATAAATTCCCGACTTGGCTCATCCCACACATCGGAGCTGGATTTGTTGGCTTTAGCACTACCATCCATGCATGAAAACGATATTTATGAAAGCACCGTGCAACAAGGCAAGCCTCAACATTTCTATTAGTTGCCTGAAGAAAATTAACACCTCAATGATTCTGTACCAGTATCTCATTTTCATGCTGAGCTCAATTTTGAAATCGGGAGCAAGTATTTGAGAACTTTGAAAACAAAATGAATTTATCTTTGGGCTAGAATTTGTGTAGAAGTAGGTGAGACAATTTTTGGATTGGTCTGCTTTTTCTCAAGTGGTCATTATTTTCTGGGTCGTTAGTTCCTAATAAAACTGTGATCGTGAACTGAGGTAACGCATTTATTTTAGAAGGAGGTTTTCTGTTCGCCGTTTGCAAAATGGTCCCTTTTCCTTGTGTGAACTTTGGTGCTGAAGCTCGACAGCGTCATATGGGAACATCTTACTTCTCGTTGTTCTTTTATGTGATACGACGTTTGGTCTGTTAGGAATGTCATATTCAGTTGACTACCAACAGAGTTCTCAAAGCAATAGGAAGCCCGAAAGTCATAACGTACATCTTTGGTACTTTGTGGGGTATCAGTGCATTTAAGGCCTGTTCAGCAGCCCCTATCGGCAATGCACCACGATAGGCAACTGCCTTTCTTAATTTGTCGAAGGCCCAGCGACTACAGGTTTTCACATAGGATGCACATTTTTTATTCCTTAGGCACTAAAGATCTATGCCAAAAACGGATATCAACTACTCTGTTATGGTGAATCGTAAAATTCTGTTGATTGATTTCTCAGATGCTTTTTTACGAAGTTAGCAGAATGCAAATCAAACGGTTTTTGCTGGAATCACTGAAAAAGATGGATTAATGCACATCTGGGATGTATAGGTTCCAGATGGATAACTGTGAAGATACCGTCAAAGTGATTTGTTTCTAGTTAGACAGCCACTTTCCAAGATGGATATCAGTTAGTAACGTCATTAGTGTTGCTTGCAGGTAATGTAGTCAGACTATGCACAGCATAAATTTACAATGTGAACTTGCTGCGAAGTAAGAACTTCAAATAAACCGCAGTGGATGAAACTTTGGTTTTTGGAGTTGACGTGTCTTTTACTTTGTATAATCCGCACGTATTTGTGGAACATAGTAGAGTTGATAGCACGGTTTGGAACGGAACCCGTGACCTTCTGCTTACCAGAAAGATGCTCTACCCCTGAGTTACCGTGGACATGGATCTCGAACGCGAATTAGGTAAGTGAAATTCCAGTATTGCTCGAATCGCTGCACCAATGACACATAGTAATTAACCTGGTAATAGTCACTGGATTAGCCTCATCGGTCACTTTTCATCGGGAGTGAACAGCACAACTGAACAGGATCCAAAGGAGATTTTGGTTAATCTTCAGTTGTTTTGAGTTAGCACGAGAACCCAGAGGTTATGTGGATCGGGAAATCGATGTGAGCATTATGAATCCAAAAATCGACCCCGTAAACCAGAAGCAAACCGACGAGCTTTGGTTGCGAGTAGAACTACTCTCTGAGTGGGTTGCAGGTTAAATGCCCTAACCATGACGTCAACGCCTGGACGGATAGTACGTGAGTGGATTTCCCATTCTACATAGCATCTGGCTCCACCTCAAAACAGCTGACAATCAGAGTGTAGTCGGTCATCGTTTATCAGCTCTAAGGGAAATGCACTTAATCACATCAAAACGTCTGGAAGACTGAAGCACTCGGAACTAAGTGAAATTGATAGAAAAATGTGTTTCGCAGTTAGTTGCCAAAAGTGAATCAAACTGCCTCTACTATACTTGATCACATGGTTTTTGGATTCAACTTGCACATAAAATCTTAAGTCATCCGGCCAAGCTTACATTCGGGAATAACCAAGCCCAAGTTCCACTCTCATTGAAGGTCATTATCGGTGCATATCAAACAGTGCTTTCGGAGTTCGAATCCAAGCCTTTCAACTGGAAGGCGTGTGCTGCTACTGCGCCACCAGCTGCAACTCAAGCTAATAGAAATTATCGAGTCAAGTTTGTTCAGATGTCGTCCTCGGTGATATCCTGCAGCGCCCGACAGCCTTGAGGGGGATAAAGCAAATGTCTCATTTACTCCAATCGAATATTTTCCACCAAATCAGATATGCACAGGATGAAAAGATGTCCCCACTAGCCTGCTTCATGTTTGGTATCCATATGCATCTGATAGCTGTATGACGACACTCTTCGATATTAAAATGTAGTAATATGTAGCAATAATTATTTGGAAAGTTTCAGATAAACTTGGCGAAGAGTATGCTAGCGACAGTTAAAAATAATCACTTTCTAGTGATGATAGTGTCTAAAGCAGCGGAGTGAATATAGGCTTCCGCGGCTATAAGGATTCAAACGCTGAAATAGAGCAGTTATATATTAGGGAGCTAAAATCTTTCTTTATAGAAGAGTGGAGTAAAGTACCGCAGGTATTTTATGAATTTCAGAATAAAAACGTAAACGGAAAACCGTGCGCTGTCACTGGATCCAAGAAAGCACAAAAATAGCCGCTAAGTCATTTACATGGATCGCAGTATTAAATTCATTTGATTGTTTTCGATTGGTGATTCTATTCTGTCTGATAATTTGTACCGTTTGAACATGTCCTTGCTATCCCTATCCCCACTGTTAAAATTACAGACAACTTTTCCGTGATGATTGTACAAACAGAGAAATCTCGAGAACTGGGACTGAACGGAAGATACACTCTTCGTCTGACGCCAACATCATTCCAGTTGCTTGATTCAATCACTCATGCTCTGCGTCAATTGTGGCCTATACGATACGTCAGGAAGTGAGTTCAAAAGCATCGAATATACAATCAGAATTGTGAACAAACGCCAGTTAATTTGTGACTATTGGATGAAGGAAAGCTGAGTTAGACTATGCTCCAAGGTTGCTGTAATGTAGTTTTACCACTTCGATTGTTTCTTCCTCATCTGCAGAAATAGCAGGAAGTTTGAATCATCATTACTTGGTTGCATAACTACTCCGTATAGAGCTGATACAGAAAAATTCAAAACCCGCTGAAATTATACCCCAGTCACAACGTCATATCCTGGAGTTTTAACAATGCAACTGAATATTAACGAAGTCAAACATTCGTTCAGTAGTGATGGAACCAAGCTCATGTTTGAGACGTCTACAGTTGTATAGAAGTTGCCAGTTCATTGCGGTTGGTGAAAAGTTGAAACAGATCACTAGTGGATTAGCTCAATAGAAGGCGAAAAGCGAACCTGCAGTTATCCAAAAAAGAAGGTACTTTTGTACGGAGCCTAGATTGTTCCAGTCGAACCGACCTAATTTCCATCATTCAATGCCTACCAAAATGGCTGAACTAGCGACTATTGTTAATCCAATTCGAAATGAAGCTTTTCACTTAAAAACCATTACTCGGGTCACTGAAAATTATGACTATCTTTCATTTCTCTTATGTTTTTGTCATAAACGTGCATTGTCTCAGGGAGAAAGGTGTGGTCACTGAAATGCTTTCGATTTAGAAGAATGATCAGCATTTACATTTGAGCACTAGGATTTTAACCCCATACCCATCGCAGCTCATGTATAGATAAAAAGGACTGTTTATGTCATCTTTGTAAGGCTTTTTGTTGCTTTACTCTTTGCAGTACTTTAAATTGGGCTCCCTTTTTCGTCATTTGGACAGCGCAAATATTGAATTTGCGTTATCTGGTCTCCTGTTCCTTGATTGTTGATGACCCGATTATGTTTCATGCACTGTCAGTTTGGTTACCTTCGTTGAGGGGTTTCCAAACCATCTGTCTCTATGGCTGTCAGGGCGTAGGCGGAAGTGGACGAAGTTCCTAGTCCTGTGATTGGCGATCACCCCATTTTAGCCCATCCTTACCATATCGTATGCATCTCATTACTGGTGTCTTGACATCTGAATTTCAGTCTTACCTTTTGTTACGAATATTTAACTCAACTTGAGGCTAATTAGATTTTCGAGAACATTGGGTGAAACATATGTCTATCATGCAACAATGTGCATGAAAATTGTCCCCTCTGCAATTTATTATCATTTGCCTTTTGGATTGGTGATTCAGCCGTCTTACATAGTGCTTGATTAAAACTACCAGTAAATAGGCCATTAGCTTTTACCTTAGGCTAACTTGACTGAATAACATAAACAGTTGACGAGCCTAACGAAAACCGGATGCTGCTTGATTTTGTTTCCACTCCTGAGCGTCAACTTCGTCTTCTTCCGGTCACAATTTGTTGCTCATTTGTTGGCTTGTTGACTTAAGTGTGCCCACTATGGAAGTTCGATAATTTGGTGAACTTATGCCAACACCCCATCGCGCACATACGAGTATGTGCCCCAGAAAAGTAGCCTCATGAGAGCCAAAGGAAAGACTTATTTACATGCATCTCATTATGCATTATTATTCGAATCCAACGTCTACCGAATTGGTCATTGGCTGCAACACCAGTTAGGATTCTCGGGAGACCCAAGCCGTAACGGAATACTCGAAATATGGTGATCACCATGATGATGAGATGATGATGTTGCTGTTGTTGTCGTTGTTGTTCTTGACGAATACGTGAATGATGTTGTATCTTAGGTGCACCGTTGCCTAGTAGCAGACTGATTAGCATAAGTTTTTTCTGTCATCGCTCTGTTGATCGACTTACCAGACCTCGCTGTAACAGAAAAATCGACTAACTGGTTTCTTCCTTAGCCAATGTTACGAACACATTACGCAGTCCGCGTAACTGGCCTGCTGTATTCACACTGGGGGGAGTTGACTGGTGGAAATATGCGGCATTGAAGACAACAATACTGACGGAAGTCATTTCAGCAGGAATTGATTTGCCCGTTTTTCTTTTGGAAGTTATTGTTTTATGCAGAGTTTTCAGAAAAGTGACAGCTCTGACAGACTAAAAGGACATTGCAATGCGAATCGATAAAAAACGGTTTTCTATGGGATCTGTTATTGATGAAACCAGAAAGAAGCGCTTACAGAATAGGGTGTAGTGCCACAACCATTTGCATTAAAAACTGTTCTTAAGAATATTCTAAATTCAATGGCATGCAATGTGATTTAATAATCTTTGCTAGGTAAGGCAGAAGTCATCCAGGAGACCACTGTCGAGATCAGAAACTCATTGGGTTCAAAAAAGAAATAATAGTCCTGACAAAGTGGCTCAAAATTGTCTGTGCTCCTCGAGCGACCTAGGATGTTCTTAGCTTATCTTACGTAGCTTTGAATAAGACAATATACTAACAATAGAACTAACTGACGGTGATTAGGCAGTTAGTACCATGTCATTCGGACTTGCGGATGGCCGATTACACAATGACAAATTCTCCGTCAGATAGCCCAAAATGGTTGTGACTGCTTTCAGTTATGCACACGTTCAACGTGCGATAAGATAAAAAAACAAAAAGAAAGATTACTGCGAAGTGCAAATACCGGTGCAATATAACAGACATTGGTTGTTTTAACTTTGGTTTAGAATAACTGGACACCTATAAGCTATGTATCTATACGTATCACCGAATCCATTGGCTGTTCAATGTGTCCAGTTAGTAAAATTAGTGGCCTGGATAATTATGGTCCATGCCACAATTATGCTGCAAACGATTCACAAAAGGCGTTGGCAGCGATGCTGCTTAATCCGTTTACCGAGAATTTTCATTGTGGCAGTTGCAAAATTCGTATTAGTAAGTGATTGCTAGAAAGATTACAGTCACTGCATTCATGGGTTTTGCAACAAGTCTTTTCATTCGTACAAAGTATTGTTGTAATTCACTTTGCCGAATTAAATTTTACGGTTATTATGTCACTCGTAGTACTACGAGTGACATTCGCCAACTGATTTTTTATATTTGCATCCTGAATTGTCTTTTAATCGTCCCAGATTCGGAGTACATATGAAACGTTTCTATTTGATCACTGGGAGTGGATGTGACAGTGGTCGTGGGCTGTTCATTTTATACGTTCCCGAGGCAAACAGTCTGCAGCATAAACTGCTAAATTTGACGCAACAGTTGAGCGCCCAATCTACGAGAACACGTCGAGTTACACAACCACAAATTTCCGGCAAATGCTCTTCGCCTCAAGCGAACTCGTTGTCCGAAATGATCCCAAACACGGATTACTGGTTCCAATCCGAGCCTGTTCGGAAATCCAATCTATTTAGTCCCTCCATTACCGTGAAAACTAGCTCAACCGCTGGGGGCCGAATAGGAAGCAGCCCGACTTTGCATACACTTGCCTGTCCTGGTCGTGGTACTTCCGTGCCGCTTATATACGAATCAGACAGATTGTCTCAAAGCTCTTCGAGACTGTCATTTGAAGAGAGAATGGTTGAGGGTCGACGATATACGAATCGGTCCTGCCAGACAATTTTCCCGGACGAACGACCAGCCGAGTCCCCCCAATCAAGTACAGCGAAGGCTCCGAATTTTGCCCGCTCAAATTCCCCAGTGTACACGGCTCGTCGCTACCCTCAGGAAGCCCATAGTGACGTGCCGGAGGAAGGGAATGAAGTCGGTTCTAGTTGTGTTAGTCACCAACCGCTGTATGCGAACGTGGAACAATTCGATGAACTACCGGCTAAAGAAGATAACAAACGAGGTGCATCACCGAAAGTCGTACGAAAACCGTGGGAAAAAGGGTGAGTCAGCAATCACGTTTTTTAGTTCACCTGAAAAAGTGAGAGTCGAACCCATTTTGTCTGAAAGGGGTTAGAACTAGTGACATGCGTCACGCAGGAAAATCAAAAATTAAGCTCACAACATCAGTAAACATTGTATGATCAGGATCTGCATATGATAATTAACGTTAGTGACTTCTGCAGAAGTTGGAAGATTCCAACAGTTTCAAAGGTTTCACACAAAATAGGAAACATTTTTACGGTATACATTGTGAATGTGTTTTGGGCCCAGAAGAAAGTTAACAGCTACATTTTATTGTAAGTAATCAAGTCAGTTGTCAGTTGGCAATTATTCTTTTTGTAACGTTGGAACAGTTTTGCTGTATTTTGTCCACTTGCATGTTTTCCGCTGAGATTTTACCTTTCTTCGATCGTCGTAGGTTTCAGTCGTCTCACTTTTGACATTGTCGATCTTAGAGACCTAAGCAGCACTTAGTAAGGTTGTGTGGTTGCCTCGTTTCGTCTGGTGCAACCAGATTCTATCCAATGGCCCAATACATGAAAGCTCTTATTTGAAAGACCTCTGTCTAGTTCTTGAGTGATTCCCAGAGCCCAGTTTTATTGCAGCAATCAACAAAACGTGATTTGATTAACAAACTGATAAAGGCTACGTGGATAAGTTTTCCTAAGGATATGCCCGCAGAAAATTGCGGAAATTCCCACCTTGAACTTATTTATCATTTTCCAGACTGATGCTGTGCATTTTAATCTAGTCGGAACGACCAGTTTATTTGTTTCACTGATTGCCTTTCGGTATTCGAAACTGTTATGGTATCCAATACAGATTTACAGCTCTACGTCCAGTTCATTTGAACGAAGAACACGACAGTGATAGTTCAGAAGATCTGGAACCACGTCGTTGGCGTATTACGTCTGTATTTGAACCGATCGATGAAAAAGATGAGCACATGCTTGCAAGCTCATCAGGATCACTCATGGACAGTGAAATCCCGGAGCCATCCTCAAAGTCCACTGGAAATGGCAAAAAGACTGAGACAGGATCAACTTTGAGGGAAGAAAACAGTCAAGTGGTCACTTCATCTACACCAGGAGATATACCTTTTGACGAGGCCGAATTCGATTCACTCGAGCCGGCTCCAAAGCCAGATCTACCTGTCCGGAATACGAAGCCTTACCGCTTTCACCAACCGCTCGTGGCTAACTTTCGCAAGTGTGTCACGCGTTCCGCCACCTGGGATGGTTGGATGTTGGAAACAGGAAAACCCACTGCAGCAAAAGCAAGTGTTGCAGCCGATGCCTCAATTCAAACTGATGAGGGAAACGATAGTCCCGATAGTGGATCTGATATTATCATTGTCCGAACTGCACTATGATGGCTGTTGACAGCAAATATCTCTCGCCTCCCAGTGCGGCTATTTTTCTCGGATTGAAAAATTTTCATTCATGGAATAATAGCAGTGATGCACTGCATGTTTCCCATCCCTCAATTTTCGTTTGGGAGAAGAGATCAGTTACATGAGCGCCAAATTCTTCGATCGGTCGAGAAAGTGCCTAACTACCGGCAAAACCAATCACCCAAATCTGACTTTTCTTGGGGTTTTTTATTCTTTACCGGTTTTTCATAGGTTATCTGGGTATACTAGCATCTTTCGGGGAAATTAACTTTTGATCATAATCGTGAATTTATTGTTCTGTTGACATAACTTTCCTCCCATCTGATATTTACTAATTCTTTATTGTTAAACTTTACAGTTTCGCCCGACTTAAAAGACCTGTCGTGTGCCTAGTTCAGAAAAAAACAAGTACGAAATCCTCATTCTTAAAATTCCACCGAGTTTATCTTTTTATGTGATTGATTAATCATATCTACTATTCCGAGTTTGCAAAGTGATTGCCCATTCAGTAGAAACATTCGCCGGCAACCTGTGATCCCTTAATGACTTGCGACTCAACTTTTGTTGCCCCCATGTCAGACTATGCGAACGAATTGTTTTGAGGACCAATAAGATCAGGTCAGTCCAGTAGGTCTTTTTGAGCGAATGATTCTGAAGCGGGCACAACATTGCTGTCCTAATCAGCCAAGTTCACAGAGGCAAGGACAATTTTTTTCGAGAGTTCCACCGATTACGCGGTTATTGTCAGTCAGTAGACATACTTTGACGTACGTCTCAGGAATTACCGCTGTGATTCTCAGGTGAAAGTCTCATCCGCACACAGTGCTAGTGAGTTAAACCAGATTCTACGGTTGCACCAACATTATTCAGACCAAACTCTGTTACAAATCATTTTGCGCACTGCTTTCTTGTAAGTCTTGTTATTAGAAGGTGATAGTCCTTTAGAGTACACTACTGCTCCTCCAGAAAAAATCACGAATATTTGGGTTCGTCAAATAGTTGCCGCAGTTTTGTCCCATTTATTCGATACTGGTGATACACCTTCCGCTGGCTTTAATTGTTGCACGTATGCCCGTTGTTTCACGAAAAGCACGGAAACCATCCTAAATGCTCAAGCTTGCGAGTGAATGGTCACTTGAACATTTAACCCCGTTGTAAGTCACTTCCAACTGGCCCCTTGTTGATCTGCTAAGCTGAAATAAAGTAGGCTGCAAAATTTAGTTCAATAAATAGTAAAACAAACAAAACCAGATCAATTTGATTTGAATGTGGACGCGAAAACAAGTTGCCCAAGAAATGTCTACCCTTTGAATGAGGCCTGTTGGTTTACAACATATTCTCAACGCAAGAGTGAACGAGAAATTGATGAGGTTTTGTCATAGAACATCCTTGCTATTTGCACGACAATTTTTTCTCCTCCCGAAATGCTTTATCGATAAATTTTTAGAAATAAGTGGAACAATATGGGCAGATTTTTACGTGATCAACTGCTCCATTGATCGACCAGTTGATGTAGTTTCATGGAAATACGGATATTGACATTACCATGGATCAGGCTTCCGCTTGAATTATTGAGAGACATGGAGTAACTGTCTTGCTTGATGTGTTATTAGCCATTTGAGTCATACAGTTATGGAAATGAAATGGTTTCAAACACAGAACACATTTTTGATAATATTTTAAGGATAACTTCTACCAGAAGAGATCAACCAAATGCATTTGCTTCACGGAACCGTTAGCTTCTAAGGAGATATCCAAGTATTTGTTCGGAAGGATTGATAGCTTTCAGTGTGTTGCTATGATGATCTAATCAAGGGTTACCTTCGATCATTTGGAATCGCCTCATTGGGAGTGCCATACGTCTAAATCACACCTGTCTCTAGTCTGGTGAGCGAACCAGCGGTTCATCGACTGTACTTTTATTCTTTACTCCCAAACAGTTTATGTCCCAAGCGATTTGTATTGCCCAAGGAGGTGTATCACAACCGAGCAATTATTAGCATTGGGTTGATTTTTAATGATAATTTACTGGTTTGTTTAACAATTCATGACCTCTTGCTCACAAACAGTCCGGAACTAGTATCGTCTAAATCTCTATTCTTAAGTCTGCCTTTAGTGCATTAGTCGAAATAGTCCATTATTCATTTGATTCCGATGTTAGGCCTATAACTTTGAATACTTTGCGCTAATTGATCAATTGTTTTTTCCGGAAAAAGAGATAACCCTTATCCAGACATGAATGAGGAAGAGTAGACTAGAATACAAGCCAGTTAAATATAGAAGAAAGTTGTAGCGGCTCGCTCCCTGGTAGTAATGACAAAGAAGGTTTCTCTTTTAAGCGATACCAGGTTATTGGAAGGAATGCCTATAAAACTCAAGAAATGCGCCAGTATGCAGATTGTTAAATCAGTATCCGCAAGTAACTGTTTAAGTCATGACGAAATTCTAGTATTTCTGATTATAAATTGATGTCGACTTACTTAAGGTTTACTAATGCAATGATCGAGTCTATAATCTCGTGTTCCAGGAAAGGCGATTTCTATTCATTTGGTACATCCTCCGAAGACCCATCAACTTAGGGTCCAAATAAATTGCTGTAGAGCTCGGTTGGCGGAATCAAAGTATGCTTGTTAGTAGCCCGGCTTTTCACCAGGAAAAGAACTTCTACGGGAATCTGTGCAGCCGAACAAACTGCGCAAAATGCAAAACGAACCGAAAACAATCGGTGGTATCTTATTAAATTCTCATTTGATTCGTCGAGATCATGATCAGTCTACTTAGGAACCACAATGTGATTCATCGTATGCCTTTTGTCGGTCCCACAAGGTTCTAGAAATAAGACATAGTCTGAAAATGCGAGTCTGTGTTGCCAGTAGTAAGGACCAGGCGAATGGACCTGATGAGCGGCACTAACCGCGTAACCCATCGTGTATCCCCGGGGAAATTTTGTTCATCCACCCATAATGACTGAAACTACAGTAATTTATATGGAAATTATTCAAGTAAATCACATGTTTGCCTCTGGATTTTTCAGGGAGTAGTTGAAAAAGGTCGTTCTCACAGCGTGACTGCTTACTAAGCCTTTTGTTTGACACCAAGCCGTTAGGAGACAATAGACGGATATTGACTGAAGATAGCTCTAACCACTTGACTTTAGCTACTAATGAGTAACAAAGTTGTACGAGTGAAAAGCTGTCATCTCCGAAGTAGTGTATGGCCCACAAAATGAATGCACATGGGGAAGTCTTGAAATTCTGTATAGTTGATTTGGTGTGATTATAAGCCACTCCAAGAATAAACCACTTTTATTAATAAATCAGAACACAGTATATTCTGAGTTGTGGCGAGAAAATAATCCCGCGTGTGATATGCGACTTAAGGTTTTTTAAAATATTATAAACAGCGCGGTCGGGAATGTTTGCGATGAGCCCTTGCTTCGGTTATCTTGAATAGCCTTTCTCACGCGGGTCGACAGTCGGTTAATCATAGACATTCTCGACTATGAAGTGCCTTTTATATTTCAAAAAAATTTGAATTACTTGTCTCTTACGTAAAGAACAATGCTGGTGTGAGTATAATCGGTGTGTCAACCATCTAGGGGCCGTGAAATCTGCAGGACAGTTAATAACTACTGTTGGATAAGTGTATTAGAACCGAGTTCGGTTGGTAACATATCAAAATCACTGTTAAGTACAGTAAAGCAAGCAGTTCCGTGCACTGTTCAAGGCAATTTATCCAGAAAATGCAAACGTTAAATAGAGACAGACGTTGCAGCGTCGTCGAGCGATTTGAATGATGAGACAATCCACTACTAAATTAGCATACTTACGGTAACATCCATATTTTCCATTTGAATTTCAGCATCCCCTGGCTCGTTAATACATCTTTCCCAATAATTAGTTCTTTTCCTGTCACTCCAAATTTAAGGATTTCACTTGCAGGCCCCTAATCCTCTCAGCATAGTTTTCCATTGACTTTGGGGCATGCGCCTTCCAGTATACTCCCGCATGCAGCATGTAATAAAACCGAGTGATACCGGGTACGAATCCTTAGTCTGTAAAAAATAATAAACTAACTGGTCCGAAAAACACTGAAAAACTAAAGAAAATCAAAAACTAGAATACTCGGCCTATCATTCCTCCTAGTTTATGAACAGTTTGTTATGTTTCTGTTTCGCCATCCATAGTGAAACTATGATAAGCAGTATTGTGTGAATTAATTGAAGGGACAAGAACCACGCAATCGGTATGTCATACGCAGAGTTAATAGCACACTCGCTTTGGACTAAAGATCGACTGGCCTATCGACTTAATACTTATTTACAAATAGTCTTACGTGTGCTTATTAAGGCAACTAACCTGTGTTCAATCCCTTTCTTATTGTAGTTCTTGAATACTTTTTTCCTGCCACGTACCCAGTCTAACTTGGCATATGGTATGCTTTACTAACTCGGTCATGTATACTTGTGGGTTGGTGATACCATGGCTAAACGGAGTACTGAACACGGTCTACATGCTGAATACGACCAGTACATTTTTAAGTTTTCTGTAAAGTTATTCTGGCTATCGCTCTGCTTCACAGTCTGTTGCGAGGAAATCGGAAGGACATTGAGCAGAACACTAAAAGAAAACTTTTTATATTCAAGACAGGAAAACCAAATATTGACGATGCGTCGATATTAAGTTTATTCTATTTTCTGATGTATAGCTGGATTTGGAGAGTCTTTTCCCTTGGATAATAAATTTCTCTGTATTTATACGTATGTTGTGAAAAAAACCCATGCAGACTCCGAAGGGATTTCTCGTTAGTAATCATTTTCGAAGTTCCCCAATGGCTTCCATTAAACAAATAGGCAGCGGATACTTTTATGCTTACCAGAAGCTTTTATCTATTCACAAGCTGTTGATCTTTTCTTCGCAGGTTAGTTTCTCATTAAGAGAAGAATTTCGAGCTCATATCACTAATGGGAAAACCGACCGCCTGGGGTTACCCTAGCAGCAAACTGTTCATGCTTATCCAATAGCTTCATTGTCAAGAGTTTGTCTGCAACGAGGTTTGTCTAAACTAGTGGTGCTTCGGTTAAGCATCGCTGCCTGGTTCTAGGAAACCTATTGATCTAATTGTCACTTTAAAGAAAACGAAACAGCTGCAGATGAATTTCTCATTACCGATGCAAGAGGCCGTTATTTCGTTCCGTTTCTTGCACTCTTCCATCTACTGCAATGGTGGATTTTGCCCAGAAAGTGCTAAATAACCAAACTGAGTGAATTTGAAAAACAAACTTTGAAGCCTCTGATTTCGTTTCTAATATTTAGGAAGCAGTTATTGTAAGAAGTCGGTTGTCTAATTCAAGAATACGAAATTAATTTGCTTTTCACTTATTCTTACTGAAAATTTATTAGTCCAGTTGACCAGTAGCTCCGAGTAAATATACGGCTGTTGATCAAACGGGAATAGCATTTATTAGTGCCATGAAAGAGATGGATTTTCATGAAGCTCAGTTTAACTGTGCAGTTTTTCCCATATATATACATGTACATATATATATACTCTTGTATGCAAATAAGTTCACGGGTGACGATTAGGTACGACAAACTTACCGGGAGAATGTATGTATACTCTGTGCGTTTATGTGTAATAATTGAGGTGGCAAATAATAGCCTATCTCAAATGAAATCAGCAGTCACTTAGTCTGATCGACTGACAAAAGCACACGAAACCCAAGATCAGCTGACTTCCGGGAATAACAATTAAAAGGTATATGTGGGTAAATCGAGAACCGATGCGATGTCCAAAATCGGTAAAAATATTGACTTCAGATCACCTGAAGTTTTGCCGAAACAGTACATTTTGCAGCTCTCAGCTTTTGCGACCTACTGGGAAACGGCTGTGATACATGGAACGCTCACCCCGATAAGTCCACCATAACATCGAATATCATGGGCACGGTTTCAGTGTGACTTATGACATCCAAACAAAATTTCCTCCATTTTTTTAATCTATTCTAACTTCGGTATTATTCAAATAGTGTTTCCATTTCGTATGAATAAAAAAATTAAATTTAGTCTCGATAAATGGTGCAACGTTTAATGAGCCACTGAAAACCATGTGGTTGTTTCAACCAGGACTTTCAAGGAATAGTGGTCCCACTGTGGGGATTAGTGAGCCATTGTACAGGCTGCCGGATTTGACTTTGGGAACGTCATCTAGCAGTGCTGAAGTGAAACAAAAAACACTTTTAAGAAGTGCTAAAATTTGCCTAACTGTTGCAATATATGACACACCGTAGTAGACACACGCTGGGTGAGGTTCATCGGATATGCAGTAATAATGATTCAAAACAAAGCTAAAACAGCAGCATCTGTTCTCCAGATTGTAGGCTGATATGTCTCAAAATCAGTCACATGTATCAGCATATCGCTATTGAACTACCATTCTTGACAATTTTCCTAGATTCAGTGCGAAAGAAACAGTTGTCTAAAGGAAGTTTTCATTCACTTGCAATATGTACCGGGTGAACAATCTTTGAACTAATTTTCTGATTGACTTACAACCACCAAAGAAAGCATCAGGAGTCAAAGACTAGTAAGCCTAGAGATTAGCAACAACACTTGTATAATCAAACCAATATGGCGATGCACAGGCTACAAGCTACGTATGCTTGAAAAAAGAAAAAAAGGGGATACACAAAAGTACACATAGTGAATCAAGATAAATAGTCATTGAATAAAACTCCTGAAGGCGTAGTGCAAAATGGGAACCATTTCATCGTTTAAATCGTGACAGTCTTCGGAATCAGTAACTTCTGAATTGGATTAGAACATTTTAGTGCGAAAATTCGTGATGGGAAGATCAGAATGAGGACATCAGTAACAACACTAATTTTTATAGAGCGAGAATATTTCAATGGTTTCTAACAGCCTGATAGATTGCTCGTATATTCTGATTGCCGTTGTTAAACGTTGTGATATTTGCAGTTCCAATGTCTTGTGTTAATCGAAAGCCGCTTCTCCAGGGACACTATCTACGAGTTCAATGTTTTGACAATCTGAGCGTTCCTACAGTCCGTTTTAGCCACGCACAGTTCCATCCGTATTGACTGCGCGCGAAATGGTTGTTTGTTCAGCCTCCTGTCCAACAAAGCCAGCCTTATCTGCACTTATGTCTCGCTAATGACCGACTAATGCATCGTTTTACACGGCCAGCTATCAGATGCAAACAAATCCGTTTCGAGATAAAAGTGTTAATAAATTTCTCCTTCCATTTCCCATTTTGACACAGGGAGTGAATGTACACTCGGTCGACTAATCTCGGACTGAGCTAACTTATCGGTAAAGTTCTTGTGGTTTGTTTGTACTAATCAAACAAGAAATAGTGGCGGCATGCATAACAGGGAACGATATTTATTTGCATACTCATGCATATGCACACCTCTATTAACTATCCTCCTTGATAGAGATTGATTTAACCCACGAGGTTTTTGTGATATAGATAAAAGGTGGTCGTTAGAAAGCAGCTGTGCGTATGTGCCTTTTGTAACAGGTGCAGAAAGGGCGTATGCCAAACAAGGGAAAAAAATTCTACCAGGAGAGATGAGAGCACAAATATACCGGTACTGGCGTTGGAGTTTAACTGACCCTATTGATACAGAACCTATGATTTCTGACGCTTTCGGTCAACTGGGATAAAAGTAAGCTTTGGTAAGCCACAATATCTTAGAACACCGAATACAGTTTTCGCCGACTGGAAACTCCTCCTTGGTTTAACTCCAGCTGTACACTTGTCATATAGGATAAAAACAGTCAAGTGTTACTGAACGTCATGAAATTCTTGCAGTACGGAATTCACGGTAGGCGTTGCTGAGTCAGAAGAATAGGCATCAGTCAAAAATGTTTTCTTTACAACCGGTCTTTGGGGCAGGTACCATCAAAAGGACAAGTTGACCAAGTAATTTTTTTACGCAGTGCAGCCAACTTGTCAATCTCAAAACCGTACGAACAAGCAATCACCGATGCGACGTGTTCAAATTTGCCTTACTTCTTATTGTGTAGAAATGCCAAAAACGGTATACCAAATTCGTCCAAATGTACAAAATTAGGTTTGCTAATAAATTGCTGATATAGTAAGCCTCTAGTGATACACCGATCAGGTTTAATTTTTGCCGCTGGATGAACATTTTGAGAAATAGTTTCGGCCTGAGGTTTATCATCCGATCGCTTTGAGGCCACAGTTCTCTTCACAATAAGAAAATTTTCATTTAAAAATGATGAACTTGCCCCAACAGTATAAACGACTTTCTAAAAGAAACCCAGAGTACTGCTTCGAAAAAATTATAAAGGCTGATCGTAATGGATAGAAAGCTTGTGCTGGATAAAGAGTAGTGATATAAATGAATAAATAAAATTTACCGTTACCATTTACGTGTGCCGTCAATGTCTGTGTGCCCTTCCCCGGGTGACTGAGTTGTGGTGACTTTGTCTGGTCTCACGAACTGTTTTATCTCAGCAAACAAAAAAATGGAGAAAGTAAGTTATCTCAGAACCATATGCAGAAATTTTTGTATTGAAAAGACGGAGTCTGCCTCATTGGTTTCGAAAATATATGAATAATTTGAGCGTTACAGTGGTTAGTGCGCATGTCGGCTTGAACACCAAAAGCTTCATTACGGTCAAAGATGGGGTTTAAAATTCTGAAGCAGTCACTTGCATGGAAAACCTCTAAGAATCTCCTCGACCGCCCCTGTATCTGAGACAATCCTTGTTGAGTGTGTTGCTTCGTTTTCAGGCTTTTATTGTCACTGCTCACACTGAAATGGGAGGAAGAAAGTGAACTCCCGTTCCTTTTCATCATTCTACGTGATCGCCCCTTAATCAGTCAACACAAGATAGCCAAACTCTGACAGAAAATCAACCACGGACGGTGTATGAAGCATGCGGAGCTGTTTACGGGTATCTGTAACATACGACTGTACTGGGTACCTAAGATATTTGACTTGATCCAAAAAACACATGAATTGCATAAACAGACAATTGTGTAAGACTAATTACGAAGCCATTAGATCGTAGTGTAGCGTTGCAAATTAAACCCTTTGATCACAGCTGTTGTTGTTGTTGTTGTTGTTGCTGTTGGGGTCCTCTAAATCGAAAAATCTCTACTATGATCTAGTCATTCAAGCTGTGCGAGGCGCATCGACGTATAATGGATCATAAGAGGCATCCGATGATATGGATTTGGAATATGCAAAAGCCATCACACGTGTGGAAGACAAAACTGAATGTGACTCTGTTTCTCTTCTCTTTGCCCTCTGTTGCTTTCCACTTGTGGCACCTCTTCAACAGCAGTTAATTTTTAGTCAGCTTTGTGCTAAAGAACAAAATGCAATGAAATCTCAAAGCGGAGCCGGGATCACAACAGTGCATGCTTGTTAGTCAAGAACAAGTTACAGTGTGCTCGCAATGTGATTATTGCAGACAGTGGTTATCGTTAACCTTTATGCTGCGGTGCCAACATCCCAGATGTTCCCCATGGTTATATCGACATGTCTGCATTCGTTATGAAGAGATGAGAGGAGCAGCCGAGGAGGAAACTAGTCTTAAAAGGTAGCTATTACTTTAGTCCTTCCGACGAGAAATATTTGCTATGGATCACTTCTGGTATGCACGAATTGGAAAAGCAGTCAGATTCATATTTGACTCAGGTTTTCGTTATGGAGTACACCGATTTATTCGATTGCTGACTTTAAAGCCAATCATCAGGCAATCCAGAGTGATGCGGGAAGTTGGAGCAAACCAGCACTTGCATTTGGCCGTGGAAGAAGTGGGCTTGGATAGGTTAGTGCAAGCTGGCTAGCTTATCGGCTGAGCATAAAGAAGCAGCCTCAATAAGTGGATGCTACGCTTTATGGTTGACGGTCCAGTCCAGTTTTACATATCGTCGATGGTGGTGCTAGGTTATCGCTATTCAGTTTCAGAGACCAAGTAGCCATTGGTGCAGTATGGTCAAACAGATGGTAGCTGTTTTCTTGGCCAATATAGCATTTTCATCTACTGTCTGCTCCAAGCATTTTTATGGTATGCTTCACGCATCAGGGTAGTAGACGGAGCAAGCCCCATAGCCACCAGGGATCAATGCACTGAAAAGAGGCGTAGTATACACCGGGATGACGGTCTTCGAAGGAGTTTTTGACGAGCCCGAAACGGAAAGAAACATGGAAACAAACCTGAGCCGGTGTTCAGTAAGTTTATCAACCAGATTTAACACTAAAACCAGGAAACCAATGTGGTTGCCAACGCTAAACGCGCTAGATTGTAATCGACAACTTGGAACTTAAAATCTGGAGCTTCATAGAATCACATGCAGTTTGAGTAGGTCAGTTATATCAATGAGTTGCGACACCGAGTATCCGTCTACAACCAAAGTAGAGCGCCGTACAATGTCTAGGACATGGGATCTTTCTTCGCGTGTTAGCATTCCTCCACACAAACCCTGAGATATTGAAAAACTTTTGACAATCCATGAAGCGAGCAACCTATGTCACAGTCCTTATGTTGTTCCTTGTATTTATTCTGTTCTTCAAAATGTGAACTGCTTTTTGCTTGGAAGCCGTCGAATCTCCGGCTACTGTGGTAAAAATCCGTTTTTCGTCCTCCTGAAGTGTTATCCGATTCGCCAAGGCTTCTTTAAATGTTTTGAGCCCACAAAATTTGCATAAATGCTAGTGAAGTGTATTTTGAAAAAAAAATCTGCTGGTTATTTAAAAGCAATTTAATCAATCGAAAACTTAGTACACTTTCGCGATACATAACTCACTGTCTATCCACTCATATTCTTAAGGCCACTTTAAAATGTTTGCAGTTTATTGTTCGGAATGATGCCATCAGCATTTTTCATTCAACCTTTTAGTGAATTTATTTCGTCCGTCACAAAGATCAACAAGTTTTTGACAGATTAACTTCTGTTCAGCTTGAATGGACTACTCTATTCAAAACGACTTAAAATAACAATTTCATATTACGCAGTTCCCGTTAGTCCCACATGATGTCTCCTGGAGAAAGAATTAATATTTCCTCGTTTAACTTTATAGTATGCATATCATTCGCCTACTACGACAAACTGGAAGCTTCAAAACCCTTATCGGCGAAAATCACTCTGCATTTTGTTTAAACAAATCAATTTTCTGAAAGAAATCTTCGTATCAAAACCGTGGTTCCGTTCTTTTGAAAGGAGTGGAATACATGACCAATTGAAAGAACCTCAGTTTGTTTCCATCCTCCCAGTTGAAAAAAACACCTTTCGGGTTTGTCAGTTGGGTGTATTTTAGTTTCCCGTTGTTGTGGTTATGCAATCGTTTAACGAATAAAGTGTTGGATTCACGTACTTGGTACATTCTGTCCTGAGGTTTACCAGTAATCTATCGAATCGGTGATGAAGGATGGTTAAATTGCACAATATTTTAGTGAAAAAATTAGCGTAGCCTGTAAATCGAACAATAAATTTCACTGGAATCCTACCTGACTATAGTGGATCGGCCATCGATTAGAGGTAAAGTGTACACAGCAGCGGTGATACCGGTGATACTGTGTCGTTTGGAAACATGGCCACTGAGTGCAGTGAGAACTTTCGGCGTTTGAACATCAATTTCTTCGTGGCACTAGTAGAACATTGAGAGAGACTTTTCATGAGAAATAACTCACTGGTTCTGTTTTAAAATCTTGCTTATCGCGATAGCTAACTCCAGCGCATTTAGTCGGTCGTACCGACACTAGTCCACTCCGAGCCAGCCCGACAAAGCAATAACGATCAAATGGGCTCTGGCAGCTTAACAATGCAGGTCTTCCCTACTTGTTATAAACAAATGGTTTATATTAGGTCCTCGCGTGATAAAGCTCTCCAGCCGATTGCTCTGCGTTTAACGGACTCTTTTGGTCCTCGAATTATATGTCGCCACCGCTCCCCTCTGAGCGTGTCACAAAATTTGACCATCTTCAATCTGTCAGACCTGGTGTCCTTGAACTTTGTTCGCAGGCTTGCTGTCGGTCCAAATCCAAGCCTGTGTGTTGTTCAGCTGATGTCAAATGTTTCTTGCAGTCAGCCTTGTTCTTCTGGTCATAATCACGCTTCACCTCTCTATGGCTGATAGCACTGAGGTAAACTGGGCTTGCACTTTCCGCATCCACATGCAGTCTTCCCTTACAGGTGCCCAGAAGAACAAGCACAGAATCAGTAGATTAAGGATATGTTTTGTGCGCATTCACAGAAAGCCTGACTAGCTGTGCACTGACGTCTGCGAGAAGTAATGGTTAGATAATTCCAAATAGTAAAAGACTGAACTGGTACATGTAGGTGCAGTCAAACAACCGTGTTGGGGTCTACGAGGAAACAGATGATAAGGTGTTCTCATGTTCGAAATCTTGCCTCCTCTGTCTAGCTGTCCGAAATATTACTTTTACAATCAGGCCATCACTATTCCTCGTTTTTTTCTTCTCTTCGCTAAACGATTCCCTACTGTAGAAGTCAAAATCAGAGCATGATGGTGCAACGTAAATGGGTGTAAAATCTCAACTGAACTGTGCCGAACCTTCAGACTAATGCCGATTGCAGAAATCGTTGTGAATTTTTACGTAGTTTTCTTGACGCTTCCGTTGTAAGCATTGTGTTATACACAAGTGTGGAATGGAAAAATTTCTGCTGAAAGTGCATGACAAGTGATTTTGGCAAAATCACTGGTCGTGTTTGAATGTTCGGAACCCTCGCATACAAATCTCCACCCTCGTAAGTGCCGTTATTTGCTCGGAACCGCAGTCTTATTTGGGACGATTTTATTTTGACAAAACAAGCTTATACACCAGGCACCAATAAATTGATCTTGGGGCTTGGGGTATTCTTTTAATTAGAGTTTGCTCAAGGATAAGCATTTGTCAAGGGAGCGCGAGGACACAACGGGTGTGACGGCATCCCGATTTCGACAAGTAGTGCATTATCCCAATTGGTGAATTGTCGTCCAATCGACAGGGTGTTGCTATCGCAGAATAATAATTGCAAAAGAAACGCGTCATGTTGGCTTTTTAAGACGTGTTGAGTTGTGCTTTAAGATCAAAACCCGGATAGCGGACTGATTGTTCGTATGCCTGAAAGTCATACACCAGAAATTCTCGTCCTTCGATCAAAGGTCGGTAAAAATTTATCACTGTCTATTAAGCCTTCATCAGTTGGTGATAGGTGTGGTATGATTTTTTACGGATTTTACCGGCTAGATCATTGTTGGTGATAAAACACTTCAGAATCAGTTTCTATTTTCTTTCCTTATCATGCTGTGCACGCGGATAATTGGGAAGAAGGCCGATAGTGACTGATTTTGTAATTTAAGTAATCGCAAGGTGGTTCATCATGCAGCAGCAATTGCGAAAACAAAAAATCGCAGTCCTTTCATCTGACTTTAAAGGCGAAATAACTAAGAGGGATAATGACACGCGCCGACAAAGTCCGAACCTAGCTAACTGTGATGAGAAGGTGTCGCATCCAATGTTTTATTAAGTTGACTAATCTAACAGGGTCCTCGTTTAAGCTTCTCACTCCGTTTTCACATTTAGTGGGCGAAGTACAAAAACTCCAATAAATTGGTTAGGTAAGACAAAGCAGTAAGAGGTCGTATCCAACCTTCAACGGTGACGTGCAGAAAGGGCTTCGAAATATATAGAGTTATATTTATGCTGTGCTTCATAAAAAGCAGATTTGAAAAATTCACAAGAAACTGCTGTCCGATTTCAATTTTTAAAATCACTAACTCTGCACTGACGTGCCCTGGTTTCGGCCATTGCCTCAAAACGCCACTTAATTAGAAGCAAACTTAACATTGATTGTTTTAAAAGCGAATGCAAGATAAGCAATGGAGGTCATTGAATGTGACTTACAGATTTACTGATTAGTGTGTACAACAAATGAGCATGTATACTTTACATACCCCAATCTGCGACTCCAGTTCCATCTGCTGCGACCAGTGCTTCTCCGAGTCATGGATCGGCCATCTCGCTCCATCATCTGAATAACGCCTGTATTAGACAACAGTGTGCAACGATAAAATCTTTCTCTGAACATGCAAAAGCGGACTCCCTTGCATCTCGACCCACTTTCGTTGTATGGGTTCTCCTACCACTTGTTTTCGGCCACAGTATTCTTAGATTGATGTCTGCAATGACGGTACATTCTTTCACTGTCTTCTATGACGCATTGACTGGACCATACAGCGCGATTCATTTCGGCCGTATTGATTACTCGTCGAACTGAATATTGTCACAACAGATTGAGCATTTTGAATCTGAATTCCCTCGACAATTTTTTCTCAAGTGGTCGGCCATAACACTCCTAATGCCTATTCTCATTTGGCTGCTTGATCGTTCTTGTGCGACTTCCACTAACGGCCAATCCGTGAACGACTGTAGGTTACTGTCCTATGTAGGAATAAGAGATTAGAAATGCTCTGCGTATGCCAAGCACAAATGAAGCACCAACCGTGTACCGGGGACAAAGGGAAAAAGTGGAATGTGAATATCAACAGCCTGCGCTTATCTTTCAATCGTATTTGATTTTAAAGGGGTAGCGATCTTGTAACTACGGCTATACTCAATAACTGATGAAGAATCGGATATCACACCACACAAGCGGATGTTTAAAACTGGCGGACCTAAATCGGGCCATCCTTTTGCATTTCAAAAACTCTTCTGACTTGAGAATACCTGATGAGTTGTACCCCAGTCCGCCCCAAAAGTGAAAAACTACTCTGTCTGATCAAAATTTACTCTACATAAATGAAGCTCGGATCCGAGAAAATCCTGTCTCGCAAAGTCATTTTTCATTTCGAAAGTGCGAAAATCATTCCGGATGCAAATACACTATAGTCATTTTTTGCGAACAATGCTGACATGTTCATTTGGAAGAACAACAGTGATGGTAACATTTTCGTCGAGTAATTCACCAGTGCCAAGTACCGATATCGTCGTTTGCATATAAAATTAGTTCTATTCCCAGTTAGGGATGCACAAGGTCACTGAGCTGACGTGCTGGCGCGTGACTCGCTGACTTGGTACTTTCCGTTTATCGGTAACGCAGGATATCTGCAATATGTTCAATCGTAGCCAAGTTGCAATCCTGAAATTTCCAGAGACTATCTGAATGGAACCTTCAAATAAGCCTAATTATTCCTTTTCTTGAATCTTTACGTGAATTCTAATTGTGGAATGACGGATAACGAAGTAGCGTGAACTGAGTACAAACAACGGACATGAACGCTAACAACTGTTATCGGTGGAATAAATTTGTGCCTAATAGATTCGTAGTTTTCGAAAAACGAAAGCGAACAAAGGTGAAAATATCTGGCCAACTTGCCGTGAACATCGGAAACAAGAAGAAAGTCGCTTGACGTTCTTGTCACGAGATAAAAGAATGTCCGCAGGAATTCGAAAGTCCGCCAGAATCAGAAAACAATCACAGGCATATTAATTTCCAAGTATTTGCGAGAAAACTGTCACCGGAAGACTTTTTTCCGCACTTTATCCTTTCATCGGGATTTTGATAGCTGGAAAGAATTAGACGAATAGTATATGACAGAAAATGTTAAACTATTGTATAATGCTTCATAACGTGATCGAGTCACTGATTATTGTGACCGATGTACTTGAAAATCAGTGGACATAAACGACGCTTATACAGAGAGCGATCCACTGCAATCCATTCCCGCCCAACAGTTGAGACCGTATGGAACAGTCTGACCAGTCAGATAAAATGCGAACCAATCCGCGTCCAACTTATGAAGTAAAAATCGGCGTGCTCATCTACAAGAAGATAAAGGGGCCTAACTAAGCCTTGCCCAACTTTCATGTATTGGTAGCCGCTGTTCACAGAGTGGCCATGGGGCGAACAGCGGTAAGATGAAAATAGTATTTGAGACAAGGTTAGAGTGGAAAGCCTGTATCTAAAAGCTATTCACTGTCAAATCCATTCAATACATGCATGGGTATCAATAAAATTATGTAAGCGGAATTGGTGTCACGCCACCGAGAAACGAATGGGTTGACTCAACCCTAAATGTTGTGGGACGATCAGTCTTCCGTAAAATTCACACAACTAATGGCTTAGAAGTAAACCTGTTCCTCTTACTTGCCCTATATATATATAGGTATATATATATGTATATATAAATTTACACAAGTTTCCGCCCAATTCAATGATTTCCGGTCAATTGGTAGCGGTTTTCAGAACTTTCCTTAGTTTTGTTTTGGAAAACTATTAAGATCCATTGATTTATTGTCTTGCTAATTAGTAGGGAAATAAAATCCACACATTCACATAATTAGCTTCGATCAATGCAACTGTGATTATAGTCTGTCATTCTGCAAGACTCAAAAGGAAAAACGATTGTGAGAAACCAACTAGGAGGACTAGCGAAAACACGTTGAGATGTTTGCAGTACCTCTTATTCAAGGCCAATGAGATGAACCACTTCTGAATTGTAATATTCCAAAAATTAATATTGGTTGTTTATTCTAAATCAGCAATTTATCATTCGTTGTCTTGTTTGTCAAAGGGAATAAGCCGTTCCTGGTTAGAGATTCGAGCAGTAAGCGAACAGTGTAACCCATGAACGTGTATTATAGATCGGGGAGTTGTGCTTAGGCCAACTGTTTCAACGGAATCACTCATCATAATTGAATGGGATCAGAACAACCGTGATGGAAGTCACAAAAATATTTCCGGTAAGCAACAATTCTCGTTGACGAGAAACGGTTCTTTTAATAACTAGTTTAACTATGATAGAGGAAAATTATCTCTCGACTTGTGCGACTTTCAGGATACACGTATTATGGTCAAACTTGTTTGGATAACCATCAACATTCCACAAGTGCGCTCCGCTAAGGCAATCAATGCACACTTTTTTCCCATCATTCTTCTAACTCAAACTTAATCTATGCTGTATCATGCGCCACCTTTCTCCGTGACAATTCTACTCTTAAGAAAAAACCGACCACTTCAGTCAAGGATTTATTAGATCATATTTGGAGTTTTCCTCCTTCAGAGATAAATCCAGAAAACGACCATTTAATAAAAGACATTTACTCTGTTTATTGAATGTAACAACTAGCCGCACAAATCATCTAGGACGAAGGTGGGTACCTATCTGTTTGGATTCACATCCGAAGTCACGAGTAACCCAAAGAAACGATCCGCACTGGCCCACCGTGACTGCATGAAAATGATATGAACGTTGCATGCTGACACTCCTTACTCGGTAGGTAAACTGACCAGACATTTGTAGAACACCTTTATTCGGCAAACTGGGACCGCGTTGTTTATCCGAAGCACAAGTTTCATTTTATTCAATGAATTAAGCCGACAATTTATAATTGCAATATTGCACGACTCCTTCGTTCGTTGAATGTGATGGTGACATGTGAACCAAAAATGTAATACCTGTTTCTCAATTCGCCTATTCCCAATGGTTACTGACCTTGCTAAATAAGCAAGATTGTAATAATGTAACTAAAGACGAGCTGAACTACAAATGACAACTGAGAACAGTTCGTGTTTGGTTGACTGGTAGCGAATGACATCCAGGCTGACATGTCCATCCGTCAGGCTCTTCGAGGTGTTTAATCACTTTCCAGCCGCTTGATTTTTTCGCGCAGATTAAGATTTTCGAATTTGGACATTTTGCTTGATAGGTTGCGTCAAGTAGATTTTCGTGTCGTTCCGGTATACAGTTGCAAGTTCTGAATATACAAATTAAAATCCAGTCGAGGGCATTTATCTGCTGCCGTCGAAACCGAACTCGATTAGTCAAATATAGAGTTGAAACCTACGAAGATGAATACTCCTCGATCAAACTTTCGTTGGATCGCTTTTTGTAATAGTAAAATAATATGATATTAACGCGTCTCCATTGCTTAGATTTTTGGTGAAAATATATCCCCTTGGGAAAACTTGAAAAAAAAACGTTCTCTTACATTATGGTTTGCAAAATTCGACAGTCAGCACGCGTACCACGGTGATCCGTTTCAAGCTGGACATTGAGATAGCTAAATTTTCTCGTCGTTCTCACGCATACTGACAATTTGGCTGTCTAGTGAATCAGCTGATGGGGTTCTAAACTTTAAAGACAGTCAACGCTATCGATATAGGTATTATAATGGCCTGAGTGTAACGGAATCGCTCCTGTTCTCTCTGGTCTTGTAGTAACAAGCCTTTAAATATTTGCTCTGTGGTGCGAGAGCATCATATAACTTATTGCATTAAAGTACAAAACACTGATTTGTGTAAACTGTTTCAGATGACTAATGGGAATTTAGAGGAGGTAATACTGGTATGCTGTGAACCAGAGGCTAATTAAGTTTCCCCATTTGGTCTAACAGCGCATACTTAACTAATACAACATAGAGTCAAGACCAGTGCATTTCCCTGGAGGGAAGGGAGGCGCAGAAATGCACAACGGTAGATTCGAAGTCAGTCGATCCACAAACGATGGACACACTGGCTGCTAAAGCCCAATTTCGCTTCTACTAGCCCATAGGCTGACACGTGCAGTGGTTAGCACGGAGTCGATCCTCGTTAGTCTTTCCGGGTCCCGTGGGATCGTCATTTACTCCTTTTTGGTTTGTGGCACACAACTAACGTCTGCCTGTGAACGCTTGAGAAACCATCCGGGGAAGAACAGATTATCAGATGATTCAGTTGACAGCTGGAATTAAGTGGCCAGCAGATTAGAGGGGTTTTAAAGGTGATGCCAACCTGCCTATATGTGAGTTGGTGTGCGGTGTGCGGTGTGCGCGTTCGTAACAGACGATCTTAGTTTAATTAACCGAAAGTTCAGTAACTTGACTTTTGACAACTTTCGTGCGGCAAATGAAAGATCTCAGCAAAGATAAATAATCACTTGTTTACAAATAACAACGGAGCGTTCACGTCAGTAAGTGATACCATCTAGACGTGGGTATACAAATTAACATGCCAAAAACTTTAGGTGCAACTTGTCGTATCGTCTTGTCCCCCCGACCACCCCCCAAATGCCCCATTATGTCATTCCAAAAGACAGCGATATCAGATGTTACGATGAAATCCCATGGGATTTGCCAACATGAAATCCAAGCAGAGCAGAATAAAACAAACGTGTCTTCTATCATTTAACCATGCTCACCAGTATAGTAGAAGGCTGCAATACGGTTTCTGATTACCTCTCTAACGACAGCATGTCAAAATGGATTAGGTGATGTCCGTTACTAATGTCTAGCCTCGATTAGTTGGGTCCTTAGGTTTTAGATGTTGTCTTTGATGTTTGTCTTTCTCGATCTTGTCAATTTCTTCGCCGTACTAAGTGAAATTCTGTTCTAGCAAGGGAGCCTTGGATAATTGATCTACATTCCATACATCCATGCGTGGGATCAGAAGGTACTTGGATCCGTCTATTATGTTTACACTGCCTAACCTTCACTGGCTATTCGCACTTGTCGGCTGCAGACATGCACTGGTACTGCAACCTTCAAACGGGTTGGTTGACCAAACTGGAAAATCCAGTTGACGTCAAAATTTAAATAGCTAAGCCAACATGACGGTGTACAGAATACGAGCTAAACAGTTCTTTACGTACTTTCGTCCATTCTGCTAGCAAAATAGCTTATACAGCCAGCACGTAATTGCCTGGTAATTTGACACTGGGGTGACCTCCTTTATTGCCCATCCGCCGTCTTTGTGAACTAGGGGATTGTGCACGCCGTGGACCTACCTTGACTCGGGATTTCAACCATACAAGTCCTTTCACCTATGGTGGTTAGCTGATGCGTGCGGCCTGTTATTTTCTGCTCACGGACGGCGCAGTTGATCATAATCGTCACACAACATAACCTGAACTTTTGCGTGAATTAATCATTTTTCCTGTTTTAAGCCAAAGATGTAAACGAAAATTTTACCTTCTATTATTCTGATTTCCGAATTTTTCATGAAATAATTCACCACGTGACATCATCGTTCAACTCACCATTAAGAAACTGTTGGAGCACTGTACAACCGTTTCATCCTTGTTAGTGATCATCAGCAGTGCAGATTCACCGTGTTTGAAATTTAATGCTTAAAGCCCAGGTTGATGGTCTTGATCGCATCTGAAAACACACAACATCAGTTCCGAGTCAAACAAGAGGTCAAAGTTAAACGTAAAAATAAATATCCTCTAAATGCTGAGGACTACGGCCAGTTCCCCCTGTGTGTCGAGAAGATCTCACCTCGATCGATAGTGTATGCCAAGCTTGACGATGGAGACCTCAAGACCTATCTGCCAGCGGTATCTCTACTACAGATATTTAGAAGGGAAACCCACCACATCTTATGATTTGTTGCCAGAAGTGAACAGCCGTGGAAGGATTCGAATAGCTGAGATAACTTGTGTTCATCTGCAAACTAGATAACTTTAAAATGGATGCCTAAATGTTAATAAAAGATAGAATCAGTAAATTTTATTGGAAAATGCTGCAACCTTTAAAGCAACCAATTTGTTGGCGCTATTGTATCAGGATTGGCACTGTGGACAGATTGATGCGGCTTCGCTAAAGCATCTTTTTCTATACCTTAGTAGCATCATCCTATCAAAACCATTTTACCATCATGCTATACTTTGAAATGAGCTCAAAACAGTAATACCCAAAGTCAACTGAAATGTTATCGGCAAACGCCATTGTAAATCTGCTTTACCGCTTATCAACATCAAATATTTTGGCATTTTCGTAAGTCCCAGTGGTAGGCAAATCGATTTAAAATTTTAGACAATTCGTGTTCATTCACCAACTACATCCATCGGCCGACTAAAATGAATGTCTCCACTGTATGACTGACTCTTGTTAGCAGCCAAATCGATCACCCTAGTCGAAACTCAGAAATTATTTCCCAAACAGCTGTATTCTGTCGATACAATAAAAAAGGCCATTGTACAATATAATCACAAAACTTGAAGAGAAATGATAACATTGAACTTTTTTCTTACCTCCCTCCCCTAGTTAGTCCCGATAACTGGTAACGAGACAACAAGCTCTAATAGTTGTTGTTTATACAAACTCAAACCGTAGTTTAAAAGCTATACTTTGCAGCGCTTTGAATAATTTGCTTGCTTGTAGAAGACAAAAAGTTGATTGTACAGAGGTGGATATTCTTTCGGTAGACTTTCAGTACGATGAAGTCACAAAATGTAGAGGCGGCTAACTATGTTGAAACATCCTTTTATGCGGTTCCTTCCCAGTGATTTTTCTGGGCGACTTCTAGAAAATTTTCTTATCAATAGATAGAACGCATTGGTAAATTTATCAGTCGAGATCATGGCATCTGTTCCACTGACGATTCGATAAACCTGTTATCAGTTCATCACCCATAGGTCGAGGACAATTTAACAAATGTGTAAGTTCTTCCAGATATGACCAAGTGTCGTAAACATACTTTGACCATCTCTTCCCCTACTGATACCTTGAATTTTACACCAAGTTTATTTCGATCTTTGAGCTTTTGTACAGGAGTTTATTTTGTAACTCAAAACGCTGCCTGTCATTTATGATGCTATGCCAAGCCAAAGCCACTGAATGGCCGAGTGAATGTCCATTCATTCGGTCTTGTTGCAGCCAATTGCAGACAGTTTTCCAAACTTGACGTAAATAGTCATTCAGGCCAACTCCCAATGGACACCGTTTAAGTTTTATCAATCATAGCACGATATTGGGCAGCGGCCTTTCCAATCCACGTCAAAGATGGCGACAGGTGCCTGCGGAGGTGCAGTGGAGTTAATCGGGCAACACTCGTGTACCGTCAAGTGTAACGACAAGCTGATCTGAATAGTGTTACGATATTGAACTGCCGGGTCCTGAATTTCAAGAGAAACTAAACCTCCTTAGTCTGCTAACTGACAAGTTTCGCCATATTTCAGACGCCTCAATGCCGCACAAATACTCTGGTGATACAGTTCCACTCAATTTTTGAGAATGGTGTCGGTTGCAGCACCCAGTACCAGGCCATCCTACAAGTGAGAATAGGCATTCAGCCACGTTTCCGCCCAAAACGTCCAGTAATGCATGCTCTCTTACCCCTTTTGAACCAAGGCAAAAGCCTCGGAGTACTAGGGAATTTTGGTCTCTGTACCGTTGTCCCAGTGGGCTGCACCAATTGTTGTCGTGAGAAAAGTAAATGGCAGTATGCGCCTTTGTGCTGAATTCTCCGCCGGGCTGAACACTGCATTAGACGGTGACTGGTATCCGCTGCCGATTCCTGCAGATATCGTCACCAGTCTCAACGACGGCACTTGTTTCGCAAAGCTGAATCTAGTTGAGGCATATTTCCAGATAGGCGTGGACTTAGAATCTCGGAAGTTGCTAACACTCAACACCCATCCTAGCCTTTACTAATTCACTCGGTACCATCTGCGACAAAGACTGGTCCAGCAACTTCGCAACGTGTGATTATTGCCATGCTGTTGGACCTACCGAGGGTGTCTGCATATCTGAATGGAATCACAGGGATCGGAAACTCGGCCGACAAAATGTACGACCGTTTCACCGAAGTCCTTCGACGTATAGGTAAATTTGGGCTGCACCAGGGCAAGGAAAAATGTTAATTATTCTTGAACCAAATCAGGGACGTCGGTTTCATCTTCGGTGCTGACGGTAGGCACCCAGACTCTGATGACTTCAAAGCAATTCAGCAAATGTCTGCGCCAAATGGCGTCTCGTTTCTCTGTGCATTTCATGACCCACTAGGTTATTACAATTCCTTTCTTCTTGACCCTTATCACATGAGCAATCCACTTAAAAAGCTGCTGCCAATGGAACAGATCTGGTGCTGATCACATTATTTTAATCGACTTTTAACGAATTAAAGAGGATGATAGGTTCGGACGTGCTGCTAATGCAATGCAACACCAACCTACCGATAACTGTGGCTGGGCTATGAACACCGAACAGGCAAACATGACAGCCTATGGCTGTTACACCCGTTGCCGGGTTTTACCAACCTTTAATTGCCAGCCCACTTACAGTGCCGGTTTTATGCACTGATACCATAATATCATGGGCAGTGTGCTCAGCATCCCACTCGCAAACGTTTCACTTCCAGCCATAGTGATTTTGCACAAAACGATCACGATCTGATGCAAACTGTGGGCCTGAGCTGTAAACAACAACTGTTTCCAAAGTTACTGACAGTGGGCTCTAATTTTTGCGTTTTTGAATTACCGAAAGCAAACATTTCTGACACCTTGCACTCGGTTGAATTTGAGTGTACAACTTCGTTCACAGTCCGACTTGCTGCCTTTCTTGTCAGTCACAAGACACTCACGTTTACTGTCTGCCTCACTTAGTATTAAACGAGAAAATAAACTCAGTGGTTTTTTGATTGAATGAAAGGCATTTTTGCCTGGTGTTCACACCTCGCACTACTCTTTTCAACCGCGAACGTGAAAAATCTGAGAATAACATGATCTTTTCTTATTAGCTGCAATGAACGCGTACAGGGACTGATATCTGTGCAACAGGGAACTGATGCCATCCGATTTTATTGAAGAGAGGGAATTTCGAGAAAGCGAAATTCTACTCGATAACAATCATCTGCCAGAATGCTCATTTACCCGTAATTAACAAATTGAATTTATTGAATAGGTGAATCTCCGAACCGCAGTAAAAATGTCTCATATCAAGAGGGACTGGAACCCATTACGTGAGAGAATCACTGAATCACGTCTACCAACAAAGCTGTGTTACTAACATTATACCATTCACAATAAAAAAACAATACATGGCGCATCGATTTTTTGATGCACTCCTTATGTCATTCGGTCCTGATACTCACATCTTTATTTTCGTTGGGAAGGCGTGATCCGAAGAATAACCCATACTGCCGCCCGTTAGATACACATACCCAGCAAACAGCAATAATGGCTAAAACAGTCGTATACTCTCGGGGCATTTTGTCTCGGCATCTGTATGCCTACCACATTGCTTGTAGTACCTTGTGACCTGCTTCTGAAGGTTTGCCTTCTGTGACAGGCAAAATATTTCGGACAAGTCATCGTTTGATTTAATCGTCACCCAAACACAATTCTAATGATTTAGATATGATTTGTTTGCCAAGATTATAACCCATTTGAACTAATGTATCTCAACAACATTTCAGTTAACGTCACTTAATCTGGTTTTGCTAAAAAATCATAACGCCACAGTCATTAACTGCAGCGACTTCAATCCTCCGCTCGCTTAACCAAACTAGAACAATCTAATTGCCTCTGGCCAGTCAATGACTGTCGATTTTGCCACAATAAAACGATTTCTATAGGTCTGGTCAGGTCAAAGCTTACTGACTAACCGCCTCCAGACTCTCGAGCTCATTTTTTTCATTTCCATAGAGGTCTGTGCTTACCTCCGAACTAGTTTTTAAAATCTGAACCCTTTCAGTTTTTTTCGGATTTAGGGCCAGTGGCCGAGTACTGCCTTGTTCTACAACTTAGAGTAAATCAGATTCTCGAAGTTTGCTTAATTCACTTAATGTCAAAATGGTTTTTAACCAGTCAGGTTTTGTAGACATAATCCAAGTTTACTGCTGAACGGCTCGTCATACAAAACCTAAAGAGTCTTGATATATAGGAGCGTACTCGTAGCTTTGCCATACACATCTTACTCTATGCTTATGCATGCTATCCAAAGGAATTTCGCGGGTTATTTTTTCCGTAGATGTAAGCGATATGATCAATAGGGAGACTTCGCTTTTCTTTTAACGAAAATTTGAGCATTCCTACGGACCAGACCGCTAAACAATGTGCTATGGAATATGGAGATGAGACTCAAGGCCTATGGTCACAAAAGGTCAGGAAATTTCGTTGAATCACAGAAACAAAGCAGTTGCTCATCTTCTATTTTGAACCGAATTCTCCTCGAGTTCCTATGTCCTTATATCGTCAATACAATTTTCAGCTCACCTAAGTAAAATTCCCGTTTTCCAACCAGATCACTCATTTCTATCTACCTATCCAATACCATCGATCATCTCATTGTCACTACTGGAAGAAACAAATGTGAACAATGTTCGGGAAAATGATTATGCTTCGAATAAAGCAACCGGTCCTTCTCACGCATGACTTAAGTCTGATTGAGACATTTCTGACACATTTATTGTGACGTCCAATTCATAAATCCAAGTCAACCCAGTTAGCGATCCGGAACAGAGATCTAAATGAATTTCCCCGTTACTTTACTTGTGCTTTTTGTAACATTGCTCGTGGACTTGCTTATGCAGTACAGAATTCAGACGAAGCTCTCATAGAATTGCAGAAAGACAGGAAATCTGCGCACCTGACGATTTATTTCGAGTTAGTCCATGAACTAGATGTTTATTTTTAAGTATGCTTTTTGTAGTTGATTATGACAGTAAAGTTGATCGCAAGCACCAAACGTCATTTGGAATGCTAATTATGACCAAATCGTCCCTTCCAACAGATAAGACGCGACAATCGCATATTTTGGTTATTTACTGCTCACTCGGTCGTTTTTTCATTGTTTAATGCACGTATCTTAAAGAATACGACAAACACTGACTGATCTAGAACTAATACTACTATGACAACAATTACTCCTATCCATAGATTTTTCGTTAAGAAGCGCGAGACAGAAAAGACCTTTCCCTTACTCTGCCTGCCACACCTATCAAACAGTACAGTCCGATATGACGACTGGGTTGGTCCAAAAGTAAGTTAACTCGTTCAGTAGGAATCCACATCCCAAATGCCACCCGACCGTCTAACAACCATGCAAAATCACTTGTCGGCTGATCTTCCTGTGTTTTACCGTCCCGTTTATCGAGTTTGTCGGTTTCTGGGTCCGGCCCAATCGGTCCTCGTCAGGGAATTGCCACACGAGCATACTTGCACAGGATTCGGGTCTGTCCATTGCTTAGTTAGGGTGTAGATTTACGCCCTCCGGGGTTTGTCTTCCCTCATTTGCATACTGTAATGAGCTTCGGGTGTGAATTATGCTAACAGACGCACAAGGAGGTAAAAGAGGATGCGAAATTGTGACAGATTGTAAGGTGGACGACCGGTGCATTTTTGCTGGTAAAAGTCGGCCTGGAACAACAAATTGCTACAACATCCAACCCTGCCTACGCATTCAGTTATTGTAAACCATTCCTAAAACCCTTCTCATTGAAACAATGAACTACGAGATCGGGAACTTGGTTGGGTCTTGGGGGGTTGTAAGGAGCACACTGACTGGACCCGTACACTTACATGGGTAAGGACGAAATTCCATCGTAAACAGACACGCATGTACGTACATACAATGACTTACGCACACTGACACCAGAAGGTGAACACATGTGGTCTTTAGCGAATCTAGCATTTGGAACCTGACAGGAAATGAAAGCCATAAAGGTACGCTTCGAATGACTCTTTTCCATTTCAGTGCATTTTGTATCGGGACGGTCATCGCTTCCGGTCGTTCTTTCAAAATCTTTCAGAAGGTTGGATGCAGCTACACCGACCCGGGAACATTCTCTGTTTTATGAACGCTGATTCTGCATTACGTAGGAAATGATACCAATGGCCCGACATGTTACTATATGCCTCAGATATGAACACACGACTAACGTAAGGATAGATTTCAGTACTCAGAGTGCTCCGATGTTCATCTGAAATGAGATAATTTGTTCACGGAACATTAGCAATGATTATGGAGGAAAGTTGATAAAGCAAACCCACTACTGACCGGTTCTTTGCAATCCCTTAAATACAAAGAGATGTTCATAGTTACATACCTCCATAGCATTTAATTTCATATCGGTAAATTTTCGTTTAACGCAAAGGATATATGAATACCATCACTCGCGACTGCATCACCGTTCCATAGATTCAAGAAGCACCAGGCTATATACTTATCTACTTTCACTTGTACATGACCGCACACTAATGGGAACTGGTTTGCATCGAGAATGTCGTGATTCGTGACCTAAAATGCCCGACGGCTGAAAGATAAATCAGTTCCGATAACCATAGAGTTTTGCAAGAAATATTGATGATCGTGGATTGATCGCATACCTAGGTGCTTTTTATCTCACGGCTGTACAGATCCACATTTTCGATTGAACTCCTGGGGAGTACCGACATTCTGAATCTAGTGCAGGGAAGGGAGATTTTCGGGACACTGCGTTTTCCCGTCCCCATAGCACGTGCTCCGTTCGCCACCGATGAGCGGTTTGGAAGGTGGAATGTTGCTTAATATTGCAACAGTGACCTCTTGTTTGGCTGTTGGCTATTACTTCATTCTATCCTGTCCGGATAATTCATCGTGTCAACCAATATTTGCATGGGACTAATGTGACAGTCACTATTAAACAAAATCAAACACGCATCTTATCACTTCCCATATCGCGGAAGCATGGAATCATTGAATCACTGCCCATAGAAAGTGTTACCTTAGATCTCCATGAACTTACCTGTATTTGCTCCCATTTTTGTCAAATTTCCTGAAAAAGTGAGCTAATATTAAAGAAGTATATAATTGTCAGTTCCAGAGGTGCATTTGTTCATAGCAAAAGGAAAACAGTTAATCAGATGGGGAACTTAAGTCTATTGTTACCTTTTCGTTTAAGGATCACTGTTCACATCATGTATGCCACGTGGGGGCTGTTTCAGTCCGGAAGCATTGTGCTAATATTCATATTCATTGGACGAGTATGACTGGCAAAATAATAGGTCACTGGGTAGTGAAATACCTTGATCTTTTATCATCTTGTGAGCTGGAGCTTGGGAAATGCGAGTTCAGCCAAAAGAGCACTCTCGAGTGAGGAAGGAACAGTCTGGTCCCAGAGAACCAAGGAAATTGGGAGTAAGTAGTACCGTAAGAACAGGGAAATGCACGGAAATACGAAATCGAGAACGAATGTCAGTTCTGTTCAAAATTAAACGAGTTTTCTCATTTGAGAGAAAATCTTTGCAGTATGCCCATACAGTGTTGATGTTCAAGTGTCCATCTTAGATTGTTACACAAACCAAGACTATGAAGCTTAACGAAACTCGCTGTGAATTGCGATGCAGAACCCCAAAAGTAGGTTCTGTTGGAAGAAAGGGAAGTGAGTAAGACTGACAAGAAGTTTTAGAAATTTAGCATGAAATAATGGGTAATCCTACTTCACAGAAAGGCAACCTATTTGATTTGATTTTTTTTAGATCTAAGGCTTGTATCGTATTGTATTGTATTGGATTTTGCATACATAGATATCCGCATTTCAGTCAAAAACAGATGCGTTCGCCACCGCATCAGAACACAGAGTTGGAAAAAAGAGTGGCGAATAATGAACATTTGAAATTCACTAGAGATTGTGTCGAAAATTAGTCATCATCTGTTCTCGACTGGTGAGAATTCGGACTAGGTATGGAACAGTTGAATTCCTATAGATATTTATGACAAAGAGTACGGAGCGGAAGGTAAAACGTGTCATGGTACGAGAACGGCGTTTAGAGATGCCATGTGATTGACAAACCACGATGAAGGGTTCTGAACTCATTCTTTAGTAAGCCAACAAAAGTGACAGGGGAACAAAACACGAGAGCGGGAAATGCGCACTAATAAATAAATAGGAAGATAATGTTTTGCTGGACATGGAAATGCCGCAGTCGTTTTAAATAAAATGATAGTCGTCTAAGATTCTTACACAATTAGAAATGTGAGAGGACCGTCTTATTTTTTTATGAACAATAATTCCCAAGTATTTGGCAGAATCTAACATAAACAGTAGCTACGTGTTGACGAAAGACGAGTCAGCCGGGTAAGCAGACTGAGAAAATGTAAACAAACATTCGACATATTTAGAAAAATTAAGATTTAGACCAGAGAGGAGAAAACAGTCACGAATGAGAGACAAGTTGTTAGGAAAGTTCAGGAAATCTTCAATTCCAGATACGAACTAACACAGAACAACTTCATCAGCATATTTGAATGATTGACCAGGGGACGTATCGTGTTGGTCGCTGATGCATTTTGAAAACAAATAAGGCGAAGGAACAGTTTCTTGAAGGACTTCAGAATTTATTTACCAGCGGGGTAGATTTTTTCGTCCTAGTCTTGTGCACTGAGTTCTGTGATATTCATTCCAAGAGGCGATTTGGGCAGTCAAACTGTTCAGATTTATTAACAGGTAAAATCCGTGTAACTGAGTCAAATGTAGATGAAAAATCTAAGCAAGCTCATCGGGCAGATTTGGTGGACCCATTCACGTATTTGGTGGTATCATGAACCAGGGAAGCCTGTTTGGTTTGCACGTAGACTGAAGGAGGTCATCGAGCACACTAACAGAAAACGTTAGACAAGTCAGGACGACAAGTTTTGTTAGTTGAACAACGCATGAAATGAAAGTGATGGGAAAAACCTTCGGCTGAAAAACTTGAATCATTAGATTTGGAGATGGGCAAAATAGTGCCCGGTCTCCAACAATTGGAAATAAAACGTTTGCATAAGGAGGTATTAGGAAGAGAAGTGAATACATCAGGGAGTGAAGCTGCACCGTACCTTAGGAGAAGTGAAGAAATACCGTCAGGACCCATACCTGTAGTTGTTTTGGTTAAACGACGGAGTCTGAACTCTTTTTCCTTAGAAAAGGGCATTAAACCTGAGCATTCATCTGGGAATTATGAAACTCCAGAGTCATTACATGGGTAGTTAAACGCTCAGTTGATACTTTCTGCATATGCAGTACAGCTTATTGGTTTCACTTTTTTCAAACAAAATCCCACTTCTTTGCCAGAGACGCCTGTTGTTGAAGCTGGTCGGGAGTTGGCTTGCATAAGATGATTCGATTCGTTTTACCTCTTTTGATATTAATGACGAAACTAATCTGACTTTATGAGAATCCCGCAATTCATAGAAGTGTTCCTTGCGTTTCCTTAAGACCTTCAATGTGGATAAAGCAATACGGCCCTTACAGATAAAAAGTATTCCTATGGAACAAAATACCACAAATAAGATTGAGTGCACTAAAAAAGGGCTGACATTACTATTTAAAAATTCGAACGAAAATCATGAACTTGCATGAAAAAGAGACCTTTGAAGAACAATAATGCTTTCCCAAAAAAATTACGTAATCTTGTCTTTATTTGGGTAGACTTTTTGAAAGACTGGAATGCTGTTCCGGAATAAACCTTGAACTTTAGAATTAACAGAGATTGATCAGTGGTTGAAATTGGAATAGCTCGGGATGGTTAAAAGCAATTATATCTAGGGCGGAATTGCCTCTGGTTGGGTTAATTAATAGATCAGTCAAATCAAACAAAGTAAGTGGATGTGTTGAGGCGTCATTAAAGTCACCTACGATAATGTGCAGTTTATCATCCAGCACCGGAAGCAGGAAGGGCAGAAAAGAATCGAAAAAAGACAAAATATCAGTCTGTATGCAAAAACTGGCTACACACATGTTCGTTATAACTGTGTTCCTGTGCTCCTGTGCTCCTGTGCTCCTGTGCCGGATGACACTGAGTGGCGACACAGTCAGCACCAGAAAAAGAATAAGGAGAAATTAGTTCACACCTTTTTGACCAGAAGGAACTGATGTATGTGATCATACTACTCTCGGTTTTCTTAACGCTGTGTGGTATACATCAAATCCTTGGATGGCTATATTGGGGCATCCGCAACACCACTCCTGAATGCGAATTATATAAGTATGGACATGTATCCTAGAGCGAAGAGTGAGAGATAGATCTGGTAATTTTATGAACAGAAAGCGCATGTTAGTACTCAGTAAGGATGGAACAAGCATTTTGGTTGGTGGAGTGTATTCAAGAACAGCCTGCGGCCTGGTGCGAATGGATTTTCTCGGTTAAGTCCGTGATGTGCATGAGGAATTAAGTCCAAAAGCGGAGGAATTTCGAGTGTTTTGGTAAGAGTAAATCTGACCGTGCACAGAGACGGACAATTCTCGTAGTGGAAAACAAATCTTTTAAATTGATTAAGCAAAGACAGCCGGGGCGGAAACGTAGCACAGTCAGTCAAAGGGCGCGCCAAAAAGAACAAAATCACAAGTCACCTTTTACCCTATGAGAAGAAGATACCAAAAGAACACTACGGGACGTGTACACATAAGGGAATCGGTCCGTGTTCAAGGCGGGCGGAATTCAAATGATCTCCCTCCTACAGTCATGAATGTGCTGAGGCACTGTCTTTGCGCACAACTCTCTCTCTCTCTCCCTCTCACACACACACACACTGAGTCGGGTCTGGAACCAATGACACCCTGATGATTCTGCCACATAGCATGAACTAACCAAGGCCTGGCTAACTCAGAGAAGTCGGAGTGATTCTACTTCTTTGGTTTTAAATCGGTCAGACACCGGGGCGGGCTGAATATAGCGGAGAACAGTATAAGCATATTTCGTTTACGTACTTTCATATGGTGTCTGAAGGCACTGAAAGAGACAACAATTCCTGAATATTATCAAAAGGTTTAGAAAGTTTGTGTCTTGTATATTTGAAAAGTTGTGTGGATCGACTGAAGACTTCAAAATCCTCTGAAAAACGAAATAGATGAAGGAATTAAATCAAGAGTTAAATAGTAATGATCGAACATGCCGCAGATAGACTGAACAGAGCCGTTCAAGGGCCTACTTACCGAGTGGGTGAGGCAGGACACTGTGCCAAGGGTGAAATTTTCACACCTCTTTGAAGACTCTATAGGGCCAACCTATACGTTTAAGTGTGTTTAAAGACTACCGAATGTACCATTTTCATCAAATTTAAGAGTAGGAGAGATCAGATGCATTGGGGAAACTCTCCCTCCGGCTTAGGTATTTTCAAGTACTACTGAACCTAAGATTACGATAACAGAAGTCCATGCCTTAGGAATAGGACATTTGAACTGCGGTGTGTTCATCAAGAAGGCAATTGGCATTGCAAAATGGAGACCATCGAGGCCGGAAATAGATAAAGTTTCAGGTTAACGGAGAATCTTAGAAGTGTTCAGTGTCACAAGCCTTTGAGATCGCAAAATCCTAAGAAGTTAGGCGGTGAATAAGGTACCACATTCAGATGCCCCTGAAGGCATGTGCGATACAATTATTCGATGGGTCTGAGGTCAGCAAATATGTGGTCTATGGAAAGAAATCCTTTCAGTGGGACAAACCAGCTGAAGCCCTTAAAAAATCACTTAACTTTTACAACGTGTCGCAGATTAGAAATCGAGTATTTTGGCTGTGAGACTAGTACACCAAATCGGTGACGGGTGTGGCAAGTGGAACAGCAACGTCCTGAAAAGAGATTATAAAGAAAGTAAAAGGCGGTGTTTTGAATTTGTGAAGTATTTTATAAATGTCTGCACTCAAAAAGGATAACAAAGGAAGACGAAAGTGGCAGGGTTATGGATGAAACTGGCAATGCAACAATAAGATTAATCATGTCGAACTTAAATTTTTGGGAACTTGAGTTCCTGACCATGAAAACCTTGTGCCATATTAATTAGGTTTAAATGTTTTTTCTTCAGGTGTTTTGCATGCAGAAGTTTAAATTCCTTACCACCACCTAAATCCATTGCGAGATGTCTAGGAATGCAGAGCTTTGGCGTCAATTTATGCGAGTTTCTTAAGTCTTCTGAATGTTCGCACTAATGATAAAATACTCTTGCCATTGAAAGTGAACCGTAACTTGATTTAGTACGAAAGTAGATAAAGTGGCTTAGAAATGTTTGAAAAGCTTAGCAGATTTTTGCTTTGCTTTGGTTAACGTTGAGACACTTATGGGCACAAAAGTCTATAGAATAATATGCAATGCAAATGTGAAAGCATTGGGTCCGGCTCGCTCAGTCGCTGGTGAATTACCCCATTCGAGGGCCACTATTCTTTTCCAGTACTAATGAACATTTTCCGCATGTTCACTACTGAATAATCCTCAATAAGATTCAAAAATCAATGAAATTAATAATGATGACAATGTTGTCATATTCTGCTTGAAATGTGGGAATATTAGTCAAATCCGGGGGTTGGACGAACACTTGTGGTTAAAGAACCAAGCGTAGAATAGCAATAATATAATGAGAAAATTATTCATCATTCGAAAGCTCTCCATGGTTTTCGTCATTCCAAACCGCGGCGGCCACATGGAATTTATTCGCGTTTCTTGATTAACCTGTTGCTTGTATTGCATGCAGTTCCAGGCGGCATTTGGTGGATTCTGTAATCCTTGATATTTCGTGGACGATTGTCAACAGGTGACATTTTCCTGCACATTGTAATACCTAAGCCTGACATTTAGATCACAAAAGCTACGTACTCAGCTGAGGTGATATCTTTAGTATATTACCACTAGCCCCCGAACTAATCGACAGCTAGATTTAGCCTTTGACGTCCGGAAGCAAGCTGAACTTGTCACAGTTCCGCAATAAGTTAAGTCACCGGGGTTGGGAATGAAATGATTGTAATGCAGGTCCTAGATCGAACGATGCCAAAGTTTCTGAAATTATTAATCTGTGTTGCACAAGGTCAATATTTAAAACTGTCAAAAATGTACACATTCAGGAAAAGTTGAACGGTTAGACTATTTCTAGCGTCGATATTTTAAACGCATCTTATTTTTGAATGGAATAGAATATTCGAAGCATCTCTTCTACTGAATATAAATTAAATGAATGAATCGTGGAAACTAATTCTCGCAAACCCAACTTCTAGGATGCAGAATGTTCCTATTGGTTGGCACTTTTTTCTCTGTTGCATTTCAACCCCTACTACGGATCAAAAGCCACCGAACCAAAAGAATTCACCGTTCATCGTGGGGCTTTTAAGTTGCTTATCAGTTCTTTCTCCACTAATAAAGATCATAAATGGGCTGTGTAGTTGTCTTATTCTTGTAAAAATTTTAGGCAGTGAATATCAAAACCACACTCATTTGTGTGGCTGAACCAGTTCCTCCTTGTAGAATCTAGGTAGATTCAAGACAGAAAATATCGTTCACGATAGTCAGTTACTGCTTAGGAAAGAGTTTGATAACATACAGAAAACCCTGATAGATAATCCCTAAGTATGTACAGCGGATCCAAACAACGTTTGAGATTCACCCCGATTGCTTGAGTGTCTGAATCGTTTCATTCGTTAGTGGAACTCTGGATTCGAGACCCAAACGAAAAGCGACAAGCAGCTTCATAGTTGTCATGTGATGAAATATTTTAAAACACTTCACCTTCTGGTATAATATTTAATGTATATATAACATATCTGAGCACCATATGGATGAACTGTGCATAATGTAGTATAAAATCATAATATGTTGGTCCTCAAATTAAGTTTTTGTATTCTGCTAACATTTCACCGAACGTCTATAGGCTTCAGTGAATTGCTTGAAAGTAGTTTTATGTATTTTCATTCCTGACCTACCACAGGGTCGTTTCACAGTATTGCTTTAAGTAGTATCAGCTTTCCCGATACTTACGATACATATCAGGTCTTTTGGGGAAAAACTGAAGGTTCGGCTTTCTCAAACTCCGCAAAATGTTTATCGATACTTAGGTGTCGAACTAACCAAAACTAGGTTTCTTCGAGGACAATGAATAAAAGCTTGACTGGTGATTTCGTCTCGATAAAGGTTCACAAATTATCAAGTACATCTGTACCAAATGAAACCAATTTTATTAAACCCACATAGTTCCAGGTGTATCTTCGACCAGTCCTCGGAGTACGACATGTTTGATGTCTTTGGCTTGAAATCTAAAACTAAGACACCAAGTTCAAACAACTGATTTTGTTCATCCTAAGCAATTTCGTTCCGCTCCTTGCGTATTTGATTTTGACACACTGTTAGTCACTTTCACTACAGTTAGCTGCCAGTCAACTCTTCATTACCCAACTTGGCTTCCTGTTCCTTTTAAGCGTATTCTTGTGGTTTATAATTTTTTCCGTCAAGCTCGGAAGTTTTCGACCTTTCTACAAATCTGTACATTGTCTCGAATGATCGAATCTAGTTAGATAAACTGTCAGTTAGTTTTACCCAGATATTTTTGTCTCTTCTTCCTCCAGTTCTTTGACTGTTGATTACTTCACAACAAAGTTTATCAAACTGTTTTGATCTGGGAGTTAGTTAGATGAGGATCTTCGATGTACCATAGGGTGTCCCAATATGAAGGTCCAAACTCTCCGTGGCAGGTCACAGTGGAAAACTGACCTGATGAACCGTCAACTGCGCATTGCCTGTAAGGTATCCACATTCTCGGTATCGTGAAAAATTGAAGCAAACCATTTGACTTGTGGGATGTTCAGACTTATTTGTTATGGTATGAAATTCGAGTGTAACTAATTAACTGATTGCCTCACGTTTTGCTCTAGTCTATTAACCTGTCCTAACCTATTGTAGTGCTTAGTTTGCTCTCGACAGTGAGACATTTTGGCAATTTTCGATTAGCGCGGAAGAAGTAAAGACACTGACAATCAGATGAAGACTGGAAATTGGTCGGGCTAGGCATAAATAAGGTACCGGCAAATCTGCTGATTGATTCGCCTTTTGTTTACCACTTTGGCTGACGGCGTTTGAGTCTCTTTACGCTTGAGTCAGGCCGTTTCCATTTCGGTTTATTGTGTGGGTATCGTCAGCACCAAAGTTACACCGAAATATGGCACTTGAGTTCCATGCAGACCTCATCCTATACTGCTCGCCTTGAAAATTATCTAACCGCCATCGAAGCAATGCATATTATGAATACATGGCTGATACAACGTACCACAAAACCTGCCCTATCTTATCCATGGGCAAGTGTAGTGATTACAGGACAGTACATTACTTTCATGCCGGACGAGGCAAACGATCTTCAGATTTCAGGAGATAAAAATAGATAGTTAAATAACATGTTTCATGCGAGCCAAATATTGGCAGAGATAAGGATCATCAATTTTTCCTTAACATCGGTATTTCCTCATCCCTTCGCCATCCCGATCGCCGCAATTTAGGTCCCTTCGCCACGACTCACCAGGAAGTATTCTGCTTAGGATGTCATACGCAACTACCCTGGTGGTCGAGGTATTCGACCTCATGTCTGGAAAGACGTTCAAAATTCTCAAATTATGGGTTTTAAGATAGTCACCTTATTCCTTACAAGGATTCTTGGCCCAAGAATTGGCGTCTATCAAGAAATTCCAAGCGAAATTACCCTCAGTTACCATGGGATAAATGGTATACCTACTCCATTCCAGTGTGTGTACACTTTGGTCGTCCAGATTGCATTTTCCCAACCTGCTCACCAATAGTTTTATCTTTACTCCAAATGATCGTGGCTTCACAAATCTCCTGTATTTATTCGACAACGTGCTTTACATGTTATTTGGAATGTCATTTAGTATAGTCGTGTTAACAGTTTAACTTAAATCATTGACGCTTGGATATGAGTGAACATCAGCCATTTGAATTCAGTCATCCGGTTAATCTCGCGCGCTCGACTATAGACTGATTTTTCGTTGTGTGACATTTGGTCCTCTTGCCGACTTAGCTGTAAGTGTGCACCAATTGATGCTTCAAGAATGCTTCAAACACGAACATTGTTAATAATCGAACCCAGTTGAATGTATTAACGGTTGCTATTGTCGCTCCTATGCATTACCCGTGCCAACTCTTGATGGAAATAATGATCATGTTGGCAACCAAAGGACTGTTCGACTTGTATAGATCACGGGTTAATATATGGTTTCTATACTTACTAAATTTTGTCGTGTTTAGTTGGGAAAGATGATGAAGACTATCAAATAAAAAACTTTTAAGAACTTGCTTTCTCACCTTGTTCAGTTTTATGTCTTCAGGGTAGTAAAATTCTTACACAAAGAGTGAATGTCCTATAGAGATATCAAGCTGTAGGAGTCTTAATTAGCTTTTCGTTCTTTTGCATCTATCCTCCGAAGGTGAGGTACCTATCACCAAGAAATTTGTTTCGAAAACCTCCTTTAGTGAGAACGAGTTAGTACAAAGTGCTTCAAATTGTAGGATGGCTAGGAGTGTAACAAGTACTCCTTTCTCCGCCGTAGGCCGTCCCTGATGTGATTCAAACTAGACTTCCATGTCCCGGGACAAAGTCTGGTAAATCGCACAAATTATATCCTTTGTATTATGATGGGGCTTTAACCAAGCCCGAAAACTTCTAAGCCAGTTTAAGCAGCTTCTAAAAGTTGGACAGTAGTCAGTAAACGGTGGCAAAATATGTCGTAACTCCAACAAAATACCTTTTATTAGATTTACAAGCTCACATAACTGGTTTCAACATCACTCACGAGTCGGCCAATGATTAAGTTCATAGAATTTCATGATCGCATGTAACTGCATGACAGAGCGAAGTTCGCCATCTTCTAATGACGTTATGGGGATTGTCGGTCAAATGAAGTCGCATGTCCATTAAACAACGATGAGTTGCCGATGCGAGTAGTTCAGTGATTCATCGTGTACACATTAAAACTTTCCGTCGGGTAACAAACTCTGTGTTGAAGATTATTTCAAGCTGAAGAAGAGAATCTTTACAACCGTCATTTATCCCACCGTGTCATTTTGCCAAAATGTTCCGCGCTGACGTGCACTGAATTCATCTTGGAATTGTTGTTACCATGTTTTTGCTTCCTTTTTAAAGTTTGTACAGGTTAGATGAAATAGTACTACGGAGAATCCTAACAACTGGATTGGGGAACTGAGTAGATAACGATCGTGATTAGGCAGTAAATCATAAGTGATAGACAGCTTTTTAAAATGCCCAAAATTGAGATCATTATCACCGAAAATTTCCCCATCAAAGTAGTCAATAAAGATACCAAAAACTCCCCATTTCTAACAAATTATCAGCGCTTATTTCCCAGGCCAAATGATCTTAATTGGTCCCCATAATGCACCCCATTTATCAATCGGGTAACACTTCAAAAAACTTTCCCACTGAAAATAGCACTAGGGACATTTGATTCTCATAGATTCACTCACTGGGCCACCTGGTGACAGTCGTCCTCACTATAGGCAAAACACTATTTGTCGTGAACAATAATCTACCTAGACGCGTTGTTAAGCCTCACCCTGGAATAGTTCAGAGCATAAAAGGTGGTCGCAAGTGCATGCGAATAAACAGTGTCCAAGATACATTTATTCGCCCGGGTAATGCCTCTCAAAGCAATTCATTTATGTATGTGTGTCTGTTGGGTGATCAGATAATTGAATGCCTGAATACGTTCCGATGTATACGAAGACGGAAGTGGAAGGGAGTCTGTTTCATTTGACAGTATTCATAATGGATGGGGTCACGTAAGTTTTGCGGTACTGATTACCCATGGTCTATAGTCCTACTGGATTATCCAGCCTGTACTCAATGTCACGCTCCATTCTGTCAAGTGTAGTTGAAGCGTAGACGCAAAAGCACTAGACCACGCACGTATTATTGAGTGCTTATAAGTGCGTACACGCATACACAATCCCCACCCCTTCAGAAAAATAGCCATAGAAATTTGCCTTAGTTCCTCCGAACCGGAGCACTCGTGACGCCGAATTGTTCCATCCAAGTTCGTTTGCTTTTGTTCATTGAACCACTTTATGCGTTTAGCCATTTTTGAAATGGTTTAGTGGTGGAGCCATTTTTCTGTGGAAAGTGCTCTAAACGAAAACTGGATCTGCTTACCAGTCCAAGTTTTAACTTACATCACGACCGAATTTCTGGTCTTGCCCCATCTTCCCGGTTCGCGCTTCTCAACGGAACCCCGCCCCGCCGCTTGCCCTTCGTTCTTGCTGCATCCAGACACAATTTCTTCGTCCCCATTCATCGAATTTACACCCAGATCCTAGTCCTCTGTTGCTTACGCATGAAGCCTCGCGGACTTAAGGGAGCGCGCGCACAGACACACAGATGCACATAAGCATACACTTTCGACAACACCCATTCTTATGGCTGATGCCGACAAGTTACTGCACCAAACAGTCACTTGACGCGAGCGAAAAGAAATACTTGTGCGTATGGGCTCATTTAGTAATGGGGGATAAGAGCGCCGTGTTAAGCGTATTCATTTGAAAAATACTGACATGTTTATATGCCAGAGTTGAGAGGTTTGTGAAAGCGCAAGAGCGTGTGCGTGCGTGTATGCGTGCATCAGCAAGCGTGACTGTGGGTTCATTCGCTTCGTAAGTGCACGCAATCGTGCTGAGATTTCTCATTGGTCTGTTACCCTTTGACCGTTTGCTTCGCACGAAGCCCATTTTGTTTGTCAGTTTTCGCAGTTCATTACTAATTCCAGTCCAGTTATTAAGACAGTACTGCCAGTATCGCCGTTTATGAGTTAGCTCGATCTGATTCTTGCACTCAGAATAAGTGTTGCCATCTAACTCTTTGGAGGTGAGTTATCAGTGCCTGATTATTACTAATACAATTAGTACCATTGCTTTTATTAAACTGGTTCTGCTTGATCGGTCCTATCCTGTACACTACCCCTTGTTTGTGTAATGCATAGATGAATCATATTTGGCAGACTAGGTTGGCCGTATTCACTGTGTGATATGAGTTGTATACCGACTATCCCGGTTGGGGGAAGACCAAATGCTTCAACCAGGCAAGTGTAATGTGAACAGCGTTACTATCAGACCACCCAGTTGGTACGGATTAGTGTAAATCACCGATAGGCCATCATTTTGCCGACAAAATAGGTGAAAGAAAATATCTCAAACGATTGACAAGAACCATCCCGGATGGGCGATTCGTTCTTTCACTGAATAATTTCTTTTTCTCCACTGCTCAGTGCAGTAGTTGTGAACTAATGAATGGTTGCTCAAGATTCACAAAGATGACGGAAACGCATAAAAATAAACATAATTCACAAAAGGTCCCTAAAATGAACAGGAATAACGGCACCAGGGACGGAAAATCTTCAGATGTTATTTGTTATCTTTGGGCGCAATAGAAATTGCATGGAATGAAGCACACTCTGTGCATGTTTAACCCTATTCCTCGTAGATTTTTATAAAGTGTTTTTGTAGCTTGACAGTCGTAATAATGCGTGGATATAGATTAACAATGAGATATCTATTTCACTAAGATTAGAATTAATCTGTTTTCAACGTCTTCGCCTGTGTTTTGAAAGAACTAACAAGGCGATTGATCTTTTTGTTCAAAGAGGCGGGTTTGCCCCTCAAAACGTGAAAAACACATTAAATTGGGACAATCTTCTTTAGGTAATTTTCTTATTTCTAAAAGCTCTTCAAAGGGTATTCTTAGACAAGCAAGTTCCGCAGGTTCCATTGTTCGAATAGTAGCATGCATTAAAATGATGAATTTATATGTGCTATTTAGAACTCGCACTTTCCAGTCATGAAGTTAGGCCGATAAATTGTTTGCCTAATCTAAAGCAGAAGAAATTTTCGCATCATAAAAGCAACGCCAGAAGTAGTTATATCAGTAGTAATGTCGGTAGTAGTATCATCAGTGGCGGTTGTCGTAGTAGGAGCAGTAATTATTGCAAAATTTTTATTTCCCTCATGTGTCATGACACAAATGCAAAATACTTCAGGTCAGATGCCGCGAGCATTGAAAGAATTCCAATTTCTGAACCGACTGACTGTGTAAGGATTCAAACCTAAAACACGTACAGATGTGAAGATATTATCCGCTTGACCGCTGACGGCAGCAGCCTTCGAAAAAATTTTGTGACAAGAAGGACTTTAGTTATTTTTATTACCTTTATGAATCTTTTTTCGTATTGCATAAAACAGGGAAGATAGAAAACTGGAAGTAATTTGATGCCACGTCAATTGATGTACAACCGAGACAAAGAGCCCCAGAACAATTCAACGTGCCTTAGTCAAGGATAGTTTTTCATGTAAGCTAAATATTTTCTACAATCACCACGAACGGGAACACGGAGGTTTCCACCTGAATTTTTCAGTTTTCCCAGAATTTACATTTTCAACCTGTCTTGAGTTTGAGAGAGTTTTGAAGCGATGAGAACTCAGTACAGATTAACATCGCCTAGTCCTCCAAGTTTTCATGCTTCGGTTCATCGATTATACCGAAGCAAAAAATTAGATAATATTAAAGAGACAAGTAATATTCACTTCAAATTAAAAAACAATCGATTGATTTATGGTTTACTTGAGGGAGAGAGAAAGAGAGAACATGTCTCCACATTCCATCCTACGTTGTTGTCAATTCGCACGGATCAGACACTTGCTGATTGAAGTGGTCGATTTGCCTCATCAAATCACCTTGCAAATCATTTACAACTATAAGGAAAAAAGAAGCATATTTTTTTAGAATATTCAGTCTAACTACTGATCTAAATTCGAAGCAAAAAAGAGACATCTGGTGGTTCATTTCGAACCGTTAGATTTTGTGGTTTCTTAAGCATATGCGCAATTCCCACAGCTCTTTCACATATATATGTATATATATACGTATATATATATATATATATATGACTAAAACATTATCGTATGAACAGGCCAAGTCCATCGCTCTATGCCAATTCGATATTTCAAAAGAAAATTATGAGGTTTTTACAGGGCAAGAGAACAGCCGTTGAGGGAATACAAACGTGTTTGATACATGGATGAACATTAGACACCCAAAGGACACCACGACATTCATCATACATTAGGGACAAACGAATAATGTGATCATTCCAGGTCAAAGTCTTGTTCAAGATTGAGTGTGCGTATTCAATTTAAGAAAAAAAGGTTTTGACATTACCAATCAAGGGGGATTAGCTGACGATCAAACTATGGCTGGTTGGAACTGTCAGATTTTACTGCACTTGAACATTATGTGAACAGCCGTTTGGGGAGAATGGAATATTGAATGCTTTCTCGAGTATTCACGAACTAGAACTACCTTTAATGAAAGATAGAATGTAATTATTCAGCAGCAAATTTCAGCACTGAATCATGTGCATATACAGAACAGCTAAGTTTACGAAGTTCTATGGTTCAGTGTAGTCCACCAAATTACTGAGTAGTTTACAATGATTAACGACAAAAACATCCCTCAGTATAAACAGTGAAATAGACTTTTCTCTCTTCACTTCTAGTTCGTAATTATTTTTCCATGCTTGAGAGGTATCTCTTTTGTGTATCTACTTGAAAGATGTCGTGTTTGGTGTAGTGTGAATATGATTACTGGCAACACGATCTTACTTCGTAGACCCAGATTTTTCAGTAGTTTAAAAGGTTTCTGGTGTTCGGGAGTACTAAGATAGCAAAAGAGTTGAATAACAGGGAAGTTGAAAGTATGGGAAGAAAGTAAGGCTGCTGGTTTGCAAGAAAATATTTATTGATCTGGAACTTACTGAAAACAACAAAAAGAACTAATTCAATCGTTTATCAACAATAATCCTGTCTTTACGGTAAAATTTCCCTTTCTAAGTGGCTGCCATGAAATGGTAAGATAAAAATATATTGAATTGTATTTTGTAGAACTTGGGGTCTCGAAACTACTGTTTCACATTCTTTGACAATCCGAGTGGCCATTAACAGGTCACCAGTTTGTTCACTCCATCTTAAATTTCCCGATTCGTCGAGAAAGTCTTCTGGTCTTGTGTTCAAATTTCCCTTATTTTGCATACAAACAACACCAATGAGTTGATCGCCAGCTCTTTGGACTGCAACATTTACACACAAATCTCATGTCATCTGATCACTTGGACACTCGAAAAGCACCGGAATGGAGTTTCGCTCTCATTGGAGCTCATCAGTCATGTACACCAACAATTTTACTCAGGTTTTGAACCCTGGACTTCAAAACTGAAGGCGTCCGTGTTGCTGACCCCCACAGACACCAGAAGGATCAAAATGTTCACACGTACACACGCCCTAGAACGGTCGCAGAGTAGTATTCACGACTCACACATCTGTACCCGATTATCTGACCCCTATTATTAAGGCCTAATTGGGTTGAAATTAAACTCCGACAGTACCAAAATGTCAAAAGTTAGTGTTTCCCCAAAACTGTAGAATAGCGCACCTCAACCTTCGGACTTTCCTGGATGGGGATAGCTGACCCAGTTTGCCCTAACTCTTAGCTACTTCGAGAGTTTATGGGATAATATCACGGAATAAACAATACTGAAAACTCAAAAAAAAACATGCCACAGATTGTATTCTGCAATCTGGATTTTTGACGACCGGAAACAATTTGGTCCACAATAAATTTTTGGGGATAGAGGATATCGAATCGTTATATCGACCACACAGGTCGAAGGACAACACAGCTGCGTCAACATCGCAGTGATTTTGTCAATCGACGTGTTGAAAGCATGAAAATGTCCGCCATTAAAGGTGAACCGAACAGGTCAGCAAACCATCCAGCTTGTTAGTATTCACTATAGGAAATCGATATGAACAATATGCTTTTGACCATGAAACGAAATTTTGTGTCAGTTTTATATAACTGTTATCCTTAGGGGAATTCGATAAGAAAGATAGTACGCCGGAAACAAAATGAGCTGACGAGAATCGAGTCGATCTCAGAACAGACTTATTACTTTAATTTTTACAACACAGGTCACGCTTGGCCAGGTGTGTCTGCTCGGGATCTGACATTTTCCATTTTAAGTTGGTATAAGTCCGTTTTCTGGTGCTACCGTGCGAGGATTGAAATAAAATGCCAATATGTATGATCCCTGTAAAGTTCTCCAGCAAAATGGTGATAAAACAATATCTTCGTGAGACACACTTCCAGGCTTTTCCGGGACAAATCCACGAACTAAGAACTGTGGCATCCAGCGTGGTTGTGTTTGTGCCGAGGGTCCATCGTAGAGATGGTTGCTGTATGAAACAGTGCTCCCGTCTGTATGACACAGACACGATGGTCCCCATGCCAGTGTCATAGACATCAGACATGGTGTAAAACTGAACCAACTGCCTTCATACTTGGGTTCGAATCCCGCCGAGGTAAAAGGACTTTCACAGCAGGTTCATCTCGACGGCTGTTAAAATTTGCAATCAAATTTACTACACAAATTGTCAAGTGGGCTCCTGAGTGTAGTTCTGACAACACACTGTGCTTGCCTAATATTGAAGTACCACAGTCTTCCCACGTAAGAAGGGCTTTTGAAACCCATCACACAACTGAAAATCTGAGGTGCCCGAGTGAAGCCTTACCAATTTTAATTCCGAACTATTTGACGGGGTTTGTTCCACTAAGAAGTTCTATGTTGATAAGAATTAACATACATTCCGAAAGTAATTATAAATAAATGAAGATTTAAACCATCCAAAACAATTTGCTTTAAAAGTTATTATCTTTTGTTACTTTGGACGATAACATTATCACACAGTTAATAGCATATCGTAAGCACATGTGCGTGACCTAGGTATTTCTCTTTCTTTCTTGTCCTCGTTACTTGTTACAGAGGCTCTATCCGGACACACTTCGAGAAGAATGCCGCCACTAAACAAAAAGTGGTTTACCGTTTTGACATAAATTTTCTGTGGCCTGTACAGCGAACGAAAGATTTTCGGATAACATTTGGCCTGAGAAGCGGTGCTCAGTATTGGGCACGTAGAGCCACGAAATCCTTATCGTGATTCCATTTGAGGGTGACTGATAATGGTCTTTGTTTTGTGTTCCGTCAACCATCTATTGTTTACAACCAAAATACTCACTGGTTAATTTTTCCAAGACGGGTTAACATTCATGGCTGAAATAGAGTTGTTTACAACAGGGCACAATACAAAACACCTGCCCCATTTGGGCAAGACCGAATGACTGGTTTTGCAGTCCTTTTTGTCGGAAGACTTCGGACCAACCCGAATGAACGTGTGGATATAAGTGTTGTGTGTGTTTGTGTGTGTGAAGGAAAAAAGTGAAACAATCAACACCCCCTTCGTTCACTCTTTGCTGAACTACATGAGAGCTGGTGTTTCGCAACAGGGACCGACCAACATCTGGTAAATTGCTCGTTTCCTCGACGCGGCTTCCCACCTTATCGATAAGCGCGTATTAATCAGTACACTTCGAACGAAATGGGTACGTCTCCTAGCCCGGTGTGCTTCTAAACGACAGATTGAATTTTAACAGTATTGCAAGCACTGACCAGCTCTCGGCTCGACGATTATCGACGCTGAATTGAATTGAATCAGACGAAATTCGAATTCAGCGATTCATTGTGGTAACTGATTCAGTTTATCGGCATAGTTAACAGATTACAGCGCACTGGGGACCGTGCAAAAGGATTCCCGTTTATCGATTTCAAAGAGCGATTAAAAAACACAATTCCTTCTTTTCGTAGGGCATGCTTTCTAAGTGGGCGATATTCACATTCGCGATGAGAGAATAAGTTCAAATAGACAATGCCTTAGGAAATTCATAATCCTGCTACACTGTAAATGTACATATTTATAAGTGTATAATATGAATGTCGACGTTCTAACTGTGCAACATTTTGACATCACTGCTAAAAAGGACTGAGGTAATATTAAGAATGCACACAATCGGTTAACGATTTGGAACTTCTTACGTCCATATTAATAGGTCACCAAATTAAATCCTCGACGACAGCACGGAATCCGAAATTAGTTTCGGGGTGAGGACAGGAGGGTAAACGGCTTATCCACGAACAAAAAAGCAAATTGACTAACCTTATTGATGTAGTTTGGGGACGAAACAAAAACAACTTGTACACTGATTATTCCGCTTCTTATTTCCTGTCTGTCAACCTGAGATGCCTTTTTATTTTATATTCGGGACGGCAGAAGAACTATCCAAAATGTATTCCTGGAAAACGAAGTTTGTCAAACATTACGAAGTTCAAACACAGAAGATCACAGGTTTATACCAAGCTCTCAGTAGCAGTTTTGTCATTCTACAGCCTGGAAATGGAACCGGATCCCGTCCGGCATTGTTTGGTTGAGATAATTAAAGATCACTCATATGCTCAAGGAAAATTCGAGACTGTTTATCTGTGCTGCCTGCAACCAAACTACGAATATCATTTCATTTGGGGCCGAGTTAAATCTATGCAATGTGTGCTGCCCCGACCATCATACGATGACCGAAGTTCTAGTAAATCTAGCAACTTAAAACAATTGCTTTTAACCCATTAACCTTGAGCAGTATATCGGAACAGCAAGGTAGGAAGATGGTTACTGCTGTGCTTTCTTTGAGATGAACTTTTCCATTAGACAGGAAATGTGAATCCCATGGAATTTCTATTTGAAATTGCATATTGCCTTGGTTATCTATTCTATAGCCTGTGACGAAATGATTTCTTGATCGAACTACCATACATGCACACACGCATGTCTATTTTTCACCTTGAAGGTTGTGGGCTCGAGTTCTCCTACCGCCACTCATTCTTCTTGCTTACCAGCTGTCAGTTGACTGAAGCCTCATTTCTTGAAACTAACTTGCACATTAGTTTCAGCAATAAAAGGAGTGAAATATGAAAGGCAAAATATTTTGAATGCATCCTATTCATTTTCGGTCATGGTTTATTGTAAGAAATTCACCCGTATAATAGTTCAAAGATTTTTCAATGTATGATCATGGGTGTAATCATATACTTCTTTCCATTGCGCATAGATTACTTCAGCATAGTTCCTTGCAAACAAATTCACATTCATATAAAAATAATGTAAACGCACTGGTCGTCTAGAATGGTTTCTTCTATTCGAGATAAGTAGCCTATTCAGCTTAGGTCGCTCGATATACACGCAATATATATATATATATTTCTACTGCTTTAGAAAAATACAAACTGGGAAACAAAAATTTGATGCCTCATTGACATTAGGTGATGACCTACGCTGTCCATCAAGTGGCTTGGACGTCGGGGGAGGGCGCGTAATATGAAGTCCATTGCAGACTTTCAGTTTGGCCAAATGCCGATTCCATTGCGAGGCTGCTCGGCCCATCTGGTATTTCTAACCTGCTCAGAATTAAATCCTCCCAAACGCCCTAATTGTACCTATCTACCTCTGGCACTATGCCACCCAGTACCAACGGATGAAAGCCTTAATCGTTTTTCATGCAGACTTCTTAGTGTATGTTTTCGAGACCGTCTTTCAAGAGCAACGAACACGCAAAGTCACAGCATTTTGAAGTTCACATGTACCCTTTTCTATGTGTAGGCTTCCAGTAGGAAGGAACAGAGATACAAGTGGACCACGCCCAAAGAGTCACGCTCAAACACCGACAGTGGAAGCGCTTTGAATAGCCGTCTGAAAGTGACTAGTAGCTATCATATTTAACGGCCCGATTTCGTCAGTCATACCAAATGTAATTTAGTATTTTCAATTCATACATGCACATTCAAGGCGGCAGATAGAACCGGAAAAATCAAAACAAAATAGGATAAAGCCATACACACACACACACGCACCAGTTCGTAATGATGTGGCAACTTTGAACACATTGGGTAAAATATATGAAAAACGCTGCAGTGCATACTGATGGAGAAAAACGGTACAGTTAAAGTATCACGATTTGCACATTCGTTGACAGAGTTAGTATATCCTTGTCCGCAATAATTGCTTATTTCGGTTGCCAAGCTACAAGGAATGAAACGTAGTAGTCGCAGCAGACTAACTGTTAGAAATATGTTACATGCACACATTTCGTTCATTTTTATTTGGGCTGATGCTAGTTAGAGCTATTGGAATATCACGGCAGCTCATCCGGACTGTAGTGCCTATTCGCGGTGATTTTTTTAAGCCACTGACCGCGTTATTTTCCCGGGGTACGAAATAACCTTTTGATTATAATTCCATATCCTCTTAAACCGGGAAAATTGGGCACAGAGATTATTATATTTCGCACAGTAAAATTTGACTGTTCTCTTTTTAGTGTACGACGAAGTACTTATGTCTACTGTACAAGAATTTTCTCGTGAAATTCAATCAAATAAATAAATGACTGATGAAAATGTAATGTTTTATAATTTGGTTTCTTTGCTGTTATGCGGTTTGACGTAACCTAGCCTTCTCTTTTTACGATGCACACATCAACACCCATCTCGGGTTTGAGAATAGTCGAGCACACCTATGAATCATGGTGTGCTGTTCACAGGAGTATAGAGTATTGATAAACATAGGTCGATCATAACAACAAAAACAGAAATTAGTTTTGAGTAGGTAGTGAAACAGAAAATGTTTGACTTCAGCCGAACCACGATAGAAGGATTGCATAAAAGTCATCGGTTAATGATGAGCACTAGGATCTTCCCCCAGAGTAGGTCAATTTGTAAGTTGAATTGGACGAATTTCGTATGCTAATCTAATCGTGGTTGACTGAATGTACGATTTTTTAATGAACTACTCATAGGAATATTAATGGTACTAACGGTAACCCTAGTAAATTAAATGGAATGGGACGTCTAGTCAAGCACTGCGCTCTAAAGATCGAAGCCACCTTCGGGAATCGAATAACAAACACTGGGCTTATCGAAAAACAAATTTTACGAATGAGCTATGTCGATGTGGTTCCAATTCGGCTCTTGGCGTCCACTTTTGAATCCGTAAAACGGTGCTGCTATTTAACACCTAGTTCCCCATTTTACCCTGGGATAATTCAACAATAATTCGCTTTTTATTTACTTCACAAGGGTTGCAATAATTCAGGAAGAGGTCCAACCTGCCTCACTGCTTCCAAAAGTAGAGTCAACCGTTACATTCAATTTTCGTACCCAACGAACCTATGGAGCAATTTACTCGTACGTGGAGAACTAAATACATCGAAATCCGGCCACTGCAAAGTCAGACGAACAGTATGTAAGTGAATGAAACAATCTGCACAATTCGTTGCTCCAAGAAACGGCAACAAGTAGAAACCCTTCACGTAACGATAATTATTTTGCCTACGTCTCTCAAACTTTCGGACGGACACTATCTTTTATAACCCAAAAGAATTAGATATTTCCCATTGAAAACGACTGCTTTGTGGTGGGAGCATCAGAAGATAATTTTTCAAAATGCTTATTACAAGATTAGGGTCAGCTTTTCGCAATCCGAAAGATGTGTACATTAAAAGACACTAATAAGAAAGGAATACCTTACGTGGAGTTGGCAGCACTGTCGGGACAAACTCGTTTTCGTTTGTTCCAAATAGATGTCTTGTCATGTTTCTTGAGTATACATTACTTTACCATTATCCATCGAAAATTGTAACGGTCTTCCAAAATAGCTGGCAAAAGTTGATTCAACTTATGCTGACTTTCTACCAAACTCGAACTGCAAATCCTGTTTAATTAGATTGGAAATCTGTTCATCCAAAGCCATACCAGTGATAATCGATAAGTCAGCTGACTGCACCAGACTGAAAAAAGCTGTGATGGATATGAAAATATTCACGTGCAATTTTTGATTGACCTTTTTAACGTAGATACTTATCGATGCGTTGGGTCGGTCACTCATTTATCATCGGAAAAGATTCAATGTCACTGATCTTTTCCCGTGGTAATAATATCGATTCAGCGAGAATGCCCAGAAGTTGCACCTTCCCAACTTTCTCTAGACCATAGAATCTCTAAGCTGGGTTAGGAGTGTCAAAACGAGACTACACCTGGAATTGGTGTAACCGATTGTGTGCCTCCATGATCCAGCGAGCTATATAGAGGCCTGATGAACTAATCGCTTGGTCCATCATGTTAGGTATTGATTTAAGCTGACAGCTTAATGATAAAAAATGAAATCGAAGAGTGATTGATCCAACCGGATAAACTCCTACTCAACTTTTGTCCACCGTATCTCTGTACTGGGTTCTTACTGGGACGGATGGCCTTGAATGAGAAACCCAGTCCTTCTCAATGGTTGGCCTCTTATCACTGCTTGTCTGCCAATAGACGCGAGTCACGTGATTAAAGTTATTCCATGCTGCATCGGTTGTCGAACAGTACAATCAGCACCGAGCTGCCCACTGTATCTATCTATAGAGGTGAGTAGGGATAATTTTGTTTCTTCTCGGAACCCCATTGCCGTGTGGATCGGGCATTTAATTCAAAGACTCTAATTAAGAATCCAAGGAAAAACCTATTCTTCTATGTAGGCAATCGCGAAGTGTCACCATCCCAAATGAGTCCAGCATCCTTTTTATAGGGAACTTTCTCAGTCTTTGTTCTTTGGACATGAGGAAAACGCAAGAATTCATGGAAAATAGCTCATCGATGCATTAACACGACGACAACAGTAGTGGAAGGGCAGGATATAACTTAGATGCAGTATTAAGACTTAAATTTTAACTTACCTCTTTTCATTTCCTGCACACTCAACCGGATGGGGTAACAAGCTGTCCTAGGTAGAACTCATTGAAATTCTAGAATAAATGCGTATTTTATCTTCAAAACGCACGTGCAAATTTCCAATTCTATAACCAATTCGAGGCCCAGATACGACATTCTTCTCTTTCTTCATCCACTGCATGCCCGGTGATCCGATTTCGATCACTCGTGATTATGCCGTCACTAGAATCGCTGTAAACGCGGTAGCCGAGTGTGCTTGGTTAGACTGAATCCAAGACAACAGTCATTTATTCGTTGTCTGATCAATAGCAGCCGACGGAAGCGTAGTCAGCTATCCGTTGCATTGGTCTGTGTTTTCTTCTTGACTGTAGCTCCCCTGCTGTCACTAAGGAGTTCTGGCGGCCTTGTCCCTCTTACTCCGGACTTTGCATTGTGATCACTGTTGTTATCATTGCGTTGTGACCATCGCAGATAATTCGAACGTTCAACTTCTACAGTTAGTGGAGATGGAAAGACACATCGGGGGCCCACTTTGTGCTCTACTCGATCGTACCAACAACGGTGATCCCCTAGTCGAAGTTTATTCCCACCACAGAATGTTTCTGACGAATATCGAAAGCACTCTTGCCGCGTCTCGTTGTACTGAAGGACTGTGAAAAACGATAAAAAACTGCACAGACCCTGTAGACCTACGAACTCTGTCTTGTCTGATCTGAGAACTGTTTCCGACGCAGCCGACTACGCAATTCTGCGGCTTTGCTTCATTGAATGGTATCTCAGAAAAATTCGCTTCACTCATCCAACCTTGGTATGCGGACAGCCGAGCCATGTTCATGTTCAGGGGGATCTTTTACGCGAATTCACTGTGAGAAGTGGTGCTCTTCATGATTTCTTCCGTTCACATTCTACTCCCATCGTTTTGAGATGGTTTTAGAGATAGTCCTATCCTCCTGGAAGAATATTGGCATTGATATTTGCCCAGAGATGAAACTACCTGATTAGGAATAAACGAACAATGTTGTGCTATGGAGTGAAGGTTAAACAAACTGAAGCTTTTCTCAATCGCCGAACGTCGGTGAAGATTTGTTTAGGATGCGCTTTGTTACAATGAAGTGTAAAATCATGCAGCAGAACTTATTGGCTCAGAGCCGAACCTTGTTCCTGCATGGGGACAACCCGGTGAAATGCTCCGATTTAGGTAATGGGTGGTTGAATATTACTTGATGACAGCATGGCGGATGAAGTTACTTCGCACAGCAGAAGCCTCGACTGAAATTCACCGTTCTGGAACATCTGTAGTATTGGCTTGAGGTACGGTTATCGGATTAAAGTCAGTTATGTGGAATAGCAGTGGGTCGGTGCGGCTCTATGGCTCCGAAACGTGGCCATTGAGATGAGAAAATATACCAAGACTTTCGGTTTTTGAACAACTTCGTCTTTGTAGTATTAGTAGGATGCTCCGAGAAATGGTTCTTCAGTAACTCAGAGGTTCGACTTAAGGCACTGGGTCTTAGTGTTTATTCTTCCGTGCGAGTAATTTACTGTGGTTGGGGAATGTTTTGGTGCATGCCCACGGAACGATTGTCTTGTTGTACACCGTCGTGAGAGGCAGGTAATGTTTGGAAGATAGTTCGAGGTATTCAGTCGATGACATGGGGAGGAATATGTAAATTAACCAAGGAGCTGGCTAGTGTAGGCGCAATTAGACTACAGCGTTTGGGATTCACGAGATCTTCCCAGGCAACTATTGGAGATAGTATGCCACATGGCTCAGTGAAGCACCCGGAATCTCCCTTCTCCTAAATATTTCCTTACTTTATCATCCTGTGGTCTATTTTTATTATGTTCCATTTCCTACTCTTCCACAGCGGCGGTGCTGTGCAGAAACAGTCGAGAACCGAGCACATTAGCTCGGAGTTAATGCTTACAGAAGCTGAGTTGCGCTGAACTGTGAAGTCTTGACTCAAATTTATGCCATCGCGTAAAAACATGATGAACCATTTAAAACGACCAACCATGTTCAAAAATGTTCCTTATCACCAACCCTATTTATTTTCCTTATCGTCTAGGTAGCAAGATATGCTTTTAGAGGTCTCAAGGATTTAGATAATCGAGCTGGCAACTGAGAAAAAGTTGTACGACCTAGGTTACGCAGACAATCACGCGTGATTCGTCGAATCTACGAAACATGTTCAATGTGCATTAGACAAACTCCCGAAGACTACAGTTCCGTTCCGCATGTGCTCTGACTCTTGAGAGTTTAAAGTGTTGTCGCAAGAACAGAGGACAAATATCGAACCTGATTTTCGACAGGAAGTAGCTAGCCGATGTTGGCAGCTTCACATACATCGACAACTTGTTGACTAGGGACGACTGCGCGGTAGTCGAATTGAACGCGCATATACTCAGGTAAGTTATACATATACATTGCACAAATGTGTTTAACAATCGTGAGCCACCGGAATCATGGTGAATGAAGAAAACAACAAGCGAGGATGAAGAACGTGAAGAAGAAATGTGCAGAGTTCATCTTATGTGTTAGTTCTTCCACCTTCCATCTCCATATCATCGGCCATCCATCAGGGTACACGTTTCCTTTGTGGGCTTTATGCTACCCCGTTGCCCAAACCGAAGTTGAAAGCTGACTAAGGGGACCCTACTCTCAGCTCTGACCAAATAGTCTAAATCGCAAGACTGTAGGGCGACATGAAAATCACGTAACACGGGGAACCAATGAAAGACTGCCTAGTTCATGGGCCTTCGGATGGGGTTGGTTACCCAAACATTTCCGCCACAGATGTCAGTGAGCACGTAACAGCATGCTTCGTATGCCGACCGTGGTAGGTTTGGAACGATGTTTTGGCCAACCTCTCTGGACTGATTATCAATGAGCAGTTAGTCATGTATAGGGTCCCGAGTACTTCACATTCGTCCTAGCATTTCAGTGGGAACTTAAGCCATGAGACTGCAATGCATAGGACTTCCTCAACAGAGGCTAATTTAGACGAGGTCATTAGAGAGTATTTCGAAAGGGTCTCAATGCAAGCAGCCAGCTCGGAGCCTAAGACACCCATCTCTCGCCTAGCTAAAGCATTCGAAGGCCATGCCTCGGGTAACGTAAGCTAGACTGAGGCACTGGTGCCACCTAATATCTCGCTGAAATTGAACAATGGCGAGGACTGCTCTCCAGTGCTTTCAGTTCTGTTGTATGGTGGCAAGATTCGGAGTTCAAGTGATGTTCGCTTCGCAGAGATTTTCGACCATCGATGATTACGTGGGCTTACTGAGGTTCAGTGGAATGTCCGGGTGGGTAAGGTGAAGATTAGGGTAAAACATCAGAGTATGTTCTATTAGACGCATCAAGTTGAGCAGACTTCATTGATTGGGTCATGTGTTGCACACGGCAAGCTTTCGTCTACCACACTGCGCCTTATTTTCAGTCCTTCGTACGGAATGGAAGAGGACACGCAAAGGTCACTAGGAGCTGGCAGCTTGAAATTAGAAAACATTCAGCGAACATAGGCAAAACAGGTGCCTCCGGCCTTCGTGGAAATGGTCCAGAAGACCCAGCAACCAGTTGCCTGGAGACAACGAAGGATATGGCATCAAAGAATGAACAGTGGAGATCTTGCTGTCATTTTCTGTCGACCCCGAAGGGTCAAAAAAAGGCGCTTTTGTAAAGTTGGCTCCCTCAGGATTCTTTTATTTTCCAGTCTGTATAGGTCCACTCCTTGTTCACCGAGTTTGTTCACTTTTTCTACGGCGATGAGTAACTCTAGGATAAGGACAACGGTCACTGTTGTTGAACGCTGAATGGTGTTTGATGACCGATGTTTCCGCACCACTGGATGCCTCTTCACTGCAATCGAATATGGGGTTAACAAGCCTGTTAAACTGCTGCGTATGCCTAGCACTCTATTCGGCGAAATTCCGACAATGGCAATGAAATGGTGAAACACACCCGCTTGCCGTTGGTCAAGGATTTCAGGAATGGAAATACCTTTATAAACAGTCTGAAGATTGCATGTACACATGCATATTTTATAATACATATAAATAATTGACTTGGATTTATTGATTGCTTTTAGTACCACTACTATGCAACACGGAGAATCCCCAACTGCAACTGAGCGAACTTTTGAAGAGTACACTTCCAAATTTGACAAGTGACATATAGGAATGACCAGTTATTGGTGCGCTGCACATAAACAAGAGATACCAAATCAGACTACTGAATTTTTCATAAACCTTATCATTTTGGGTTGTTTTTTATTTCCCACCTTAAATGACAGAAAATATGTTAACTACAGCTTAAGTCAATACAATATAACGTATTTGTCTACCTCTGTTAGATAAAACAAATTAGCAACTGCATAACCTGCTTTCCAAATGAACAGATGGAATGGATGCGGCAAAAACATAGCAAGTGCACAGTCAAAGAATAAACTTTGAGACAAAGTAGTAACGTCTGGTTACAAGGTGCTCACAAAGTTATACATCAATGGGAAATATGTGAACCTCGAACACCACCGAGAAAATTGAGCGGATTTTGCCAACTGTTGGACTATTATTGAGAACCTGTGATAGCTGTTTAGATGCAACATATAGGATTCTAATGAAACGTGTAAAATAGTTGGGCAAAAGATCACAGCAAATATTTAACTCTACATCAAGTTCACGAGGCGCGGTACTTTGTCGGCAGCTGATAGATCTAAAAGATCGGTTCCGGTGTCGCTGACAGGAATATCCGAGTTGATGATGAAATGAGAAGATAGTACTGAAGTTTTCAGTGTTTGGTACGTTCAGACGGATCACGCCGACATTCGTGTCTTTGTCTTCATAAAATGTCTGAGTAAAGTCAAGAGGCCGTGAAGGGTCTCGAAAAACAGTAATTTGCAGGTGGCTCCAAAGATATTTTTACCGAGATCTGGACCAATAAAGATGGGACATTCACATAATCGGAAGGGTTTTTTCGTACGGTTGTGATAGGAACGTCAAGCCAGTGGGGCATATTACACAAAATGAACCAACATCTCTGGCATGTTTACGGAATATAAAATTATCGAATACGAGCACATAAGGAAGGCAAGCAAAACCAGCTATAAGATTCGACGTTAACACGGTTTACGTCGGAAAAAACTCGTTTCCCGAACACAGTCCAGGAAGGAGGGAGACCGAAATTTGTCATTGACTCATGCATCGAATGAAAAGACGAGACAGCTTGTGATTTGTGAAATCGGTGAGAATTTCTGAGTGTATTTAACCGGGTCATAATCTCGTGCTCGAAAGGCGTGAAATATCGTAAATTTGACTGCGGAAATCATAAAAAATGAATGAATGTCATCGAGTGTCAAAATTTCACGCTTATGAATTCTATCATTTAATCCTCAATAATCCGGACTTGTGCAATTGGGGCTTCCTTTGATTGAAATGCTCCCACCTCGCTCTCTTTTGCACACGTGCACGCGCACTTATGGGGCTACAGTACTGTCGGAGTTTGGTGAGGTTTAGTCAACTGAATTGAATTGCATTTTTTCACGGCCACGTGAGCTGAATATTTGCCTTGCTTGATAGGGATAAATGCAGTTAATGTGACTGATTTTCGGTTCACAAAGCCATACAAATGCCACAACCTGTTTCATTCTTTTACATCTAATTATACCTGGCAATTGAATCTACTTTCCTTGTTCCATAGGACAGAATACCACTCTCGCGCGTTACACATATATCGCATCGCATTAAGGGATTGCTGAGCAGACTGCCCATCATATTATGGTACCAGTGCATAAAATCGGCATTGTAAGTGGGCTGGTAATCAAGGGCCGGTGAAACACGGTAACGGACACAACAGCAATAGACAGTCATGTCAACATGTTTGCGGTTCTGTTCGGTGTTCATAGCCCAGCTTTATTCACTGTTGACTCAACTTTTACAAGTGGTTCCTAAATGCATAAAAGGGGTCATGCAGGAGACTTCTGATTGATTTAACCATCACTTGGATTTCATAGTTGACATTTCTTGTCAGCCTTCCTTTGACTTAGTCTTGAACAAATTCAGACCTTACCCTATCATGGAAAGCCCCACGCATAAGCTTGCCATAGGAAAAATATTACAAGTGTCGGCAAGAATAGTAATAATTAAACATCGCCTACATGACAAGTATCAAAGATTTGCTATTCAACTGGAGGATGTTTTGTCCTAATCGACGCCGCACTGATCGAACTCGAGTTTAGCTGGGAGAGAAAAAGTGTTGTTTGCTTTCCGTAAAACATATTGACGATTTTGATGAAATCTGTCTCGCAGAATTTTCCTATGCAGAAGTAAAATTCATTATGGCTGTCGCTGTTTCGTTCAAAAGCTGTGATTTTGCAATTAAGATTCTCCTAGAAGTGATCTCACTGAATTGTCATCGTTTGTTGAATCGATTTGACTGAATGATATAGACAGCACAGTGGAATATTACCATGCCGCAATTGTTGGCACGGTTGTTTGAACTGATGATTTACCAAATACTAACAACAACCAATTAACGTCAGAATTTGGAGCGCATTTCCATTGAGCACTTTCCTCTTCCAAATCGTATACATATTTCTTAGTATCCATGATCTCGCTTTCCCCTCTTTAGTGCCACCAGTTGTCATCCGCTGGGCAAAGCATTGTGTAACCCCATGGGGTGTATATTTCGGGTAATTCTTTCGAATCAAAAACGGATACTTTAAGTAATCAGGGGACACAAATGGTTTCATTTAGCGAAGTTCACAATGTATCTACCAGACCGCTTCTTCTTATATGCAAGCTGGATGATTTATTACTTCTCATTCGTTTCTGATTTGCACGTCAGTTCTTGCATATCATTGGTTACACTAATAAGGTGCGTTGTGATGAACGCTTTATCCTTTGGATTCATCACTCTTCGCGCTGGCAGTGTCCCAATTACTTCAAACCCCACGAACGAACACGTGGCGCTTCTGTGACTCCGGTATCAATAATCATCGAACAACTCCTTAAGACAGCGCTCAACAACGAAATGGGTTACTTCCTTATAAATAGGCAAGCCAACGGAAAATGCGGTCAGGCAACTGGAAGCCCAATGAAAATGATGAGCTTCTGACAAGTTTACGTGTGTCATTACTAGCAGCACGCAAGTCAGCAAACGATTTTGTTTTCAAGCGGTAAGCGACCCCGGACAGGTACAAAATAATTTTGCTGTCTATCGTCTCCCTTCTTTTAGAAGCTTCCGACAACCATCAGTACAAATGTATGACACCGGAAGCTTACGGCATGATCAAGAAGAAATTGCAGTGATGAATCATGGAATGCTTGGATAGGTTCGAAATTGTGGCTATGCCTAGAGACTTCCAAGTGTTATTCAACACAAGGAGAAATCGTCAGTGAACTAAATTGCTTGGAGGGAAACAAAAAGTTGTCAAAAGCCGACAAGAAGACATGTTTAGCTTTGGTTTCACTATATCAGACAAAGAAGTTCTGTAGGGATTTGTAGTCAGCTAGCAAATGGATTTGGAACAACACATTGGAGAGGAGACGATTGCTTTCCGATCAATTAATTCTGACATTACGTAACAGCCTAATCACATTCTCTTGGTCATTTTTATGACTCCTATCGACCAGAATAGGAAACGACTACCCTAAGAAGTTTATCGGAACGGCTGTCGCGTTCATTAAAGTAGCCGCCAACATATTTCCAGCTGTCAGCTGGAAGTGTATGTTCTCCATCTCGAAATGAGCCAAGATGTCGATGCCCATCTGGGCAGAATCAATTGTCTTTCATCTATTAGGCTCGGAGCTATATGCGCAAAATCCACTGGTACGAACCATTCACCTTCCTGGACCAAGATCCGTGACCGCTGACTTACCGATGTACTTCAACGGCCTACAATTGACGGCCAGACAAGGTGACCAGAGTAACACTGTCACCTCCATACTACTAGAGTGGAGCGAACTTCCTAATCCTGCCTCAGTTTGTGTGCTCAAAACAATGATTCTCAACTCGATCATTGTTCAAGGGTCATTTAGGAATAAAATTCACTCATGAATTGTTGGTATACGCACCAGATTCACGAAAATGTATTTTTTCACTACCCTGATGGAATTACTCAACTCCGTGAATTAGCATCAACAAACATTATTCTAGTGCATTTAAATACCGTCACATGATTTTTAGAAGCTCTCTAATGGTTGTTTTTTAAGCAAAATTCACTACTCCTAATTCGACTGCAAATTGAAATTTAAAGTTGTCTTGCAATGACTTTGGTGTGATCCAGACGCGAGCCCCCTAGAAATATTTCGTTTGGTATTTCTTTACTTATGAGTTCAATCCCGTATAGCTCAGATTGTTCATTTCCAATCGGACTAACTGTTTCGCTTGGAAAATTCACTTTGTCGACAGTTGAGCTATCATAATTTTGCACATGTGGCAACTGAATTCTGTCCGCACATCCCCGAATTATTCAGACCAACAACATCGGAAGAATTAATCGTAAAACAATGCTTTTATTTTCCTTGTATGTTGCTACCAGATGGTGGCGACCATCTCATCTACCCATTCAAAAGAATGCAGTCAGAGTGGAAATCACAAAATTGCGTTTTCTTCAGGCTCCCAAGAAACGATCTTTGTGCATGTAACTAACCACTCGAAATGGGCTATTAATTTTCCTCTCCGTCGGCGTCATTAGGTCGATAGTGCTACCTCAAATCAGAACAAATATCTTCTAGTTCTGCTAGTTCAAGGAAAGGCCGATCAACAGTTACGCTCGGCGGCACTGCCACGGAACCTAGACTTAGAAACGTATGGTTCTTAATAGGACTTACCATTGGTTCACGCTCTTAATGGTTCAGATAAGATTTTGACGAGAAACTAATATAGTGCACAAGTATAGCTATGGTGGCACAGCACGGTATGAGGTATGCATACCGCAGAATAGTTCATGCCCCTCCCGGGAAATTTCGTTCATCCGTCAGTATGAGAAACATACATTTGAGGACCAAAACTAGTCTTCGAAAATATGAATTTTCGAGGTCCTCAGGGAAATTGATTTTTAAAAGTGAGTGCCTCTATGGAACAAACAGATTCGATCGATCCAAAAGGTGTTCCTCGTAATTTATTTCATTAATGATTTCCGAAACATGCGAAACCGAAATTTGAACCTCCGAGACGCGTTACAGCTAACTTTTCTAGAATTTAGCGAACAGCCACCCGGCTATCGACCTCCGGGATGAGTAACTGCCGGGGCTATCTCCTTGAGCGCTTGCTGTCGAATGAATAAAAAGTGATATAGCACAGGCAAACCCCTGAACTGTTCTACTTGGGAGTGGTTAAGAGTTGGATGTATCTGCGGTTAGTTGTATTTCGCTACCCTAGCAATGCAAAAAGCACAAAGATCATTCAACAAGTGCAACCAGCTTCCAATCCGAGAGAAACTCCGCTTCAATGTACATCATGGTTAGAATCACGGAAAAATTATCAACATCCCATGGTAATGAGTAATTCATTCAATTATCCAGTCTCATAATTAAAACCGTTATCAAATTGGCTTGCGCTTTGTGGTCATTTCTAATATATTCGTGTCCCTCATAAAATGCACTCTTCACTTAGACACGGGTCATCCGATAACCAAAGTTCTGCAGCCTGCATAATTCAGTGGGAGATAAGTGCGCTGCATCATGTGGTGCTGATGGCCGACCGACGGTTGAGACCACTTGATTTATTTGCTAAGTCTTTCGAACGCGCACACCAGTTCCAGCGCTATAAATTTGCCTTATTGACGATTCCTAGCAAGGTTAAAATAAATGTACAATGATTCCATGGTTTCTCAATGTTGAGCAGGGAATTGCTGGTGCATGATGGGTTGGTAAAAAAAACTACTAAGATTATCACCGGAAGCAAAATTCTTTGCATGACTCATTTTACATGTTACAATCAATCCAGTTCAATTGCTGCTTTAGTTGCACGGTTTCCTGTCTGCGTTCTCAGTGCAACTGTTTCCACTAGAGTCATTTTCAAGGCCACCTTTTGTTAGTGCACATAAAAAGCGAGATAGGAAGTATTTCATTGATGACCTTGGAAGTTGTGAAGATTCCCAGTGTGAATCAGGCAGATGCCAAGTGAAATGAAATTATGATAGCCGTTGAGTTGGCACTGTCCACAGTCTGACCATACGAGATTAGAAGTGAAATATTTCGCACAACTTTTGTTTGCAAACTGTTGGGCGTGGTCTCTCAACGGGACTGATTCTTCTCCTGACAATCCTCGTGCATCATGCTGGGTAGTTGCGCCACTCAGTATTTACTAAACGCCTGCGCATTAAATGCTTAAGGACTATCCCAGTTGGATTCACCTTTTTGCGTATGTGTGATTCGTTTGCGAATTCGATGAAGCGTTACAAGTCTGCACCTTAGTCTGGCGCAAATTGTACGCGACCACATTACAGCTTTCCTCCTGTTAGTCCATTTTCTGAAAACAGTGCGGAACTGCAAACAGGGAAATCTTGGCGTATCTCATTTATGACCAACGCATAGGTGGTTGACACCTTGCGTTGGTCACCTTATTTGACCCAAGTGGGTATAACAGAGTAGCACGAACTGTGAACACCACTATTAGCAGACGTAACCGTTCATGGTGACAGTGAGAACATAAACAGATTCCAACTAGGACACTTCCTAAATGCAAGATTTAATTCCCAAATTCAGAAATGTCCTCGAATGTTGATCGTGTAGTTAAATAGAAAATTAATAGAATGAACTGATAGGACCCATGAGAATGTAATCCAAGCCGTCTTACATAGTTCATCTTGAAAACTAGCCAGGTCTTTCGTTTTTTGAAATTCCCAAAACAATTTTAACTTTCCCAGTCATCCGCGGGTTTCCATATCAGTAGAACAAATGAAAAATTTAAGAACAATGCAGCAGGTAATCGGAGCTTACTAATATCTTTCTAAAACAGAGATTTAGTGGACCGACAAACATTTTGCTGTTCATAAATTTTGCAGTATAGCCTACCGAAATCTGAATAGCCCAAGTCTGCCCAGATGAGTCTGGAAAGATGTTTCATCTCCCCTGAAAAGATGTACTTTTATGAGTCAAAATGCTGGTATATTAAAGAAGAGAACATGCATAAATTAATTCTGCAAAACTTTTTGTTTTATCTCTTTTCATGATTGGTTAGTTTGGTTCATCTTATTGTCGTTCTTAGCTATCCGATTTAACTGGCTGAATTGAAAGATTACTGATATAATGAAATTTTTTCCTGTTCAAAGCCTGTGGCTGTTGTTGAGTAGCCTTGGGCCGTAGCTCTGTTGTCAATATCTGCGTCCTTATGACCGCATATTATTCGTCTGAACACAGTTACTGCTGGAATCTACGCTAAACCAAGAAGTCACGTGAATGGCATGTTATATGGACGTTATACAAGTGTGTAAAATTTCCGTGGGTCATTCGGAATCAGGTCAGATTTATGTTGTTTCGTCAAAAATATTCGCAAATCGGCGGGAACGTGTTTCTGGTGCATAAGACCTCGGAAGAACATAGCTGCTTGCAAACTGCAGAGCAATGCACATATAGTCACTGCACCTTACAGCAAGTATACACAACTGTGCCCATGCAGAATGAATCACGTTCCAGGCCTATGCGAACGAGTTCTCAGTAAACCAAGTGAATGATATTTCTGAGGAGTTGTGATATGGGTTCGAAATAACCTGGGAAATGACATAGGCGAATGAATATATCTTATCCAGAGGATACCAAGAAATGGTCTGAGGCCAACAAACGACGAAAAAAATGTACTTATTGTTAATCCACACCAGTGCTTTTAAAAGTTGTTTGTCCAAATTCCCCAGTACGGGTTACGCGTTATTTATTTCTAATAACCTCACGCGGAGGAAAACTCTTCCGCGTCGCACTGTATCACAAGATCTGAACTTTGCTAATGTGCACATGACAGTGTTTTGTCTACACTTGTATGCATCCCTTCAAACAACCCTTAGGCCAGGCCGATGGTAATCCGGTAATGCATTGAGATAAGTACAAGTTATAACACAGTAAGCAATTCCGTTTCGGATGGAAAAGTCACTTGTGTTTTCCCATCAAAAGTTCACATCGTCTGCCTCGGGCGGAGAAAGAAGGTGGGCTTTCCACTCTTTATGATGGTATTGTCTCAAACGTGAGTCAGAAATTCAGTAGGATCCAGAATAAATCCACGAGCGTTTTGTAAGAAATCACTCACGATAGAATACGACCAACCTAGTTTAAATGGATGGAGGAATTGGTCGTACAGAAAAAAAACTTGACTTTTTCACGGACTTGTTGTACGATTGCTTCTTGGATGTGCAATCCAGAAACTGGCATTATAGCCAGTGAACTTAGAAGCTACACTCGCGTTTGTTCAGCCATGACAGTTCTTTGGAAAATCGCCCACATGTTTACCACTGTCCAGCGCCCCAAGATACAGTGGTGTGCGGAAACTGAAAGCCCAGAATGTAATACTACCGGTTTTCGGATAAAAACTAAGACTGCTGTATTCTCAAAAACTGATCCACTGGAACTTCGTTTCAATCATTTTGATAAGCCCGTTTGCAGTGATTCTTACTCCTACCATCACATCACAATATATACTAAAAAGAACTTTGACAGAGATGTAAAGGCATAGGTACGAGTTAATGAAAACGAGGTTGCTCACCAAATTGTTTTTTTTTCTCAGTTACAACGACACTACTGGTCTTCCAAATGCGCCATGAAGAGCACTAAAGTGGTTGTTCTGTCACGTTGTGAATCACTGTGACCATGGAAGAGATCCACCTCAAGATGAATACATTTGTCCTTCATTCATTCATTTTAGTCCATCCAACATTTCTGTTACCGTTGTTTTTGTCGACTGAGATAGAAAGGATTTATAGTGATGGATTTGATCCCGCGAAGATGAATGAGCGGCATGAACAGTAGCGTGTGAATCTCTTGTGATTGTACACCAACAGGCAACAAGAATTTCATAATCAACCATCCCAGAAAGAGATTCAATGTGCAAGCACCACCCATTCAATATTGACTTTGCTGAAATTACTGACTACCAGATGATGGAGAACAACCTGTCACGCACAACGAATTGGTGGACTGTTGAACAAATGATCGGCGACTGAGAGCAAACATTCTCCAGGGATGCCTTAGCTAATATGTTCAAGGTGATGACAGTTTAATATAAGCCAATAACAGATATCAATAGTTCCCTACGTCCTCATAAATTACATCTAAAATGTTCCATCATTAACTAACAGAAAACATGCATTTTAATTCCATGTGCACCGAATGCCCGCAGCTGGGCAGTTAGCAAAACCACAATTAAGATGAAGATACGATCCCTGAGTCATTTGCCTACTACAGGAGCATAGAATGAATCAGACGACTAAATCCAGTCGGTCAGGTCTGGGATCAAAGCACACTGTACGGAGAGGACAAAATGTCAAGGTGGAACGCCGAAAACGAAAGCTTTTTACATGTGTGTTTGCGCTTCTGTGTTTTCTTTTCCCGTATGGCTGTAAGTTTCTTCGCCAGACTGATTCGTTTCCAGTGGTCAAAGTCGAACATAACGGAAAGCAAGGTGATTTCTTACTAGGGCCAATGGGTTGCCAGGAGCATCCATTAAGGTCTCCTCACCGAAAATCTAAACGGAATTAGTGACTCGCTACCAGAAATGTGAAGCAGCCATCTTGGGGTCCGCCTTTTTTAACCGACAAAAAGACAATCGCTTATTCTGAGTCCTTCTTGTGTAATCAGATTCCTTCGCAAAAATCAGTTGTTGCACTTCACAGTGAAAGCTCGAAGCATCGTCCGTGACTGGGCTACTAACCAAAAGGAAAAATTCGTTTTCTTATAAGCATTCAACCTCAGTGATTTCTCACGAACTCAGTTTCCGACCTGTTATTGATATTGTTTTAAAATTCAGAATTACCACAAGGAAACATCTTTATAATGATTGCCTTCGGGCAAAATGTTTTCATTTGGAAATAGTAATTTCAACTCTTTCCACTTTTTACTTATTTAGGTTTAAAGCTGTTCTTGGGAGTCGTGTGCTGCCCCGCTACCTAATCTTGTTGTCCTAACTACAGAACGTATGCGACAACACTACAATGCACATAGCATGAATAGAGCCTGTCGTTCGAAGAATCCGTTTGGATTGAGTTTCACAAGTCTCACAAATCTCCTTAAGTGGATTGCCATACTACTGATTCTTGGACTCCTATTTAACTACAGTGTGGCCCAGAACTCGGCAACTTATCAGATCCTGGAAGAACTACCTCGTGGTGCACTGATTGGTTCCCTCGCTACGTACTTGCCAGCCCAACTCAAACTGAAATTGCCGCAACTGCGTTTTCGTATAATTCAGAACGAACAAGCTCAATACTTTCATGTGAATATTAGTACAGGCGAAGTGCGTGTCAAAAAACGTATGGACAGGGAGGCCATATGTCCAATGCTGGCGGAAGATATTCCCTTGATGGAACTATTCAGTCGTGGACCGCGAACTCAGGACAACACCTGCCATTTGAGTTTTCGTGTGAATATTCTCCGACTTACACGATCTGGCGTGGAAATAGAGAATCTGATTCGGGTTTTTGTCACACTTGATGACATAGATGATAGTCGTTGTCAGTTTCTTCCATCAGACAAACAAGAATTATATATCCCCGAAAACAATAACGGGACAGTTTGGCCATTGAACTCCCCGGTCGATCTGGACACGGAACCAAGGAATAATCTCAATGAAGCCTCAATTTCTTTAAGGTCTAGAACAAATACCCAAAAAGTTCATCCTTTTGGTCTGAGAATTACCAAAACGGAATCCAGTATAGCCCCTTACCAGCTTCAGTTAGTTGTGCTGCACTCGTTAGACTATGAGCAAGTTGTTCTTTACAAAATGTACGTCGTAGCCAGTGGGTTTGGACAAAATAGTGAATGTCGTTTGGACGTCAACATTCATGTGCTTGATAGAAATGATCATTCGCCCGTTTTCGAAAAACGTGTAGATCGTATCACGCTAGCTGAAAACACTACTGTTGGTCAACCGTTCTACACAGCCAAAGCAACAGACGCCGATGTCGGACCAGTTTTTGGTGCTTTGCGTTTCTTCCTCAGTCCATCAAATGCTCCTCAGTTGCATTCCCTGTTTGCAGTTCACGAAATGAACGGATCGGTTTTCTTGAAGCGCGCGCTAAATTACGGTCAACAAACAAACTACAAATTGTCACTTCGTGTTCAAAACCCAGACTTGATTAAGACCACTGCTGGTAGATCAGTTCAGATCTATCCTGCTGACCAGATGCCATCTTTTGGTATGCCGCTGGAAGTAAGGAGCACGTCGAATAATCAATTGATCGACCATATGGATTTGTACATCGATATAGTCGATGTTAATGATCATCAACCGGAAATAATGATCTATGCATTGAACGGAAGTCGTCAACTTACCCTACTCGAACAGATTGAATCTATCCCAGCCGATTTTGCTGTTATTAGTGTTACCGATGAGGATAGCGGACCAAACGGAGAAGTCACTTGTCGTCTAGCCGAATCAGATAAAGATCGGTTTGAAATGACTAGAATAGACGACAAATCGACTCCTCTTGGCATAAGTGGAACTGAATCACCTGATAATAATACAACAAATGGAAATCATGACAGTCGGGGTGCTTTGTACAAAGTTGCTGCTTTAAGTTCATTTGACCGTGAGTTGGAAAGCACCGTGAGTTTTTCTGTTATTTGTGTTGACCATGGAAACCCCAGAATGACCTCGAATGTAACTGGAATTTTATGGATTTTGGATTTGAATGACAACGATCCACAAGTGCCCGCAAAATCTGTGCATTTTTCGGTACGTGAGGATTCTGACCCCGCCAGACGTTTGAATGACTATTTGATTGGGCAAATCAATGCCACCGATAGAGACAGTGAAGAAAATGCAAAGCTGCGATATTCGATTGTTGAACCGGAAATTCTAAATCTAATAACTATCGATTCGACGAATGGAATTTTGCGATCAAAAGGCACGCTCGATTACGAGCGTAATCAAACTTTGTTATTCACAGTTTTGGTCACAGATCATGGGGATCCAGCAAGATCGACTGAATGTTGCGTTGAGCTAAAAATCGTTGATTATAATGATCATGCACCACAGTTTGAACGACCGAAATATTTCTTCACAGTTCAGGAGAATCTGCCCCAAGGTACCCCTGTGGGCTTCGTCCATGTGTGTGATCAAGATGCGGGAATAAATGCCGTGTTGAATTTTCACATTGGCCAGTCAGAATTGATAAATGCATCCAATCGGAATAAAGAAAGTCATTTTTTTACTCGTCGATCACAAATTCCGTTTCGGATCAGTTCCCAATATGCAAGTTCTTCTCACTGTTATCAAGTAAGGATATTGACCTTGAATCCTTTAAATCGAGAGGATCGTTTGGAACCGACTAACCAAACACAACCGGATTTGACCGTGGTGCATCAAGTTCAACCCTACAAGTTCACCCTGGTAGCCGAGGATCGTGGCATGCCCCAATTGCGAACGCAAGTACAAATTCACGTGCTCGTCACCGATGTGAATGACGAGGCCCCCGTGTTTGTCGAACCAACAGTAATGCACCGAACTGTGTTGTTAAACACGTATCACCCAATTGGAATGGAACTTTTTCGAGTAAGTATCGGTGGGGTTGAAGTCACGAGACTAGTTTCCACTCTGTTACATTGTAGTTAAACAAAGTAGGATATGCTTTTTCCATTTTTCATCAATAAAATCTCGAAAAAATGCCATATATCGTCCATAAAGTGTATTCCTTTGCGCGGACCATCTCAAATGACTGCATTAAAATGAACGTAGTTGCTAATTGACCAAAAAGCCACCTGCAATTATCCAAACAACCATTCCACGTTGCACCTTGTCCGGAACGGGGCTGCCTTTTGGGCTTTCAAGCGAAATTTCAGAGCCGCACCATAGAGTGGAGCTCGTAGTGCTTCCCATGTTCCCCAAAGACCTAGACGGAATGTTCTGCTGAAAGCGTCAACGTGATACCCCGGTATCGTGCCAAATTGTCAGTAACCCCAGATTCCAATCAGGTAGCTTCATCATCTGGTAGTAAAGAATTATGCATCACTAACAGTTTCGAGAGCCTGAAGATACCATGACATCTCGGCATCAAATCCGATTGTTCCATCTGAAATGAGAGACTATACTAGATCCAGTTGTTCCCCTGTTCAAAGCCCAAAATACTGGACGAAATCGTTCATCCCTGCTCGGAGTTGATTCTCGATGAGTTTAAAGATGTTGACAGTTAAAAATTAAGCCTAATAACCACGGGACTGCTAACAGTAGTGATGACGTCTTATTGCCTTAGAACGCATCATTTCAACCAAATCATTACGTGTGCTTCTGAAAGAAATATAAACACTACAAATTTATTAGTTTGAATGCGACAAAAGTTAGGGTGGAAGGGGAATATCATATTTTTTTGAACACCAAATTAAGACAATGGCACAGCACTCAGTTTTTAGATAACAAACAGAAAATATTCTTATCTGTTTTGGAACAAACCATTTGGTTTGAAATGATGAAAGCTGTTGGTAGCGGTATAGCAAAATGCTTCGATAACTTTTCGATACCTAGAAAAAATCTGATACTCATTAGGCCGAAGAACGACGAAAACAAGTAGCCTTGACGTCAGATAGTGCTCAAACAGCGACAAAAGCTCATTACCTGAAACTCATCGAATAGATTTAGTTCTCCAGCAAGCTGACAACTTTATCGTTTATTGAAGACGGTTCTATTGTTACAAGTGACCGATTGGTGGATGCAACATGCAGACTGTCGTAATCACGACCAAAATTTAGATTATGATATTCTGTAAGTAGATTAAGCAAGTGTAAGCTAACTGAGGTCAAGCTAGTCCTTCATGGCGCTCTTTTTTCATGATAGAACAAAAGTGCTCGGGGAAAAATGATGTGCACCGTCGTCCAGGTTAGAAAAACTGTGACCTTGAGGAATTGTCGTTTGGTGGTTTACTTACTTCATTAAAATATTGTGGACGTTTGGTCATCAAAAGCTATTTTCCGCATGAGAGAACCTTAAACTGGATTTTTTTAATATCATTAAAAATGTGCATGTTACTGTCATTAAGTAATAGGGTCAAAAATTCCTCGTTCAAACCCATTTAGTACAATGGGTACTTGCAAGTAATGCCAATATCCAGCTACCACGGGCAAATTAACCGTTATCGCATAAAACCTAATGCGGTTGATTTTTGTAGGTCTGAGTTCACTTCATTTCATCTCAGTTTTACATTCATTAACACGACACAGACGTGCTCTTATTTTGGTTTCCGCCGCAGACTGCCAATTAATAGTGAAAGAGAAAATTCGACCAGTGCTATCCAGAAGTATAGAGAAGCTCAAAGAATTCGAATGCGCCTAAGTCACTGGCTTGGACATTTAGACTTACCGCCTATGGTCTTTAACCATTTACCCTCGTGTACCTATTGGATGCCGACTGGATAATCTAAATCAACCTACCCGTAACAGTCTGTTAGTTAGAATTACCAGACAATTTCTGCACGTCACGAAAGGACCACCTTGACCAACTTTTCAAACATTACCTGCGTCAGAGGACAGCGTAAACCGAGGATATACTGCATGTTCCAACTAACTTTACCTCCACTCTTAGCTACGTGTTCACCAATCAATGGTCTATTGAAACTATACGCCGTTATTCCGTCCTCTTTTTTCATTTACTTCCCTCGCTCTTTCCTCTTTTGTCACCTTAATGTGTTTATCGGTTACTTAAGACACCAATTAGTCGTACACGGGTGCTTTAATTCCGAAGTGGCAGTATATTCATGCCGGTCAGTCGGAACAGCTCCGCTCTTTTTCATCCCATCTGTCAAAATGCAGTCTCGTTTTCCCAGAACCACACTACATCATACGGTCCACGAATGCACAGCCAGTCCAGTCTTGTTGTGTTCTATTAAGCCTGGGTTAGCACATTTTTTGTCTCTCCGGTTGTTCATTATTCAGGTTGGTGAGAAGTATCGATTTCAAGCAGTGGGACCGCGTATCACCAATTTATACTCATCTATGTCTTGCTGAACGCGGAAAAACTTGCTCTATCGCTGGTCTGATCAAGCGACCGGCCTCGACTGTACATGCATTTCGCTCCTTAAAGTCAGTGGTTCGTAAATTTACCGTCGTCGCACGGAGACTCAACGATTACTTCCAAGTTAGAATTTAGCCTCACAAGATAAGTGACAGGTTCCGCAAACCATGCGCACTTTACTTCATTCAATCTAGTTGAACAGAATGAATTAACAACAAATTTCAACCGCCAAACGTTGCATGAGACTGTTCCGATGTTCGGTTTTACCTTACCCATTGTTGCTCCTTGAATCAGCGACGGCATTCTGTTGTGTGATGGAAACTTGTGTTCCGTTCCTGAAGAATAGTCTTTCAAACTAACTGAAGGTTGGCGTAATCGGTAATGTTCTTTGACCTAAACTAGCGGATAACTTCCTCGGTATGATAGAAAACTAAATGCCTAGTGATATCGTTCAGGTCGCCATGTGTAGGTATTGCTAACCCCGCAGATGAGGAGTATGTTATCGGATGTTCAGAACAATGCAAGCAAAAATGACAGTTGCGCGCGAAGAAGGAACTGAAAACCATTTGTCCCTCCTTAAATGTCCTTACGACTAGATACATACACGGAACAATGTCGCTCATCTCGTTAAAAGATGGCTCGGTCAATATATTTACTTTTCCACTTACTTACTTCCAGCCGCCTACAAATGTGGTCTTGTAAAAGTGCTTCGCCCATAATCACTGAAACACCAATGGGCCGAGTGCAAAAAGATCAAGTCATAATATGGACTATTAGAGAAAGCAGAAACCCCAGAAGTTTGCTGAATTCCACAAGAGACCTAATGCAACACCAGTACACACGAAAGGGGAATGATCGTGCTACCACTTAGGGGTGATCACGTTTGCAGCGGAATCAATGGGAACTATAAAAATGCTCTGAAGTGTAGTTATTTAAAAGCGGAAGTGCGTATCATCCACTTCACCGGGGGACCCAATGTCGAAACTCACTGGGCAGTATTGACCAACCGAAAAAAGTCTTTCTTTTTGTCTTTTTCATTCATCTTTTTTTTGTTTAAAAATGAGATGGCAATGTACAACATTTACAGGAAGAGGGTTACGGTCAGCTGGGGGGCTGACAAGTGAGGAAGCTAATCGACGTTGGGAGAATTCGAACCCGAGACGCTGACCGTTTGACCACCACAGGGTACACATGTGTCGAAGTGGAACATTGGGGTGGTTTTCGCATCCAGACTGAGACCGGAAAGAAAGTGATTACGCACGGCAGCCGTCCACTCAAGTGCCTTTCATATAGTTTATCAGATTATCCGAAGCTGAGGGTCCAAATGAACGAACAGGATCGGCCAGTCCTTAGGTTAACGAATGGGGGTGTGTCTCTACATGGTTTAAGAAGCAGATGATTCACTCTACTCTCGTACAAAAAACGAACCCAAGCAGCCTCGTCCCATCGATTACGAAACGTCGACAGGCTGACTCCGGACTAGCATTTCAATTAGTCTGACGAGACCAAAAACCATGACTGCTGGCCTTTTGTAAAGCTTCATCGGGTCCACCATCATCGGTGGTCTACTCACAAAGATAACAACAGAATCCCTGATAATGAAGATTCACTTTCCTCAGTAGTTTCCCTGTTATCAAGCGGATAAGAATGGGTACTTTAAGTCCCAGATACTTTGATAGTTTCTTGGTAAACAGAATGTTTATTGTACATCAACAAGTTATCCTCATGGCACCCCACAATTCCCCAGTCCGTTTGCCGATTGTAAGATGAATTTCAGGGTGTTTTGCCGTACTTTCTGGGTTACGATCCACTCCTCTTCAGTCAGTTACCACACCATGGTAAACGGCATCTTTCCATAATTTAAACGACCTTATCTCCTAAATGGCTCGTAATATGGCGGGCATTTAAGGTTATCAACCAGGTATCCCCATATGCCCGGTTTGCGAACATAATCGTGAACTGTTGCTTGAAGCATTTTACTGAGCAGAAAATTTAGAATTAATATCTGGATTCGAGATCACAGAAACTGGGTCTCCATCAGGCAGCCAAAATGGAGTATCTATTTTTCTGAAATCATCCTTTGGCAGGGAATAATGATGACAGTAGCGAGCCCCTCGAACTGCTGATTTACTTCTCCTTGTCTTACCGGGTCCTCTCTAATTCGTTATCTGAAAAAAATTCATCTGGATTAACTCTGTTTCCTTATTCTCACAGTTTTATGAGCTCCCACCAAAGTCAGGCCAGTCCAAGAAGCCTAGGTGTGTTGGAGAGCAGGTGGCTCTTAGTCGCACAATGCCAAGCAAGATGAGTAGCCCGTCTTGGCAAACACTATGCTTTGGTTACCATCCCACTTTAAGCTAATCCCTGTGCCTTCTGTATTTAGAAACATTGAGTTATTTAAAATATTTATGATGACCTCGTTCACTTCGAATGATTCCAGTTTTTCCGTGAAGATGAGGTTTATTGGAAGGAAAATGTTTAACACTTTCTCTAGTAGTGGTGCTGACTTCTTGGCGGTTATCTTGCTGTAGACCAATGATCACTAATGAGCATATATTTCCCTTTTTTCTGAATAATATTAATTTGTCCTACCATGTGTTCATAACTGTTCTTGTTCCGTTTCTCTCAACCTGTTTATGCTTTATTTTCGGTAACTTTAGCCAGGCAATCACTTACTGTTTATTCGCTTTCTGTTTGCTTGAACTGCATCTTATTCCAGCCAGGAGAGGTACAGTTTTAGACAAGTTTTCAAAATACAACAGTCAGCCATACAGTGCAATATAATTTAATGCAAAAAGATACAACAAATCTCCCTCGCCTGATTAGGGAGTTGAAAAAGTATGCTTCTCTTCTTTCCCCAAATGAACTTCACGAAATTCTCGTCCGTTCTTATCAGTCAGATGTTAGAAAACCTGTTGTTTCTCCCCAATGTTTGTGCACTTAACGTTTTCTGGTGTCCTAAATTGTAATACCGGTCTATTATTTTCAAACTTCGTGACATGCTTTGATTTTGTTTTCTAAGGTCTTGATCGCCTAGCTACGCATCTGAACAGAAAGACAGACAGGTGCAGGTCGTGCGCCATATTCAGCGACCAAGACGTTATGAAAAACCTCAGTCTGAGTCACGACCAATTCCAGTTTTCAGCTAAAGTGAAACTATTTTGATGTCCGGCTAAATACTACATTTCTTTCCGTTTCAAAATGTGCAGTAGCAGAATGACAGAAAGCGTGGTAGCTTTTGGCAAAACCCACAAAAATGACGGTTTATTGAAGGTTTTTTATTATTTCCCGGCAAAAAATAAAATTGACAAATACTGACATTTAAATAAGGACATGCAAAGTGATGTCTTCTATCAATTCAGTCGATACGTCAAAATATATCTTAGAACAATGTCTTTCTACCGGAGACGACTCCAGCTGGCAGGATCCATTTAACTGACTACTGATGGTGGCGAATACCATGAAGCCTGCCTGAAGAGGGTATCAATTAAAGTCTTTCGGATAAAACCTATCCCTTGGTCGATTTTCTTCCTAGTTGATAACTTAGCTTAGTCACAAATCACCTTCGGGTCGCAAACCAACAAATGGCCTAAGGAACACCGTAAATTTCATCCAGCACCACTGTTCAGATGAGTTCAGTTTACATACATCAAAAAAGAGATCACATCGGTTAAACCAACTTCCAGAATTCTTTCCTTTGTATGCATACAAAACAGCATCCAGTATGGTGAGCTATCATTTCCAGCTTCCTTTGAATTCGCTCCAGAGACCACAGAATAAATACATACAACTTTGGAGGCATGCTTTGCACATCTATGAACTTCACCCTCTCGTGTCTTATGTCCACTTAGCATATATTAGTAAGCCAAATGTATACACGTTTCGAACGTATACAGTTACTACGACTTTTTCGTTAGACGTCGTTACCAACGGGCAACGCCAAACGATTCACACATGATTCGTAGCGCGGCTGCTGCAGTTTTCCACTATTGTTGAATGTCCCGCCATGGACAATCTGGTTAAACTTAATATCAAATTTTCATCTCGTTAAAACTCATGGAGTTTTCGGCTATGTGAACCCCGAATATACGCCCTTCCATTGATTAACGATGCAGGTCCTCTAATCTTACGCTTGACTGGCTTCTAACCCTTGACGACTTTAGTGTGCAGGTGCTTACCAGTTTCAAGACAAACCACATTTTTTCAGAGAATGGTGTTCGAGCTTTTAGAAAGTACAAGGATAACAAGATATAACTTACCTGGTTTTCGACATGGCACCGGATACTTCAACCTCATCCCTTGTCTTTTAGGTCACTGCGCATTGGCCGGCTCACTTGAAATCCGCAAATACAGCTACGTAGGATTGTCGAATACATTAGGAGGGCTCACTGTAACGCATCCATTTTCTCCATTTTCAGCCGATCGTTCAAAACGTTCTGGCACTAAGATGACCTATAGAACCTTCGACTTGATGATCCAGTTCATTATCTTTTTAATTTCTCACACTAATTCATCACGATGACCCGATTCAACCGGTTTTCTTTCGTCTTCAGAGAATAAAACAAGGTAGTCATAAAGATGTGGCAAATCATTCATATACAAGAAGGATAACAGTATCCCAAGAAATGCATCTTGAGGCAACCCGACTGATAGCTTCAAATGCACCGGTTTCCATTTCTTGCTCACCTTCTTTTCAAGATGTTTTTCAAATTTGCAAATTAGTCCCACGTCTCATTAGTTCAGCACCTGTTTGTGTACTTGCACCTTCTGTCAGCCAGTCCACTGGAAGTTTTCCGTGTCTTATGGAGGCCCGGAAAAGAAAACGCGTGCGCAAAATGTTATGGTTAGCAGCCTTATAGCGGCTGGGCAAACGTAATCGGAAATGGCAGATTTAGTTGCACATAATCTCTCCGTACCAGCTGAGTTTCCTCCACTGATAAAGAATGTAACAGCTGACTATTCGGTCAAAGCAAGCTACCCTCGCTCTCTAACTACAGACTGATGTGGTGTCTTACCGTGATCGTCACACAAAAATATCAGTAGTATCTCTCGGTTTTGTTTTGCTCCATTTGCTGGTGCTAATCCGATCGCTATCCTTGCCGTTTTTCGTACATCCACTGTTGGCTTCCAATTTTTAGTCTATTGCATTCAAATTCCTTTGGTTTGCAAGTACTGAAATTTTTCACCAAGTACCGCCTGTTTGCCTCATTGACCTCATCGAGGGGCCTCGACAACCTGGCCCGTGACTGTTGTTCTGTTGCCGTGAAAATAATGTCCTGAAGCTCCTGAAGATTTATTTTCATTTATTTTTGCACTCATCCCATATCACTATTTTATTCGCTGACAGACCGATCCAGCGATATTGCTCTTGCTCAGCGTCCAACTTTTCCAAATTTCTGCGAAATGTCCAGGGACTCTTTCCGCTCCAGCCGAAGGGTAAATATGATTAGCTGACAACTAATTTAAACGAGCAGTGACTGACAACCACGTCCAACGCCACCATTTCGAGAAGTGACTGATGACAACAGGTCTTGAATCTCATGTGTCGCCTTTTTGTATTCAGCAAGTGACTTATCTGGCAGGTATTACGTAAACATACTTTCAGCCCCGATGAGTGCGCACCGTCCCGTATCTGATTCAATCGCTGGGTGACTGAAGTCATCAACCACTAGCAATGTGGTTCTTCATTCTACCCCCCCCCTTGTAGTTGCCGATCCTCCTCTGTGACAGCTTGTATCTTGATTAACACAATTTGCTAAGTTTGTGTTGTTAATTGATGTTCGGCGTATCTGGGTATGTGATGTATTTGCCTTTATTTCCCGTCCCCAATATACCGGTCTCTTGATTCACCCTACACCAGGCCCTCTGAACCTATCCTCCTGGTTCTATGCTCTTTTTGGAATATCACCAATCCCAAGCAAATGCCTCTCGACAGTTCCACTATTGCTTTCCTCAGCTTTGACCACAATAGTTTTACGTACCTGTTTCGGGCATTCGATGGGCTATAGTAAAGTATCATCATGCTTCCTTACACCAGTCACCTTTTTTACTCTATTCCCTATGAATTTCACCTAAAGTCACCCAGATGATGTCTCGATTTATGTAGCAATGCATTTCATTCAACTGACTTGAAGCAGAAACAACTTGATCCGTGAACAAGGTTAGAAGATCAGCAAAAAAACACTAATAATGTGTGATATTTCCGTGTAATGACTAATCTTATCCGTATTCCTGTCATCAGTGATTTAAAAAATATGCAGGAAACTGTGTACTTCTGTCCAATAGTTATAATGAGATGAATAACTTTTTATCGATTTTATTTCGAGTTTCACTCGACTGCCCAAAAATGGGAAAGGCAATTACCGAGGTCTGTTTTCTCCGTCACACTCCGCTCACCAAGACTGAGTAGCGTGGCACAGTGACCTTTCAAATTAGCGTCAGGCCAAACAAGTAAGGATACTTTCCACCAAGCTTCCACTAGACGTTTGCCGTCAGACTTACACAGATACTGGAATTTATATTTGTTTTACTATTAATTATGTGGTGGAAGTCTCATTCGTCTCGATATCGAAGAAAATTCGTATGAACAAACGAATATCGACGAAGTAAACCGATTTGATACCAGCAAATTCATCTGAGACACCGCGTCGAGTACACATTACTGTCAGTGTGGGCGGACAATACGTTGGAATAACTGTTCATCCTCGAGAGATCCCAGAGTTCACGCTACCGCCCATTCAGGCCGATAGCTGGAGTCATTTTGACGAAGCCCTTTGCAATTATCACCCAGTTTCGTTGTTGTCACTCAAACCTCAGCCTTCCGGTTCATTGTCTGACTGTTTCTTCACACTTTATTCGGTCCCGCAACGGAACACCATTCCCACCAGAAATTCCTTGGACTGAAAATTAAATGAACTTAACCGCCCTTCAAAAAGATCGCATTTGTCCTCCACTATACAAGCTAAAGTGGAGCGAGAATACACGATTATCCATGACACAATTACACATGTCCGAATTTCATCACACCCTCAAAGAATGCAAATGAGTACTGATCATTGACAGAGCAATTCTCAAGCGTTACTTGCCCGAAAATCGAATAAAAAACTAGCGGAATAAGTCTCCGATGAAATTGTTTTTATCAGTCTGAATATCGTAAGTTCATTTCACAAAGGTCAATGTTTCACTGCGGCACATTATTTGCCAAAATATTTTTTTAAACAAATGCCACCAATTCATTTGTTCAAATATGTTGGAGAAAGATTGGACGATGCTGTCTACGGAATTCATACTAGTGAGAAACCCGCGCTCGCCTCTACAAAGCCGGACGGAAATGCGGAACAGAAAATCGACATTGCCGTGGTGACAGTGGAACTAACACAATCAAGCCATCAGATTTGCTACAACAACCGCGCACAATGAACAAATGCAACCAGGAGATCAGCTGATATGATACAGTTGAGAAATGACACGCAATGATGACAATTACCATGTGCGACAGAGAAGCTGCGATGCCAAGGAGTAGCAGCGAGAAAAAATTCGTTCCAAAATTACCAAAACTTTCGAAATACTGAGTGGTTTACTTAAATGATAGTACGTAAGCAAGTGGATTATGAGAAAACATGAGGCAAGCATAGACACCGTGTACGCGAGTCAGTCGCATGAACAAACAGGCCACACTATTGGCACGCATCCCAGAAAGACGCAATATCAACACAGTTTGGCTGTATTAAATGTCCTTAAAACCCTCATACTCAGGAACCAAGTGGATGAATAGTGAGATGGAATACTTTGAAGAGCTCTTATAAGTGACAGATTAGTTATGGAAATTATTCCCTAGAGGATAATAAACGTCAAAAATTGATTTCATACAGTTTTTCATTGCCCGAACATCGTTTGATGATTCCTCTGATAGTGTGATATTCAACGAGTAGAGATAGTGAGTAGACATGGCAAGATGCTGGTCCGACTGAAGAAGTGGCTGCCGTGTGATTCAACCCAAGATATTTGAACCAAGGACACACGAGACTCCGGATGCACCCGGCATTTTCTAATTGCTGCCATTAGTGGTATTCTTAACATTATTATTCAACACAAATCTGACTAGAAGCGAACCGTCCTAAAAACCATGCAGGGAAAGGAAACCAAGGCCGGAGTAAAAGAAACAAGATTTAATGCGCTTAAGCTTTTCCACTGTCCGTGTTCAGTGACTAGCCATGATTCGTCTGCTAGCACGAAACTGCTCCAGCAAACGGAGTGAACAGTACGCCGGATATGGGGTGACTTTAATTTGACCTATAATCAACTCGTCTGAACTACAGGGCAGCGAGATAGATGAGAATCTTGTAACCTACTGAGAACCAGAGATTGGTTATTTAATCTACTAGTCATTCATTTGAGACTAGATCTAAATGCCTGGCCCAACCTTCCACCAGAGATTCCGGTGAGCATATTGCTTCACACGCTGTCCGAGGTTGATTTAAAATCTGATTGTTGTCAACTCCATTAAACTGAATGCCAATATTCGCTCGGTTCTTTTACCTTCTGGTACCAGCTTCGAAACAGCAATCCAAACCCAAGCAAAACGTCCCAATGTTAAATTTCACAAAAAGGTGAAATCCTTTTTTCTGTAATCAAGCTGCTTCGTCGAGAAACCAATCTGCAAAACAGTGCCATAATAAAACATTGCCACACATATGTACTATCTAAACACACAGTGAACTTTCGGACACCACTAGAACGACATTTTCTGAAACCACCAATTTTAATGGCATAATAAAAGCCAAACTAGACACTAAAAATTCAAATTCGGAGCGGAGTTTGGGTAAATCGATGCAGATTTCGTTAACTCCGAAATAACAACCATACTCAATAGAGCAGAACCAGTAACAACGAATGATCTCCTCCTGTTTCGACAGAAGTAGCATTCTCGATCGTCCGTGTTGAATTTCAAAGTCGTGCAAGAATGCCTCAGTTCCAATTTTCAACATTTATTCCACCAATTTCGAATAACATTCAACTAACTATATACAAATTGTGCTCTGCGGATTAGCTCCTGCAATCAAAAACATCCTATTTCCTCGAAAACCGTCATCACTTTTCGTAATCAAAACACGATGGTACTTCTGATCCCAAAAGAAACTCACTCTAACGGTTATCATTCTCGTGACTTTTCTCATTCACTTCGAACGTGTGCCACCAGTCAATTATCGACTTACTATTTCCAAATATCAAGTTTTTTAAATTGATCTTTCGTTATTCCCCCGGATTTTTAGGCTTTAGAAGATTCTTCCACTCTCGGCATTTCAAACTTATATAGTGTTTCTTCTTTCCAATCATTTGAATGGTCCCCACTCAAGTCCATTTTTGGCTCTTTTGAGTGTTTTTGATCACTTTTACTGTAGACTACGTTGTGTATTAGTAAACCTGAGTATGCATCAGACGTCAAATCCGACCACGCAACTGCTCCTTGGACAGTTTACCCAGTTACGAAATAAACTGAATGACATTGATCGTCTGCATCAATCATGCTTGAAATCTCTTCTGGCCGTAAATAGGACACCATTTTTTAAGGTAATCAACAAAACTACTCACCCACTTGTTATCTACTCCCGTGACTCCCAGGTACGTGCGATAGACCGAGATCACGGAGAGAACGGAACTGTTCGGTACAGTCTAGGTACCATAACAGCATATGAGCCAACAAAACATAAAATGGAAGTTCAATTCTGCGATGAGCCCCGCTCTCAAGAACCATCATCTACCGTATCCGATTCACTGAACTTACTGGACTACTTTCAAATCGACCCGGAATCAGGTGTCTGCAGTCTCAAATCTCCTATACCTGAACAGTTGATCGACTTATCGTGTCGCATCACAATTTTCGCTAGGGACTGCGCTTCATTTCCGATGGAGTCAGTAATCCACATGTGTGTGACCATTACCGATAGAATATCGGGATCAAATAGCTTCAATCGAACGGGAACTGCCAGTGGCTCATCAATGCGTCTACAAGCCAGGCGATCAAGAGCAACATTCTATCTGTATGTGGTAGTAGCATTATCGATCGTGGGGTTGTTAGCCTCAGTAGCATTTGTGTTGAGCGCCTACTTCCTATGGCACCGTCCCAGATCGAAAACGACAGGAAACAGGACAAATGTTATACATTTTGACGAAGTCAATAACATGACGACTGGAGCCAACATAGAAAAGGTGGAGTGTCCTGAACCGATCTACGGTAGGTCTGTAAACATTCATGATAGTAAATTGTTCTACCTTATTATATATAATCTGAATCATTCATTAAAGATGTACACCACCGTCGTCACGCGTACTTGTATCCTCACAGTTATAAAGTTCAGATTCGCACGATTCCTCCAAACAACAACATGACCTTAACACTAATAAAAAATATCAATCACAGCATGTTGACCGATCTGAAAACTCTGCACCAGGAGGGAACTTTATTATACAACAGGCGATCAAACTGCAGGACGTTTTTGAATAAAAGAAATTCGTCTTTCGTTTGCATAAACAGTTAGGGGTGATAAACTATACGAAGGACACACTTTATCAACCTGGCATCAGTCAGACTGGGAAAATATACTGAAAACAGAGGTTCGAATTTCAGCCTACATCAGTTACCCTAAGGACAGTAATCATTGTCACCTAACCCGTTACCACACTAGACTGACCTCATGTAGATCCTCGCCACTTCAAGTTTTAGCTTCATTATTGAGAGTTCCATTATTAGTACGGTGGGATACCACTGGTCACTCATGGTTAAAGCATGCGATGGAACACTGGTGTCAGACATTAGGACTAAAATCGACCAACGGTTATCTGGCATTCAAAAAACAATTAGCGCGGATATGCAGAGAATTTACCCACCTGGTTTTCTGAACATTCCACGTACAAGTACATTATACTGACAAAAAACATTGGTGTCACACCAAGCATATCTAAGAAACTCGATAATAATGAACTGCAATTTTAGTGTAACCGACAATGACCAGCAACCACAATCGACGTGGTCAGGCTTGAAAAGCGGCGCAATAGGTAGGTTCGACTAAGTCTGAAATGGTATACCAATGCATACATTCAAGTGGGAATCCATCGATGCCATCGACAAGTGAAATTTCGAACGGTGCATAGCATCTGAAAGCTCTGATCTTCACAAATATTTAGATAATCAGCCAAAATTCACCATACAAGATTTGTTTCACGCAATAATAGTCGGATAGTCAGGCCTGTAATCCAGCATCTTTTTATACAGACTGAATGGCTGTGTTTTTATCCGTTAACTCTAGACTCCAATACATCGATGATGTGCCCCGACAGCGCTTTGATCGACTGGTCCAATACCGCTGGCCCGCACAGAACGACGCCCGCGGACAACTGGACCACGGTTCAATACAATTCAACGGACCCTACGGAAAAGACCCCAATTCCTTACCGAAGTTTCACCAGTCCCATCATGGAATGGCAAAACAGCATGAACCGATCAAAGCCAAATCAGTATATCCCTTTTGTATATCCCCCAGACCAGTCTGTTCACTACCATACAATGCATAATACTCACGCTCTGGACTCAATCCCAACAGACTTATCTAGGCCGAATTACTAAGATATACTTATGTCCACAGGCAAAAATGTCAAATACATCCAACAATTTCCTCGCCTCGATCCGTGCTCAAATCATCCGGTACTGATTAGGTTTCAACTCCACTGTTTATGCTGTGAAACGAAACTGCGAGGACGAGATCAAGTAATAGGACAGATCAAACCTGTTGTGATTATGAATCCGCCCTTGACATTATGTGCTTACGTTCAATAAACAATATCCGAAAGATTCCATTTTTCGCAATTGATGAAAATGTGACCAATAGCATACAAAAGAGCGAAAGAACGCAGGTAAAAATGATAGGCGTATCATTCTCAATTTGAAGCTCTTGTTGAGAAATCACCTTTCGTAAGCTCCTGTCGATGGTATAACTTAGCAGACGCATCGACTGATAAATTTGAATGACAGTGCACAATTCGCTGTCGCCTAGCCCGTTAGCACATCTGACCTGTTGAAGTCATCCTTGATTTATCACCGCTTAGAATATCATAATCATGCCTGTCGACTATGCCTAACAGAGCCACGGATCTTTAGGCTTACCCTTTCCCAAAGCGATATCTTGAAAAATAAAAAGAACTACCAAATAAAAACTTTATGGTACCAAACAAAACCAGGTAGAACATAGTCAATTTACAAGGGTGGTTGGTGCGAAATCGCTCACTAATTTCTTACTGATTAATTCTAGTCCGATTTATTTCCCGTTGCACATAATCCGCTGTAAGTGCTTCATCTGTGCCGAGAATTTCGCGCTGAATTTGTTTACGTCGATTCCACAACGGTAGATTTTTGGGGACCAAGTGGTTGAAATCAAACAGTTCACGTTCGACTGAGCAAATCCGTTGGTACACAAAGCAAAGATCACGAAATTCGAGAAGGGTTAACTATGGAAAGAGCAAAAAGGAGAAAGAAAGACGAATAAGAACTTCATGGCAAATATATGATTGCTTCACCATCTTAAATTAGGTGCTACCTTCAGAATAAAACAAATATACAAAGTGACTAAACTTTGACCCACCTGTTTTCGGTTTACATGTCACATCGCAAAAATCGACTGAATGAGTGGCACTTATCAAATTTACAAAAAACTGCATTTTGTGGAGCGTGGCATGGACATAAATTCGACTCGTGAGCAATAGAACGAAACGAATACAGTGAAAATGGATAGTGAACTGTGAAAATATCGTCAAAAAACAGACTCAAATGGACAAACTTGTGAAACAAGAACGAAGGAATAACCCAAATGAGTCTAACCCTCCATGGTATCAGGTGCACTCGCAATTCGCAGATAGAGGAGCTATGGAATTGGTAGTTGGCCGTTACTAAGTGGGACCACGGGAGAGCAATACCATTAACCAGAATGGAATGGGCTTCCGATAGTAAGCATCTTAACCTAAAAAACAAGAATCCGATGACAGTTAGCCGAATGTGAGACATCGATGAACAGTCATATGCCCTCTCCTTTAAGACATTGTACTCTAGCAGAGGCGTACGAAACGAACTTCGCGATCACTGGTAGCATTAGAATTCCTGGGAATATGGAGTCCTGATCCGAAATGACCTCATGGTGTTTATAAACTGAAGCACTGGTCACCGGCTCTTAGAGGTTCGCGAACGCCATCTGCTTCTGCCCAATTACACACACACACACACACACACACATATATATATATATATATATATATATATATATATATATATATATGTACTGGGAACATATGCACAAATCTATTGGCAAACCATATTTCATCGAAACCATGGGAGACAAAAACAACAAAATTGAAGTCCAAGAAAAAGCAACAATGTGCAGAGTTCATCATAGTGATCTTTCCGTTCTCCTCTCCACGTCACCAGCGACCCAATGGGATTCGTGATTCATCTGTCGCCTTATTGATTCATTACTAGGGTTTAGTAGACGTCGCTGATTGTTCACTGAAAAAAATCAACCCTGAACTGTTCTTATGCGGTCGATATCCTTAACGATGCATCAGTTGTAAACTCGTTCGACGAATCTAAAATATGACACTGAAATGTCATTTAAATCACAAAGTGAGTGTGCAAAAAGAAAGCCTATTTTGGAACCTCATGAGGATTAATTCAAAATTATCCGTCGGTTAGACAAGGCCGATTGTCAGGACGATGAAAGAGGATATCCAGTGACAAAACAAACCAGCGTAGTATTAGAGATGATTGAACGCCAGAGTACCACCTGTGCATACTCGACAAGCAACAGTAAGCGCGGAGAAAGAGATTTTGCCTTACCAAACATATACATGACACTCTTACTTTTACATTGGATGAAGTGGCCGACAACCTCAGATGCGAAGGTTGCTCGCTACTGAACAGGCAATAGCGAGTCATTAACAGTACACAATAATGTATGATAATCAGGTGACGCAAAATGAACTTCTCATTCCGTAACGCGACTTTATCAAGATACCACTGATATTTGGCCGTTCTTTCTGTGGGGATGTCAATAGAAAGATCGGGCTGAAAATGATAAGAAATCGTAACTGACAGTGGTAGATTAATTCTCGGTCAAAAGTTCTAATCACAGATCCGTTGGTCACTTTGGTGGTAGATGGTAATTCGATGTCGCGCGGCTCGTTACCATTGGTGGCCTAGTGAGACAGTGCTTGGTTCAATGCCATCCCAAGTGGCAAGGTCATGGTTGCCAGTATCTTCATTCTCCCGTGTGGTGGATCATAGTGGCAACGAGGGGAGGCCCTTTCTACTACGCCCAGGCATGGTGAATGTAATAGAAATAATTAAATAACGGAAGATGAAAAACCAGTAGTAGAAAGTGAGATAGATTAGCGAATCTGGTATCAAAAACGTATTCGGAAAAAGCACACCGGTCATGGATTGTCTGACGAGTTCAATTCAAAAATAGCACGAAACTCTCGATACCATTTGCTCAGACTGTCCACTGTACGCAATTGCCAACATAACTTCACGTCATAAAAATACATTACGCACCTGTGTGGGCCGTTTTGATGGTATCACTCCAGCCTCTTTGAACAGTTGGATCACCAAATCCGGGCGATCGGACGGAAACAATGCTTCTAGTCCACGGACTACGTGCTTGTTTCTGTGTATTAGTGTACGAAAAAAAACCAAGACTAGCTTTTTGGCAAATTGAGTCTAAGCAAAATAAGAACACGAGTCGAGGGCCGCATCAACGTTTGGTACCTCAAAATAAACCAATTTATTTAAAACTATTTAACCCAGCACTGGTAAGCTTTGATTTTGTTGATAGCTGTAACACTGTCTCTATTCGAAGACGAAAGTAATGAACTACCAGATAGTCAGTAGAGTGAAAATAAATGAAGATTCAGACTTTAAGAACGCCATCGATAGCAACATCGCGATATATAACCTGATTGTCTGCCCGTCATTATACTGCTGATGTCTACAAATTCACGCTGATAATTGTCATACCTCCGTTACGTACAAACATGAGACACAGTGCAACTGACAGCGAGAACTGAGCTAGGCGTCAGTATGCTTACAATATACAAAGTTGTAAAACAACTGGGGACAGGATACAAGCACAAACCCAGACATTTGTTCGGGCACTACACGACCGGGAGCCGTCAGAGAAGTCCCCTGGGTTAGAAAAATGCTTGTTGCGTAGGTATATTTTTGTCTCTATTAAATATCTCAGCAACTGTGCTCAGTACATTGCTCCTGCAAGGTCTTGTCACCAAGAAAAATAATCCTGATTTCCCGGGGTTACGAAACACATGCATGGCAGTTCATGGGGAGCGAAAACCATATTAGGAAACAAGGATGGTCCAGCGTCCAAATTTAAGAATGCTTATAAAAAGAGTCTAGGGAGACCGTCACAAGAGTTTCCGACATCACACCATACATAGATATATATATTTCATGTGATTTATCAAATACCTTGACTTCACTCATGATTCACGCGGTCAGCGTCCAGATAGCGAAAATTTACGTGACATTAGCTACATGCCACCACCGAAAGATGTAGTAATATTGAGATCGTTCATTGGGATGGTGAACTACTACAGCTCCTTTCTGCCAGCGTTGCATGGTGTTTGTGCACCACTAAACAATTTGGATGCCAAGTGGAGTTGCACACAAGAATTTCAAGCTGCTTTCAACAAGCTGAAACCTAAACTTGGTTCATGTTTCACTGTGCCACTTCAACCGGAACACACCAATCGTGATCACCGGAGATGCCTCTAACTATAACATTGGAGCAGTGACCTCCCAATCCAAACAGAACTGATAAATCGATTCCCCATGTATCACGTAATTAGACCCCGACCGAGAACTACAGCCAAACTGAAAAAGAGGTCCTAGCCCACAGGACTCTGGTCCAGAATTCACATTGATTAGGCCGGGCCCATAAGCGAGACCTTCTACTGTGCGCTGGTAGGTACATATTCTACAGTTCTTCTGTACCATTACTCCTACCGCTGTGTTTGCACAACGTGGAATCCATAGTCACTGACAATGGCTCTATTTGTCGCTTCCGCTTTTGATGCCTTCCGTGAATAGCTACAAATCACCCATATGCACCCGTCCCTATATCACCCGAAACTGAAAGGACAGGCAAAAAGATTTGTTGACAACTTCAAGAGAGCATTTCTGAAGTCCCGTGGGGAAAGGACCAGCAACAGTTCTTGCTGGCATACCGTCCAACGTCAAATCCATCCACACCAAGCGATGTAGCACCCGTTGAATTCCTAATGTCCCGGAAGCCTCGAAAAATCCATAACGCCATAGTTCCGTCAAAATTGAAGGCTATCGAACAAAAAGAGAAACCAGTGGTAAATACTTTTCAGCCAGGTTCAGCTGTGTATTCCAGACTTCAGAAGGGCCGACGGCCACTGGAAAGAATGGGCCATCAAACAACGGACTGGCTATGTTTTTTACGAGGTATACGTGGAGAATATAATCTGGATAGGACACAAAAACCAACTGCGCTTACGCGTCGCACTGTACAGGAGCCACTGCTCAATGCTCACCAGTTACCACTAGACCTGATACTAGACATCTACAACATTTCAGTGGAGAGTTGGTCGGATCCTCCCGGACGACCCCAGAAGAGACTCCAGTTGAACCCAACGTTTCGTCGCTTTCAGTGATCAATCAAAGGAGAAGGTGTTGTGAAGACGGCCAAGTATTCACAATTCGAAGGCGCTAGAAATTTCCACGCACGTTTATTTTTGGTAAAAACAATTCTCAATTAAGCTATTCTTAATTTCATTGCGATCGATCAGTCAAACTTTGGTCTCGAACGTTCCTCTTGTTTGATTGGTTGGTTGTTACGCTCTTACATCACCGTCCCCTTGTGAGAAATTAACTGTTATATACGCCAGAGTTCCCTGTACGTATGACGTGCTCTTTTCGATGCTTGCTCACTACGTTTGCCGAGATCAATAAACCCATGTAGATCATCTCAGCGTTCTCTATATCCAGCTAGTTGGAGGTCTAGCCTCGGATCTTGCACCATCGATTACTGCTGCAATCTGTTATATTCAGTGTTGATACGCGACGTCTAGTGCTGACCCGTGTAATGTGTGCATCTCCATGGTTGTGCTAATTCGACGACACAATGGAAATTAAAAAAAAACCTCGGTATAGTAATCCGAGGTATACAGAGCAGGATCGGTCTTGCTCGTCTTCCAAACAGGCGTTCCATTAGGCTTAATCTCATAGTCGTCCATAGCGCATTTCGAAGTTAAAGGGGAGCGATTAATAGACCACTATCCTAGGTTTTGTCTCTTAACCATCATCTTCGCATCCCTAGCCACATCGCCTGCCGTATCACCAGGACTTGTGTCTAAGATGTCATGTTCTGAGAATTGCTGGAATCTCGTACGGTAAAAATGAAACGAGACCCCGTGTCACTGAAAGACAGCTCGCTGGTCACTGATAAGCCCTGAGACCGTTTGCGTCTTCACAAAGTCCCTTCCGAAGAAGTTCCTGTATTCGTGGACGATCATCAAGTAACTGCATCTCTCAAGGTAAAATATATCCAACGCTACAATCTGCCAAGGTCAATCCGGTGTTGGTCATGTTTTCATCGACTTCTTTGTTCGTTGGCGATAAAACTTCCTGCATTTCAGTTTCCTATCATTTATTTCGCTTATTCTGGCATACCGGGCCGACCGATACACCCATTGATTTCTGCATTTGGATAACAACAAAAGCAGGGCCTGAGTACGAAAAAGGATCATAAAGCACCACGGGATTTTATGTAAAGTGAAGATTTCTGCTGGTGGTTTATTTGTGTGCCGCAACAGACGTTTCCTCACTCGCTTGCATCTAATTTTGCTATGAAAGCTCAAATCCATCCTATGCCTGAATACTGCGGCCAAGAATAGAGTGGAGGTTCATTTCCTTCGCCGATTTTCGACCGGCTTCAAAGAAAGGTCATTACATCTGCAATGGCTTTCATATAGACGGACGATTGCTTTGCCCTCTCTCCTTTCTATCGATGCTATCTTGGATTTCGTTCCTTCGAAATTGTCTCAATCGTTCCTATTCCTGTTACCTTTTAATGCTGGTCCCGTAAACAGGCTATCAGTCGCACCCATCGGGTCAACGTTCTTTGATGTTGAAATTTGATTTCACTTTGGCACGTACTTCCTCCTTTTGTCCCCATTAATTACGACCTATCTGCTATTGAAAGTAACATCAACAAGTCATTTCACACATTCACTTCAATGTATGTAGTGTCTAATAATCATGAAATATGTCCGCCTAAACTGTAAGCTGGTTCATGTGTAAGAGAAAGAACAGCGAGCTGGTTGAGACACTGGAGTTACTTGTGTGTAGGTTTATTCATTACGCTCGGAATATCATCCTCAACACACATTCTTTGGGGAATGGCAAAGAGGTCCAGCTTGAACACGCACCTCGAAAACCAGTGAATATATATAGCTTTACAGAGGTTATGAACATAAGTTCAGAAGTTAAAGAACGAATACAGTCCAAAATGCTGTTATAAATAAGCCAAAAAACCGATGAGGCAACCGCTTGTTGTAGAAACCCCGATAAAACAATCTGCTAATATTCTGATATTTTTAAAAGAAGTACGGTTCGAAGCAGAAAAAACTTCGGTGAATTAGAAGACTAAATCCAAAGCCGCTTGAAATTTATGAAGTACACTGAAAAATGACGTAAAGAAAGTCAGCACGCAGTTCGGAGAAGTCTGTTATGCGTCCCGAGACCTAGCAAAATCAGAAAGACATAGATAATATGGCTCGAATTCGAAATACGACTATACTAGCAGCAAATTTTCTCCCGGCAAGTAAAGGAACCGGGAAAGTTTTATGGGCGTTTCGTTCTTGAGCACCCAACAACCGATAGAAGGCGCAGGTGGACGACGTGAATATCAAAAACAATAAGCTTAACTTCTCGGCACATTTTGTTTGAGAATGTCGCCTTTTTGGTTCAATGTATTCAATGACGAACTTACAGCACCCCTTGGATGGGATCCATTTACCCGGCCCGCGATAGGAAGTTCTATTCACTGTGTTGTCAAATTCTGAACTCTCTTCTTAAAAACGGGAGTCGTTTCCGTCATGTCAAACTGCAAACCCCCTCCTTGGGAGAGACCTTTTTTTTCACAAGGAATTTCTGATTGCACAGTCCCACCTCTGAGTAGTATGTGATTGTCCACCACAAGGATAAGTCGGCAAAATTACTTCCTGGGTTGATCCATTCGAAGCTCCATAATATGTAAACCACTGAACCGCCGAACTTTTTGGTTATTGTACTCGAGTTCAGTCGAAAAGATTGCAAGTATCGCCAATCTCTGAAGCTTTCTGAATCAGCCCACTCTACTTATGACCGAAATCCAAATCTCTTCCTCATTGGACACCATTCACTTCCAATTTCCCAAATATACTTTCCTTCTTCCTTTGTTCCCGAAGCAGGTTGATCATTCAGTTGCCATTGCGATTTTCAACTCATGTGATTGAAACTACAACTTCCATTTTATGATAATTGCTTTGGAGCTGCTTGCCTCTAGTCCTGCAGTGGTGATTCCCCCATTGCTGATTTTCTATGTTCAAGCGTTGAATTACTGCTTGCTACTAAGCCCAGCCTTCACTTCACTGCGAATGGCTAATACAATCTTTCATTGTTTCAAGTCATGGGGCACGAAATCGATCGATTTGCTGAGGCCAACAATTTATCTGAACTGACCTCGTCACAAGTGTACCTCAGCAATCTGGGGACCGTGTGCATATTCTCGACCTTATTCTGACCTCCATCTCTCTCTTTACCCAAACATTTCTAACTGTCTCCTTTCCAGCTTACAGAGTCAGTCATCACATCCTCCACCAAACGTACCCGCCACAACGGCCCACCCTCCTGAAGACACAAATTTTGGCACTACAAATCAGTCAACTGGGGCGATCTCCGCGAATTCCTGACTTCTTATCCGTGGAATGATTGTTAGTCCACGACTCCTCAAGTGATGAACCTTCTTACTATGAACATTCCCAAATCCCCACACCAGAAACTCACAAATGATCTGACCACGCATGTAATCGTTTTTCATCAATCCACCGGTGGCAATGATCACCCACTCCTGCTTCCGAACACCGCTTTGAGCAAGTAAAAAGCAGATGTTGCATAGACAAACGAAAAACTGTAGAATGCGCTGTCCGATTTGAAGCGGAATGTTTGCACTCATTCGCCCCCTGTAGTTGAACATCAGTCCTTTGCCAAAGCCATTTCCCGAAAGTCCTGCACTTCCAATTTTCCCATTTGTAATGTCTTTGATCACCTTGCTTGGGAACCACACGAGAAAGATGAGGTTTTTGCCTCCCGGTTTGTCTCTAGTTATCCTACTCCTTATTTTACTTCTATTTCCACCACCCTTTTACAAATCGTGTTAGGACCAGAAAGATCCGCCAGGCGCTAAGGTCTTCAAATGCGTGCCAACCATCCGATCCGGACGGCATTTCATCCACCAGCCCTAAAACCTGCGTTGCTACATTGGCCTCCTTTGCGAAGTCTTTTCTTCCTTTGCCTTCATGTTTTACTTCTCCATCCCATGGAAACGACGAAATTTTCCCTATACCTAAACGTAACAGTCCCTCTGACATGAACAATTGCCGCCAGAATCCTCTAACACGTTATTTTTAAGGTTTTTCGAAATTATTATGTCCAACCAGCTGGAATCGTTTCTCAAATGCGAAGGACTACTGAGAGACTGCTAACACGGATTCCAACAACGTCGGTCCACCGGTGGTCTGCTGCTGACTCTCATCTCACACTCTTGGGCAGCCGTACTTGATAACCACGAACTTGGAGTCCCTCGATACCTTCAAGTCTTTCGACCGAGATTGGCGGACAGGCCTACTGGGGAAGCTGCCCATGTCCAGGTTCTCTCCAGCTATCAAGGACATTGTTTTGTCAGTAAGCGAACCATCTCCGTCCGAATCGATGGGCTTGTCTTAGCCGGTCTTCGTGAATCCCGGTGTTTTCCAAGGTTCGGTATTAGCATACACTCTTTTATTAACGATCTTCAATTCAGTAAATCCAATAGTTTGCTTCATTGTTGATTACGACCCCCCCCCCCGTCCATTGTTTGTTTTCTTACCGTCATGCAAACACCAACATCGGTCGCGATGACAATGTCGTCAGTGTATCGCTGAATTCTGGCTTTCCTCCGGGGTTTCCGTAATCATGTTGATTTCAATACTTTAAAAACTTCCCTTTCCCCTCAAACGTCATTTGTTCACCCACGTCTCTCTATTGATTCAAGTGGTTTACACTTCGTAGATTCTGTCTCTTCTTGGCCTATCTGTATCTTCTTCATTATGCGGGTCCCCTTTTATATCTCGGCTAGCCTCTCGTGTTATGCGCAGAGTTGATTTTCCATTCACCACCAGACGTTTCACTCCAGTTCGTCTTCTTCTGTTGAAAAAAACTTAAATTCATCCGCGCACCAGAGTACTGCGGCCGCGTTTGGGGTGGGGCTTTGTTTGTATCTCTTTACTTAATCGGGTTCGAAGCAGGATCAACTGAATGATCAATGACCCCTATTTAAAAGCCAGTTTGCAGTCGCCAGTCCATCGTGGGGGAATTGCTTCACTGTCTCTTTTCTGTCAATATTACATTGGTTTTCGGTCTTCGGAGCTAGTTCCGTCAGTTCCATTTAGCTTTCGTCCCCATATCCCATTCTCAGGCTTACGTCCAAAAGTATCTCACTTCTCTATTTCAATCTCTTTTTTTCAGAACTGACAAGTTGCGAACCACTCTCCCTCCGTCTAGTTTCCAACCCAATTGAGATCTTTTTCTTTAGAAACAGAGTCAACAAACTGGTTCTTAGGCAAGTGTTCCTTAAAATCTCTTACAGTACGCCACTTGACTACGGGGTTTACCCCTTATGCTACAAATCACTTTGTTTACCAAAAATAAATATGGCGTAAAGACCGAAAACTCAAAAGATCAGGCGTAAATAATGAAAACAGAAGATATAGTTAAACTAACCAGCTGTGGACCTACCGAAACTGGAATGCGTTCCGAACGACTTTTTCCACATAAGGGAATGGAACAGGAATAATTGGTTGAGCCAATGGTGTGAGACGAACCAGCGCTGCGTCCACTTTTGGTTTGGGAAGAAATGCAGTGCCGGGAATATCTTGCAGATACTTAACCTAATTGGCAGGGAATTACAGATGAAGTACAGTGAATCGCTGCCTGGCAAGGTAGTGGAATACGCACATCCATAGTGCATTCTGGACAGGAATTCAAAGGCCAAACAATGAGAATAGGAGAAAATCTGTGCAACATTCTTCCATGGTGACGGGTCGCTGGAAAAACGACAAAACGACAAAAGCTGGAATATGAAAATAAAAACAGAAGTTCGTGGAACTTTTACGGTACGCGAAGGTAACATTCTTTCACCGTTTGCTGGGACAACATAGACACACACACCAATGAACCCTTGCATCTTTTTGCTAATTTTTACGCACAACTCGATCGACCGATCACTCACTCAGTTAGAAAAGCACCTGCTTCTAACATTTGTACTACATTATTTTGATGTCCCTTTATGTAGTTTGCCCAACGGAATCAAGGGAACTGTTGCTGAGGTTCAACTAGCTTACATTACGAGCAGACAATCCAAATGGTTGTGCGAATCACTTATTAACACCATCTAGTCTGATCTTTTTATGACCATGTTGATAGCTTTCAGTTCAACGTGATTTTTTTGAAACAAGCAACCATTCATCCCCGGTCCCCTTGTTTACGATCCACTTTAATATGCCATCAAAAATGTTCACAATTGTTTGACAAGGTAAATAGGTTGGGAAACTTGTATCTTTATGCCGTTAACTGATAAGCACCATAATGACATCTGCACCAATTCCCAAATTATTCCAGAACTGTCAAAACCATTCGGAAATGTAATTCAGCTGGTTCACTAGCATCTCTTTTGGATAGGCCTGAAACACGGGCATATTCGTGCGTAAATCCTGTACAATGCACCGATCATCCTATGTGCTGCTCTACAATCTGCGAGCAGATGTAATCTTGATAATTCTTAACTCAGAGGCATGTTCTTACCCAATCCCGAATATTTTTTGACGTAAACCTAAACGATTACGACATAATTCTGAAGCAGCGCGGGAAATAGTATAGAATACAACGGTTGGTACGCCCGCACTTTACTCCCGGTTAAAAATCCACTTAGATGTACGAATAGGAGGGGCGCTCACACAACTTCAATCAGCCATCGCATCGTCGGACAGGACTGGAAATCCTTCGAATCATATACGAATACTGGTGTTAAGAAATGCAGAACTGCAAGTTAAACTACAGCTTACCTCGCAGTATGCTTGTGCCATTACGGACAAACGAGAGCGTTGCTCATGCCACACGTCTGCGGCTAGTCGCTGACCGACTTCTTTTTGGAAAGTGAGTGTCAATGGAACGCGGCCATAACGCCAAAGTCCCCGACGTTCAGCCATATCGTGAAGCCACTGGACGGTCAATGCAGTAGAAATATTGAAAGGCAAGTTTCCAAGGACCCGAACTCGAGGTGTGTGTGTGGGAACTAATGCGGCTGTGCTTGCATCAAGATTGCAATCCCAGCTGTCGCATTGCGATGTCTTTTCGGAATACGTGCCCCAAGCCTCAGTGGTCATCCTTGCCTCAGGAGGGAATATACCATCGGCGTTAAATTTCAGAATGTCCTGTGAATGTCAGCTTATATGAATAAGGATACAACTCAGCAGATCTTAGAAAATGTATATAAATTGATACAAAATAAACTAAGAAATGGACCCCAGCTCAATGCCTTTGTACAACGGAAGTTTAACTATCTTCTAGTGGACAGCCACCAAAGAGCAACTAGCTGAGATTATGCATTATTCTTTGGAACTAAAGTAAATGTTTGATCCATGATATCACCGTGTACGGACTAGCCCTTTCCGAACTGAATTCCTGAGGGTGAACACAACATTCCTCGCGACTGACACAGACGGCAAACAAGAAGAATAGCAACCGAAATTGATCTTGGTTATCAACACACTTGGATCAAATCCATGATAATTTAAACAATTTAAGTTGCCAACCCCAACTGTGAAAGCTGTCTATCATCATCAAAAACATATCGAAGTTAAACGGAATTAGATGTGAAATAATTTTTCACAATCTCTGGGTATTCCACTGATATAGGAAGGACTAACCACACTGACACCCGGCCAAAAATCCGAACCTAGCATAACCAGATACCTATCAGACTCAACTCACTTGGCGATATATGTCCATCTTTATGCCCATTTCAGATGCCGCCATACGAAGTTCTTCAAGACTAGGAATGAAACGTCGATCCAGTTCAACTACAACTAAATGTTTTGGTTGGCATGCTAAAATAGCTCGAGTTAAACCACCCGGGCCGGGTCCGACTTCCAGAACATACGCATTGCGTAGACTACCTGCTCGCTTAACGAAACCGTTTAGAGAGGCAGGTTGCAAAAGGAAGTTCTGTGATAATTGCTTTTGTGCTCGAAGACCGTAAATACGCAACACCTCCCGCAAAGAAGGTAACGGCGGTAGATATGGTGGCTGAAATAACAAAAGAATGTTTATCACGAATGCGACCAACAGAAAACAACGGAACCTTTAAGAAACTAGACAGAACTATCAAACAAAAAAGTAACAAAACACTACGAGGAACCACGCGCAATAAAAAAACGTAATGTTGGATTACGCCTATGGAGAACACTCCATGCGTTCCAAAATCTAAAGGATGTATCAGAAAGGCTGAATTACCTTCTGGGTAATGGTTTTTTTACGTGAACAATGCATGAGTGCAGCGGTGAAGGAGAAACCGGCGAGTGAAAATTAGAGCACCAGGACCAAAAAAATCCCCGGCAGGTCAGGTGCGCCTACGAAACGGGAGACAGCGAATGATCGTCTGCCAACCAGATGACCAGCAGATCTGGAATTTGAACTTCTGATCGTTTTGGAGTGATAGACGCGTTACAACCAGCAGGCAGATTCATGCCCGCAACACTCACGCCCAAAATTCATGAGGGTAACGACCTGACCAATGTCGGTTAGAATGATTAGGAACAATGCTACAACCCCAGAAACTATTATGTATCCCACCATAACTACACCGGATCACGCTAGTCAGTAAAATAAACATGAGAAACGAAAACCAAATATGAAAAGCGAAAGTCCCTTGAAAATTCCAGGAATATATAACACCTTGTATCCAGATCTGCCGTGCCACTTGATCGGGAAGATCGCAAAAGGTGGACAGCACCTCCAAAAATACGACCAAGTTTGCCAGGAAAGAGAGAGGGAAAACTCGTAGCAAAACACAACTGAACGGTGTTTGAACTATTTAAAAAACTAAAACCAAGCATCCAAAATAAGCGTGAAAAAAATGAAAAACAGGATGCGACTTTACAAGTCTATGGAGGACCAAAATTGCGAAATCAGGTGTACTCCCAAGGTCGATAATAAACACTTTTCATTTCGACATGCACGAATATCAGTATTGTTGACTGGTCATACCCCACCGCACTGATAACCAGTAAACATAATCCAGAAATCTGAACTGAGAGAACCACAAATGTTAATAGATGAGGCGTAGTATCGAGTGAATTATTTTGCTTCCCGAGCGGAGAAACGAATACCTCAGAAAAGCAACCTATAAAGTGCGGGACAGATTGACGCCGTCATTATAATACGAAGCAGATGCAAACGTCTATTCAAATTATTCAAACAGGTCAATCAACCAATTCAGTTCTAGATGCTATCCCATAAAGATGTATTATCTCCTCTTCTTACATTCTTACATTCTTCGGCAGCCGGCCATGCTAGTAGTAGTGTCACTGAAATAAGTCCTGTTCCTGTTCACTCGCGTTCGCCCCAAGATAACATTCAAGTCTCACCGAACTCGCTTACGCCTGCTGATGCCCCCTCAATTTAGTCGCATTCAATGTGCGGATAGTGATGCGCACTGGTCGGCATGCGTGTTCATCCCGTGCACTGGAAACCGTAGTCATCGATGTGTTGTATTCAAGAGATTCGCATTGAAGACTCTAGCTGTTATTTGACTGACAGCTCCATTTTGTCCTTCCATGAGTTTTCATCTACGTCTTTCTGGAGACTCTGAGGCTGTAGCTTCTGGTGTTTCTGGCCTTAGTGTGGCTTTCAGCGAAAGGGCTGAGGCCGCATTATTTGACTGGATCCCAGTCGACAGCTGATCACGGGTAGTGAGACTCAGGGGTTCGTGCAAATTAAACAGTCGTCGCTCTGATAGATGCAACTTGTTTGTCCTCTCAGAGTACGCTCCAACAGATCGCAACTCAAATGTAATCAAGGACACTTTCTATCAAAAGCTGCATGACCTTTTTCGCACAGCAAGGCGGGGTGACATCGGGTGCCCACCTCCTTCGAATCAGCGACAGACCCAAATCGACCGAATCGCTATTAGTTTCAAACGGCGGGGCTGTCTACAAGACTCCCGACTCTGACCATGAGTTAGTACGCACTAAGCTGTCCATGTGTTTTGTTGGGTCTTCAAAACGCATGGTGCAGCGTCGGTTAGATTGCAACGAACCGCCTGATCCGACCTGTCTATCAATCGTTAGAAGCATAGTGGCTGAAAAGCTAGGAGTCCCCCCACCTCAAAACACCAATGAGCACTAGTCACTGATCAAGAACGCCATGCATTCTGCTGTCTTCGTGAATTGTGGCCTGAAACATCGCATTGCGACATCCTGGATTTTGGCTGAGTCGTTGCGACTTTTTGATCCCGGTTGGCAACGAGTATAGTAAAGCGCGGCTCGAAAAGACCAGGAACGCAACGCAAGCTTGAATAGTGATCACGAGCTCTGGTGGTCTCGACGAGCTTTGGAGATGGGACATACAGCTGGCATGGGAAAGTCCTGGAAGCTGTTTCAATACATATGAACCACCGACAGGACAGCGCGAATTCAGGAATCGAGTAGAGTAATTCAGCTAACTGCGCCAAACTTCTCGTCAAGATATTTTCCTCGCAATTCAGGAGACGAAGCAGCTCAAGCTGTGGGTCAACGTGGTGTAGGAATAGTCTTTAGTGAGAAGGTTGAGGAAGCCCTTTTAGACTGGATCCCAGTCAACAGTCGCTTGTG